>CANNZV010000156.1:0-416145 GCA_947561585.1 Caprella mutica
CGCTTCCAAAAGCCTCAGTTACTCTTTGATGCTCCAGTTTATCATTTGATGATAGGCTGGCAGAAAGAGCCTGTTTCAGAGTCTCCTGTTACCAGAAATCTGACAAATGATGATATAAAACACTTGATTGATAAAACACTGCATCACTAGTTGCTGGTGAAAAAGAGAGATACGGCTTCATCAGAAGTCGTCTTGAAGGTAGAAAGAGATTTCCACTATTTGAGTCTAAAAAAGATTACCATATTTGAGTAAACTATACTCACTACTCAGCAATAGAAGGAAGAATGGGTTGGGAGGGTGGAACTCGACGTAAAGCCACATCTTCGTGGTGAGTTCTGGATAAATTTAATCAGTATCAAAGTATATGGTTAAATATATTGAGAGCTGTACATTAAAAAAATATTTAGGTACGACTAATTGATATCAAATTTGCAAGCTGAAAATGTCCTCCTATATACAAAAAATATCACTTATAATCATTTGTCACGGGAGGTTTCTTCCTAAAAATCTACTTTACCCAAAATTAATATGATGTACGATTAATTTTCAATTGAAATATGAAATGAGTGATTTTACGTATTTTTCATATTTTTATAAAAATTTCACTAAAAATTGGAAGCTGAAGATGATATTCTATGTGAAAATGTATTGGATATAAAGAGTAGATAATATTATTGTCTTCTGAATGCACTCTACCCAAAATAAATATCTTGATATTTACGTTTAAAATTACAAATACACCGAACGTCATTTTTTCTCATTTTGATGTCATTTTTCCAATTTTTGACATAAATTTGGAGGCTGAAGATGTTAACCTAGAATTCTAAGATTTTGCAAGAGTGATTTCTACATGCATTCACACATTTTTATACCTACCCATAATTCGATTTCGGAAATTGTCATTGATGAAATAGGTTTCAAAATGAAATATTACGTTCTATAAAATTTTTGTTTGATGACAAATAAAGTGTGAAGATAAATCCCGTTAACCGTTGAGCGTCTCACCATCAAAAAGAATTTGCTAATTGCTGAGTTCATTAACATAACTCTTCATATTGGGTAGGATCCAAGTCAGTCAGCAATGTTACATCTGCGCATTTAGGAAGTGTACCATAATTTATCACTTTTTCAATGTATTCAGGGTTTAAAATAATCCAGGCCAAGTCACAACCGCAGTCGAGTGGATTGTCTGCGGAAAATTAGAATATTATTCAAATGAGGAAGTTAACAGGAACTATATAATATATATTAACTATATAATTTCTCACATTTAAATAATTTATCTTGAACTAGAGACCTATTTCGTGTTAGCTGAATTGTATATATTTGAAAATGTGCTGTAGCGTCCACTTATCGTACGTCAAATGATATTTCCGTAATGTAAATCGCCACTATTCATATACTGTGGTGTGAAATAGGTTAATTAAACCCTCGTAATGAAAGGTGATGAAAGATAGAACTATAAAAGAAATTACCGTAAATACTGAGTGTATCAATGTAAGGCATCAGGAATTCAAAGACTGCGGCATCGATCGTCTTCAAGAGGTTATTATAAAGGTAAATGACCAAGTAATCCAGTGCTGTGGAAGAGAAAAGAGACATTAATGTGTAAATAAAATAAAACATATTTTCAACAACTCCGTGAAGTGATTTTCGATAATCTATACTTTTGCCAAATGACGGCAACTTGAATGAAGAGGAAATGTATTATTCATTTATGTTATAATTATCATTCACTAACTCGGTTCTCCTCTCACAGTGAATGCTCATGGCTCAATTATCACCATTTCATTGCCCAATAAACTATACACATATCCATTGTTCGTGATGGGAATAGACCCATTTTCCAGAATCTTGATGTCATTGTAAGCCAAATATAAGTACTCCAGGTTTGGAATCTCATTGAATGTTCATATATGAAAAAATATAGCGATCAAAGTAAATATTAATTTAAAATTTGTAATATATTTTCAAGTAGTTTAATGTCTAGTGCCTAATACTGATATACAATAATCAAATTTCAGCTAAGGTAGAATTATTTTTTTTATTTGAGTAGTTTTCAAGAAACCATGAGCACACTTCTCTATTATAACTTTCTATACTGAATCATAAGTTGTAACTAACGAATGTGCATAGCGAAAGAAAATTTTTATTGTTTAGTTAATTATAAAGTTTAATTCCATAAAAAAGCCACATATTTTGTAAATATTTTAATAATTAAAACAAAAATATAAATATTGTCAATTCATTACACTAGGATCATAATAATAGATATACTGCATTAACAAACAATTGACTTTAATTGTAATATAAATAGTTACCTGGAGTTAGTTGAGATATTTGGGCTTCTGCGAGATCAAGATATGATAAACTATCACTGCTAATTGCAGGGACTGATGCCAAATTAGACCCATGCATGATGAAATTGGTTATCTTGTCACTAAGTGGAGGAGGAGGGAAGACCAGTGATGATAGCTGTGTATCCCTAAATCTAACACTCTCAAGATCAGTAGAGGAACAAGACTGGTAGAAATCATCACTGACTTCTACTAGTGATGGGAATGGTCCAGAAGACAGGAAGAACCGTCGGAACTTCACACCTCCGCAAGTGAAATTAAGAGCTGTTAGAGAAGTAGAGGAGTACATTGTAAATAGATAAAAGTCATTCACAGGGAATTCTTTGGCTGAGATGTTGGCAAGTTCTTCGTCAGAGGATATGTCCGTACAGTCCAGAGAAAGTCTGTCTGAATCCGAATCGTATGTACAGACACATGGTGCAATGTCTGTTGCATTCGGACATAGATAAGTATCAGTGACGTGAATTTCAGCTAGGGTTTCACCGGCACTTAGAGAATTAATACTTAACAGAACCAGCAACGGTGCTGTCCTTTATAATTCTTATCGAAGAGCAGAGTGTTCCTTTCTCACGTTTGCACGATAACAATTATCATATGCATCATGTGATATCCTCTTGAAATTAGTCTGTCAGATTATAAGATATTTTCCAACATAACAATATTGTTTCTATGCGATACTGAGAGCTAAAAAAGAGAGATATGGTATGAGGTTGATGAAATAATAATACTCCATTGCTAGGTTCTCGAACTCTTTTTTTTTTGTGAACTAATCCAATAATTCTCTAGTTAAATATTCTACTCAAATTATCCATTCACCTCCCATCAATGCAATGCCCCCTCCATTCTTCTCCCATCAATGCAATGTCCCCTCCATTCTTCTCCCATCAATGCAATGTCCCCTCCATTCACCTCCCATCAATGCAATGTCCCCTCCATTCACCTCTCATCAATGCTATGTCCCCTCCATTCACCTCCCATCAATGCAATGTCCCCTCCATTCACCTCCCATCAATGCAATGTCCCCTCCATACACCTCCCATCAATGCAATGTCCCCTCCATTCACCTCCCATCAATGCAATGTCCCCTCCATTCACCTCCCATCAATGCAATGCCCCCTCCATTCACCTCCCATCAATGCAATGTCCCCTCCATTCACCTCTCATCAATGCAATGTCCCCTCCATTCACCTCCCATCAATGCAATGTCCCCTCCATTCACCTCTCATCAATGCAATGTCCCCTCCATTCACCTCCCATCAATGCAATGTCCCCTCCATTCACCTCCCATCAATGCGATTCCATCAACCCCACAAATGGAGGATTTTCATGTAAGAAATACACATTAACGATCAAGTAGGAAAATAATTATTATATAGCATTTTAACTGTTCATTTAATTGGTATTCATGGACACCAATTAATGGACACCAAATTTAAGTAAATTCTTAGTTCTTGCAAGTGTGTAAAATATATAGTAACGAGCATATTGTAAGGGACAGTGGAACAAGTTCAACTTTTATGTTTATTACAAAGGATCAAAATAACGAAGTCACTTGAAACTGAACAAAAATAGAACTACACAATATTATACTAGACATCGTATGGTGTCCGTGATACCTGCTATTATCATTTTATTTGGTATCAATGATAACTGCTATATTTATTAGTAAAGTGGTATCCATGATACGTGCTTATATCATTTTAAATATAGCATATTTTTGTTGTACGATCGAAAATGTGTAGCCATTCAATAACTCGTAGTTTCCCCTGTTCTATACAGGGGAAACGCATCAATGTAACTATGGTGAAGTATAAACCAATTACAAGCTGTGGTGTGTCTCTTTGTTTCTAATATTCATGGAGTATAGGTACATATGATAGGTTCACTCTTATAGTAAAGAGTATGTAACAATTCACTGACAATGCTAGATGCTGCATTGTTTCAAAGAGGATATATATTTTAATTTTACAGCAACAAACGCTTATATAACATACTATATACTTAGAATATTCATTTGTATTGACATGGTGCAAAAAAGAACATATAAAACTAAGGCGTTTACTTCTCTTCTATGTATTCAATTTTAAATTAAATCATTTTTCTGCATGTTTCAGATACAATTTATATTCTGAGTACCAGTTGAATTACCTACCTAACCAGCACATAACATTCACTCAATGTTCACCAATCATTCTTGTTCAATATTTGCTTGTGTTCTATTTTTTAACTAAGGTAATAATTTCGTAGACGATAGAACTTATATTATGAAATGATTACTTAATTAATAATAAAAATACACAGAAAATACATAGATAAAAAATAAGTAATTATCAAACACATGCACTAAACATTCAATACATTCCCTCCC
This sequence comes from Caprella mutica, assembly GCA_947561585.1. NCBI lineage: Eukaryota > Metazoa > Arthropoda > Malacostraca > Amphipoda > Caprellidae > Caprella > Caprella mutica. Next base: position 4,726 of record CANNZV010000156.1, read on the forward strand.
CCTCCCCCTTCCCCCCTCGTAAATGTTACCACTCACTTCAGTTCATTCCTCATTTTTAAGTCAGATAAACAGTGACATCAAATATAAACTCTCGAAGAAAAAACTTAAACTCAACGCATTTGCAGCTATTTTAAATAGAAAACATTACTTAGGTATTAGGTTATTTAGTAGTAGTTTAACCAATTAGAGGCAATTGGTCAAGAAAAGGGTTGAAGGGGTTGAAAGTTAGGCAACATTACTACTAGTAAAATGACTGCACATACTTATTTGAGTCACTTAGTTAACTTATCACTTCATATCCATAACTAAAAGTTGTTATCTGATAATTATTACAAAATGTATGTATTGATTTAACACAGGTGGTACAAACTATAAAAAAATAGTAGCAAAAAAGGTACACTCCAGCCACCTGCTAAACAGAGTGAAAAAAAAACGTAGAAGAAAGTTATGGTGGGGTCATAGATGATTGAATGGTGGTGTCCCTATTTGATCTTCTATTGCCCCACCATAACTTCATCTTATATGGCCCCATCATAACTGTATCTGATATAGCCCCACCATAACTTTCTATCTGGTAGTGATTTATATAAATATATTTGCAGTCGTTTATAGTCAATAGTATCAAAATTTAAAGGGCTGATCGAGAATTAAGGATTGATGATAAAAATAACCTCTATCTATGAAGATACGTAAATAATCTGACAAAAATCTCATCGTAATTTTTCATGAATTTAATACTCTTTAATACTCGTCTTTCGAGAGACGATTAATTGCCGACGATAATGTCTGATGATATGATATCTCACTATAGAATAAGATCAATATTTACCGTACCAGACAATAACAGAGAATTTGTCGATTATAAATTTCCTACTGGGTTGAGTATTTTTTTAAATAAAACAGCTTTAAAGGAAGTTATGGTGGGGCCTTACAAGATTATGCAAGGTTTGTATATGGACTCATAATCATTGATGACCCGATATAATTTTTTTCAGAAATAGAAGAAATAATCTAATTTTCGTCAGATTTATTTAAATAGTTAACTAAATGTTTCCACTCTCTTTTCAATAATTTTTTTACATAAATGTATGTGTTTTATATAATAGCTTATTTTCCAAATTATTTACATTAGTAGTATACCTCCTAATTAATGGTAGATTGTAAATAGTGAGAAGTGGGCAAAAATGAGTAGATATATCAATTGTTGTAACTAGACTTTTGTTTCCTGCTGTACCTTGTGTCATATAAGTCAAATGATATGGTATTGAAACATAAACAGTCGGGTGATTTCCAGGCTATCGAACGGTTCAACATTTTCAATTATATACTCTAGACACAAACCCTAGCCTCTAGACACAAACCCTAGCCTCTAGACACAAACCCTAGCCTCTAGACACAAACCCTAGCCTCTAGACACAAACCCTAGCCTCTAGACACAAACCCTAACCTCTAGACACAAACCCTAGCCTCTAGACACAAACCCTAGCCTCTAGACACAAACCCTAGCCTCTAGACACAAACCCTAGCCTCTAGACACAAACCCTAGCCTCTAGACACAAACCCTAGCCTCTAGACACAAACCCTAGCCTCTAGACACAAACCCTAGCCTCTAGACACAAACCCTAGCCTCTAGACACAAACCCTAGCTCACGACCCCAAGTGGGGTTGCCGAGCGAATATCATGGGGTCTCCAAAGCATCCAAATAAAAATTCAATAATATTGTATAATCACGAGTATGCACTGCATTCCATCAGAAACATTATTTTTAAATTTTGAATAGGGAAAACTTAAAACACATCAAATGCCATTGTAGATACATCTCTTTAAAGGAAAAGAATATTTTTATGATTATTATATATTTATTGTCATACATCGTATAAGGCACATCTTCTGAGGTCTTTCAAATATTGTTGGAAATGCCCCCTCCAGTCTGAAGACAGAACGAAGCACGCTTCATAACATTCTTGCAAACTTCCTTGAAATTCTCCTGGTTATATCCTCCAGCGAAGCTTTGGGCACATCCTCTATGGAATCTGGGCTATCCCTATAAACTCGAAATTTTGTAGTAGCCCAGTAAAGAAAGTCAAAAGGGTTGAGATCTGGACTGTGTGGTGACCAGGGTTTCCATTCTTCTGCAAATTACTCAGCCTCGAAACTTTTCATTTACAAGTTTAGAGCTGCATTTGTGCAATGTGGTGAAACACTGTCTTGTTTCCACCAAAGTGTAGAACGAGTTTTAGAATTACAGAGGCTGGGGCAAATAATGTCCTAGAGCAATCTGAGGTATGAAACACCATTAACATTAACAAGTTGCCATTATCTTCGAGGAATGCATGAACGATTAGAATCACCATTTGATTAACATTGGTAACGAAGATTATAACTTTAACATCATACCTATCATTTGTTGGCAGATATTTCAAGGATTTTCATTTGTCCACAATTATTAGTCGTTTATTCGATTTGGTTTTTGATGAACGCAAAAGAATCCTCTGACAAAATTGTCTTCTCTTGTGTTTTGTGGACTTCAGTTAATAGTTGGACTGAAGGGTAATGATAAAAACTAAAACAAAGCTTGTGTCTAACGAACCTCCGCAACGTGGATTTAGTTGGTGAAATCTGCTGAGAACCTTTTCTGAGAGAGTAACTAAAGGTTTCTTCAAAGAAACTCTTCACCTCCCGAATTACTGCTTTTGTTTTAATTTGCTCTTTCTTGTGGGTGGATGGAACCAGACTCATTGAAAAAATTGCAAATTCTTTTGAACATTTTTAGGTGGTAAGATTTAGCCATCCTTCCAATGATCTTTAAGTAGAGTATGAACTCTAGGCGTACAATTGAAGAAGAATATGATTTGGCAAACTTCAAGATGATCCATTTCTTCTCAAGTCCAAAAAACATTTCAGGATAAAGATGGTTTAAGATCAAAGCGATTTTTTATAATGTGATAAAAATCCCATCTGTTATGAGCAAAACGGTATTTAATGCAATTTAAGTTCTCCCAATTCGCAATTTATAAATGACGCTTCTGATTGAAAATAGTGTATATATAAATGGAGTTGCCATAACAGAAGCTGCACTCTCTAATTCATTAGAAATTTGAGAAACCATATAATTTGTGATAATAATGCGGTATATTGCACATGTAGTTGTATAAATATTTAGAAATTGGACAGTTGTAAACTAATAAAATAAAACTAATCAATTACGGGGTATAGCGACACTCACATCCCGACACAGGAAGGATAATTCGATATGGAAAGGTACAGTTCTTTGTTTACACTTTGTTTCAGTATTCTATTCGGTGTTAGAATATAGGGATTAAAAGTTACAGGCGCACAAAACGAGAAATCTCACACTCAAAGATGTAAAAAAAATCGAAAGGTACAATGATAACTAGATTATGTGCACTCGGTAGAGCGCATACTTTCGCCTCCGCTTTGACCCGTTCTCTCTTAAAATTAAGGAAACTGCTAACCTATCGTCCCACCAAGTTTCATGCAATATGGTACAATACTTTTTGAGTTATAAATGACCTTTACCTTCCACTATCTCTCCCAAAATTCTACCATATCGTTCCTGGTCATTGACCAATTGTACCATCAAATTTCAGACAATTTGGTTGAATACTTTTTGAGTTACAAATGGCCTTGACCTTGATCTTTGATCTTTGACCCGATCACTCCCAAAATCTATCAAAATGGTTCCTGCATATTGACCAATCGTCCCACCAAGTTTCATGCAATATGGTTCGATACTTTTTGAGTTATAAATGACCGTGACCTTGACCTTTGACCTGGTCACTCCCAAAAGACTAGCAGCAGCTCACTGGACATGAACCAATCGTTTCACCAAATTTCAGGCAATTTGGTTGAACACTGATTCAGTTAAGCGAATAACAAGATGATAAATAAATAAATAAATTCCGATGAAAATATAACCTTCCGCAAGATTGCGAAGGTATTTAGGTGTTTATATCTAAAAATTAATATACTTTTATAAGTACCTCATATCGCAACATTTTGAGGAAAATATACTTCATGTATATTCAGCATGATATTAATAGCAAGAACCGAACTTATAAACAACCGTTTAAGAACCACTGATCTAGATAGTCGTTGTTGGAGAGAATTGGATATAAAACGTCATTAGAATAGTCTATCATTAGGTATATTTAATATAAATTAAATAACATTTATTTCGCAGATTAAAATCTAAACAGAAAGTGTATCATCTTTACATTTATATTAATTGAAAATAAGGTTAGTATTTACCGTAAAATACCGTAATTTAGATATAATCATCGGGATGTTTAATGTTTATCGACTATAGGTATGTACGAAGAAAGACGATAGACTATAAAGCATTTAAATTTATGGTAAATTAACAATGAATATTGGTTGAATCATTTACCGTCGGAGATAGATAATCTTTAAATCATTGATAAATGATTATAATTTTCATTGTGTAGTGGATGCAGTATTTTCATATTTTCTTATCTCCAGTGTGACATATGACCAACAGTTAGTAACAATTAATGAGCATTCTTATCACCATTGGGGTGAATTCAACATTTTTTCAATTTGTTCAGTTAAGTTAAGTTGCTTGTAAATACGTGGCATAGGCCTCAAGATCTGACGATAAAAAATAGGCCTGAAAACAGAGGAAGATGTGAAGTTTGATTCACGAGTGATGCTAGAAATACAGAAACAAATGATAAATTAGATCATTTAAAACTAGTTTATGAAGAGTTAAATTTAACGCAACATAAAATTAATAAAGTAAAAATTAATCAATTTACTTGTCTATATAGTACTCGTAATATCTTTCTAAGTCGACTATAATTCTCCCGCCTTCATAAATACAATACAGAATGAGTCAGAAAAAGAGAATACGAAATTAAAATCGTCAAACTTTAACAAGAACTATCGTATTTTCGTGTTAGCTATTTTAAATTATAAATTATAATGACAGTGTTAGTTTGTTTTCCTATTCCAAATAGTTTTTCTACAGGGTTATCATAAGTAAAGACTATATAGAGGGTGGTGAAAAAGCTCTTGCGCAAGTTTATTTCAATCCTGGTTAACAAAAGAGTAAGTTTTATCCCAGGAAACTATCACGATATTAGGAGCCCTTATGTTGAATCAGCGGATATTTCCGTAACTACGGATATACTCTGAATCAAATATGGTTGATGTAGGATGGTGCTCAGTACACAGAACACTTCCTGTTAAAGAACGACTGAGAGAAGTTTTCAAACATCCGAGTCATTTCCAAGGGTCATGCAATTGAATTATCTCCGAGGAGCTCATATTTAACTGCTTCCTATTTTTTTGTGGGGTTATTTGTAAAATGATGTATGTCCACCTTGCATGCTAATCTGAATCAATCAATCCCTAGTAACCTAGGGATGGTTCAGGCGCACCAGTAGCTAAAGGTTACTGAGTAAACTTTTGAGGGCTTGGTTACTCTAGGGTTAAAATGTCGAAACACGCATAATGTGGATTTCTTGAAAGCTAATCCTGACGTGATCAAAAGATCAATGAAAGCAGTCAGAAAATGGGTGTAAAAATAATGTGTTGAAAAAAGTGGGGATAATGGATGTTTTTTGGTAAAGAATGATTTACTTTAGATCTTCATACTATGCAATTGTCTCTTTATCATTACTAAAAAAATATTGGTTAAACATACCTATTTTAAATTCTTTCATCAATTTCATATCTCGTGCAAGAGCTTTTTCTTCACCCTCTACTTATGGTCACCCTGTAGAAAAAGTATCAGGAATAGGGAAACAAACGAACAATGTGTTTATAGCTGACAAACATCTGCATTAGTCTAAAAAAAACACGAAAAAACAGTTGTTCTTGTTAAAGTTATGACTATTTTAATTTCGTACCCTCTTTTTTTGATTCATACTGTATATACTGTAATAAAAATAAAGTTTTGTAGCATTTATAGCATGAATACTATTTTGACTGTAAAAGCTATTTTGACTAGAAATTAAAAGATAAAACTAGTAATTATAGTATAAACGACTATAAAAACTTTGATAAACCATCCTTTACATGTGAAATATATTTGTAACAGATATTTATATTATTAATAAATTAAACATGCAAGAGACATGTAAATTAGGGGTCTAGGTCAATTGATCCCCGGTCAAAAATTCCCCTGTCATTTGATTCCCGGTCATTTGATCCCCATACCATTTGATTCCCGGTCAAAAGATCCCCGGTCATTTGATTCCCAGTCATATTTTCCATTTATACACCCACTATTCATTTATTATATGTGAATATATTAATTATTTAATATATAATTGAAATATGCACCTTACAGTCGATGAAGTTTTGGATCTTTTTTGGAATTAGGGCACATTGAATAAATAAGAATAAACAGATACAGGTATCATATATACAAGGTTAAGTTAAGGATTAGTACGAATACAATAAAAAAAAACATAAAAATTAATTATTTATTGGATAAAATTTTTCCAACCAAGTACCGCTTCTTAAGCCCCTTTTCAGTCTGTCGCCCTCTTTGTTACAACGCCAATAAGGTGGAAAAGAAGATAGGCACAATCTCATAGAATGTCCATTTTTTGCAGAATCGTTCTTTATGTAGAATACCTCTTCCTTGTAAATATTTCACTGCTTCTTCTTTTGTATACACTTTTTTTGCTAGTTCAAATATTGTTTGCATGTTGATGGTTTAAACAGACGGATAATATATTTAGCATTCTCAATCAATATGTCGTAGCCTTGTATATATGATACCTGTATCTGTTTATTCTTTGCAAATTAATCGGCAAATACAATGTGCCCTAATTCCAAAAAAGATCCGAAGTTTTTTAAAGAATCTAAGTAATAAGGTTAAAAACAGCTAACAATAAATTAAATATTTTTTATTCAAATAAGTAATAGTACATTATATGTTTTCAAATTTGCATTATATAATATTCAATGGTAAAATCAAATATACCGGTATACCCACACTTATTATAACTAACACATATGACTAATCAAATAAATCAGGAGCATGTCTCTCAATTATTTCTCCTGGTATATAAGCTGATTTAGGAGTAACTTTTGACAATTTTATCGGTAGTTTTTATATAGTTAAGTTTCTTTGCCGTAACTATTACAATTATTATTGTCATGCAGGTGGGAAATCAAAAATTATTCTGTGGTAAAATAACTTAAGTACATTATTTATCATAAAATGATTTTCAATCTATCCCACCTACATATGATCACAATGTTTGTAATTGTTACGGGGAAAACAGCTTAAATGAAAGTTTGGTATATTCACTAATAGCTTGTGAAGTGAATATACCTAACTTTAGCTTGCAAGAGTTGGTTAATATTTCCTATCACCTGTAATATGTTTTCTGACTAGTTGTAAGTGTAAATTATTTGTAAATAGAAATAATAATTTGTTGCGATAATAATTCCTAGCTGTTTGAATTCTGTTATTTTTTTCATTATATTTAAAATTTATTATATATATAGTAGATGTCAAATCGTTTCACAAGTTTTATTTATTGTTAAAATAGTAAATTGCAATTATTAAGATCGTAATAAATTATTGTATGCTAAATATATGAGCAAACAAAAAATATGACTGGGAATCAAATGACCGGGGACTAAATGACCGGGGATCAAATGGTATGGGGATAAGTAACAATATATGCTTTCAAATTTACATTCCGGAAACAAAAAATATTCAATGGTGAAATCAAATGTACAGGCATACCCCACACTTATTATAACTAGCAAATATGACTAATCAAATAAATCAGGAGCATCTATCGTAATTATTTGTCCTGGAATAAAAACTATTTTAGGAGCAGCTTTTGACAATTTTATCGGTAGTTTTCAGTTAAGCCTTTTTGCAGTAACAATTATGTACAATTATTATCACCATGCAGGTGGGATAGATCAAAAATAATTTTATGGAAAATTAATGTAAGTATATTATTTACCATAAAATGATTTTCAATCTATTCCACCTACATGATCATAATGTTTCCAATAGTTACGGAGAAAACAGCTCAATTGAAAGTTAGGTATATTCACTTAGCTTGCGAATGAACCAATCAGTAGCTGGTTAATATTTCCTATCTATCACCTGCAATATGTTTTCTGACTAGTTGTAAATGATTATTATTTGTAAATAAAAATAATTAATATGTTGCAATAATAAGTTCTATAGCTGTTTGAATCATGCTATTTTTTTTTTCATTATATATAAAATATATTATATAAATTGTAGATGTCAAATTGTTTCACAAGTTTTATTTATTATTTAAATAGTAAATGCCAATTTTTATATAGAAATAGAGATCGTAATATATTATTGTTTGTTAAATATATGAACAAACAAAAAAATGACTGGAAATCAAATGATCGGGGACCAAATGACCGGGGATCAAATGGTATGGGGATCAAATGACCGGGGATCAAATGACCGGGGATCAAATGGTATGGGGATCAAATAACCGAGGATCAAATGGTATGGGGATCAAATGACCGGGGATCTAATGACCGGGGATCAAATGACCGGGGATCTTTTGACCGGGGATCAATTGACCGGCCACCATAATTTTTATCCAGGTAATTATCCCGCATTTATAATTAACTTTTCTTAATAAGTTATATAAGTAATTTAATCAAATTCAAGGTGAAATATACTCTAATCAGGTGTGTAATCACCATAAATACTTGCCTAAAATAATGTAACCTAAAAAAATTATAAAATTATAATTTATTTCAAATTATTGTTTCATTATTATAATATTTCAAGAGTTGTAGGTTATTATCATAATCCGATTCCAGCATATAAGTAATTTATTAGAGTGAAGGCAGTAATAATAAAGGTATTGTAAGTAACATGGATACAGGGCATATAAATAGATTTCCTAATTAATAGAATAAATAATATGAATATTACATATCTCCCCTTCCTCATTTTTGAAATCAGTAGGTAAGGCGATCAGGAGGTTTCGTTTCTCTAGAGTCTAGTACTTCTCCTAATTTCTTGATCCGCACTTTCTAGTTATTCAGGTTCTAATTCAATTTCAGGTTACATAGTATTCTCTTCTAAGGTATGTAGAAGGATTTTCAAGTTATTCAGTTATTAATTCTTAATCCTCTTCATTAGTCTTTGTGCAATCTTCTTCATTTAAAATCACCTCGGTACAATCATATTATTAGTTATAACTTGAAAATTATTGCTAAAAGTCCACATCTTCACTTTTCTCATTTATTGAGTTGGTATCAATTTAGGTTGGAATTTATTTGAGTTGTGACATGTCTCTTGTTACTCTTCTTTGTGCATCATTCGTTGCTGTAATCATTGATCCTTTTTTAGCAATTACAGTCATTGTTGTAGGATCAAAAATAGGATCATTCTTGTTTCTCTAATGATTCCTCAACAGAACCATATCACCAATATTCACTTTCTTGTAGTTCTTATGGTGTGTCTCTGCATAGTGTTTCATTTTATATTTTGAGATTTAGTCATTTCTTCTAATCGGTACCGTTATTTTATCATTTACTTTCTGTTATATTTCTTCCAGTTCAGGTATAATCGTGTTCTCATTTTTCGATTAAACATAAACATAACTTCATAGGGTGAAAAATTAGTACTAGTATGAGGAGTAGCACGATAATTTCGTAGATAAGTTTAAATTTCTTATAACCAATTTCTATTTTCAACTAATGAACTTCTTATGGATTTTCTCAAATTTCTCATCATTTTTTCAACTTCACCGTTGGCTCTTGGATGTCCTGGTGTAACTTTCCGATGATGAATATCCAATTGCTAACAATAATGCTAAAACTTTGAGGAGGTGAATGGAGGGCCGTTATCTGTTCTTACTTCTTACGGAACTCCAAACATGCCGATAATTTTATCAAATGAATCTATCACAGTGTCTGCTTGAAGATTATTAAAAACCTCCACTATTGGATATCGGGAATAATCATCGTGAACAACAAATAGATATTTTTTATTTGCTATGGGACCAAGAAAATCCATGGAGAGTTGCTACCAACAGTATTTAGGTAGTTCTGATATATGCAGTGGTTAACTCTGACTTTAGTCTGTTACTGATTAGCAGGCTAAGCAATTTTATATTAATTCATAAACATTCTTGTCGATGTTGGGAAACCACACCTTGCTTTGTAGCAGTTATTTGGTTTTTACAATACCCAGATGACCTTCATGAACTTATTTTAATAATGTTTCTTGCTAAGAATCAGGAATTATAACGCGTTGTCCTCTCATGATAAGGCCCTCTTCGCTTATCCATAATTCATCTTTAATATTGAAAAAGGATCTCAATTGCGTAGTTTGTTCTTTAGGTGGAGGCCATTTCTTGTTTATCAAAAATGTCTTAATTTCTTGAAGTGTCTTGTCCTTCATTGTTTGCTCGACTAATTCCTTCTTTGATATTTTCTTCGGTATGCTACTGTTAGTGATGTAATTGCAGTATTATTCTATTCACTCTTCCAAACGAGTATCCTATTTTGAACCAGCCACCGGGGCTCTTGAAAGATAATCTGCAGGGTTAGATTTACCTTCAGTATATTCAACTGTAAAATCGTACTATTGCACCTTAAGTAGCATCCGTTCTATTCTTGACGTTATTTATGATCTTGGATTATTAAATATTCTCTCTAATGGTTTGTGATCAGAGAATACAGTAAACTTTTATCCTCTCAAGTATAAGTTGAAGTGTCTTATTTCCCAAATGACAGCTAGAGCTTCTCGTTCTATCTAGGAGTACCTCTATTGTGTTTTTGAGAGAGCTTTACTTGCATAATTTATGGCTACTGTTTCATTGGTGCCTTTCTTAGATTGAACTAATAATGCCCCTAAACCAACAGGACTGGCATCGGCAATCAATTGCAATTTCTGATTGATGTCAAAGTATGACAATTATGAGTTAGTTTATAGCTCATCTTTTATTTATGTGACTGCTCTCTCGTGTTCCGAAGTCCAAGTCCATTTATTCTATTTCTGTAATTTTCTAAGCGGTGCTGTGAGATATGTAAGTCTGCCAATGAATCTTCCACAATAGTTTGCCATTCCTAGAAAGCTCCTTAATTCTTTGATATTAGTTGGTGACGGCAGTTTCTCAATTGTTTGTACTCTAGTTGCATCGGGTGATATACCATTTTTAGAAAAGGTATATCCAAATAATTTAATTTCATCTTGGCTGAAACTACATTTATCTTCATTTAAAGTGAAACCACTTTATTCGAGGGACTTCATGTCAGCCTTCAGGTTTGAGTCGTGTTCATTTTAAGTTTGTTTATTAATTAATAGCTCCCAGTATATTAGCAATAGTGTTTTATGTGATGTTTTGAAATACCTCAGCAGCAGATGAAATTCCAAAACTAAGTCTCTTGTATTTTCTCAAACCGACATGTGTTGAGAATGTAGTTATCGGGAGGCTATCAGGATGTATTATTATTTGATGGTAACCTTGATTCAAGTCAAGCTTGGAAAAGACTGTAGCTCCATTAAATCTACAAATTATGTCATCAATGGTAGGTGAAAGATGGCGTTCTCTTTAAATTTAGGGAGTTGTTTTTCTCAAAAACAACTCCCTAAATTTTTTAGATGTTGACATTAATCGTATAAATAATAGTTTCTCTACTAGAGTTTATCGTAAAAAGACATTCACAGGATTGGGATTAAGATTTGATTCTTTCATACCGACATCTTATAAAGTTAATTTGATTACTTGTCTTGTTCATAGAGCGTATGCGATTTGCTCGAATTATGTAGATTTTGATGCCGAATTATCACACTTGCGTAATTTTTTCTCTGGTAATCGTTATCCTCAAAATTTATTTGATAATTTTGTCTCTAAATATTTAAATTCTGTTCATACTCCACTTAAACGTAAATTAACAGTTCCTAAATTTGACATTTTCGTATCTCTTCCTTATTTGAGTGATTCAAGCCTTAAATGTAAGAAAGACCTTAATTCATTACTTAACAAATTTTATCCTCAAGTTAAACTAAATTTTATTTTCAAAAATGCAACCACTCTTGGCTCATTTTTCCCCCATAAAGATAAAATCCCACCTTTACTGTCATCTGGTCTCATTTATAAATACTCATGTGGACAGTGCCAGTCTACTTACATCGGTGAGACCATGATGCAGTTAAAGGTGATAATTTCTCATCATAAGGGAATATCTTTTAGAACAAATAACCCCTATAGCTCCCCACCTTTCAGTTCAATACGTAACCATTCTTTCGATTTTAATCACCCAATTAAAGAAGAAAATTTCAAAATTTTGCAAACTACTAACCAGTGTGATATTCGTACATTAGAATCTATATATATTCATAAACAATCTCCTACGCTTAATGAACAAGCGAGTTCTTTCAATTTAACTATTTTGGGTTAATAACTTATTATTTTTCCTTTTCTTTATTTTAAATTTGATTTGTATTAACTATTTAGGTGACTTTATTAATTTCGGTATCCAAAATACTTCTTATTTCTATATATTTCTTTAAAATTAGATTTCCTAATTAATAGAATAAATAATATGAATATTACAATTATAACGAAGTTTGTTATTCTTTCAAGTCTTTAAACCCTAGTAGCTTTTGCTAAATGGGGCCTAAATGTACCCTTTTTTGTGAAATAATTAGAAATGTAATTTGAGTGGAGGAATGTACCACCCTTCCTCATGTTGTAGAGTACTTTTTGTTAAATAAACAATGAAATTTATTCTCCAAAACAGTTTCTATATATTTCAATGCACGTACCTGTCCCTATTTTCTTCATTCAAATGAGAAACAGTTTTCAATTTAATATTCGTTCGGCATTCAGTGGACCGATAGCCCCAATATTGTGGTGATATCACGCCACATATTGGCTACAATAAGTCAGTCTGACCAGAGAAAAGAAAATGATGCACTATTGGAAAAAGGTATAAGACTAGAAAATACATTTAAAGTACAAAGAGACTGTGGTACTTATTTGGAAATGATTCTGAATATTAATTCAATTCTTTAATCTCTAATCTTAAGTTACTATCATTATTTTGTCACAAGTACTGTTACTGTTTCAATTTCATTTGGATACAGCTGATTATGTAACAAACAGATCGCTTTGTCATTCCTATATTATTAAATTTTATATAATCTGAAATTTAATACTATTCACATTTAATTAAAATAATTTACAAATATTGTTATATTGCATAACTATATATATTAGAGGTATATGAAATTCACAATAACCTAATATATAAAATAGGTGTTGTGAGGGAAAAATCAATAAGGTTCATACTGTATGTGAGCCATCCGGAACGAAAGGGCTAACTAACTATCTTTGGGATGATAATTAGATGATATAAGTGATCATATACAACCAATGTAACTCATAAGATCTTTGAGATGATAATTAGGTAATGTAGAGTGACCATACACACCCAATGTAACTCAGAAGTTCCCATTTGTTCACCATTACCACCATAACAACCCCCACATGTGGTGTGAGTTAAAGTCACTCATCCTCTGTCCACACTAGCAACTTCTCCCCTAAATCACTGGGGTGAATTGGGGTCAGAGTTTCGAGTCTGCAGTCATTGTGGGGTGAAAGTTATTGTCATAATGGTTGAGAAATGACATGACTGATGGTTATTGTTATTAATTGAACAACTTGTGAAGAGGGAAAACTAATATACTAAATTTTACTAATACTACCGACTACTATACCAACTTCTTTGTGGATAGTCAGGTAAATAAATTAGTAGATATCGCATTTCTACTGTAAATCTACAGGGGACCAGCAGAGAGACTTGAACAACTAATCTCGTGAATTGAAACTTAACCTCTGGCTCTGTATATCTATATTTACTTCTCAGTCCTTGTAAAACTGTTCCTCAGTTAATTATATGGAAAGATTTTGAAAGGAAGGTACGGGCGAATTCGTCTCACTCTGAATTAATGTGTTGGTAGGGAGTCGTTTTAGCTACTAAAGAATAAGTTACAGAGTTTAGAAAGATACTTTAAATGACAGTTTAAGATGTGTTAAGATATTTAGCACAGGTAAAACTTCGTTAAGAACTTAAAGAGTCTCACTTTATCAGTCACCTGATTAGAACTTCCTTCCTATATTTGAAGGTGAGATAAGTGTTGAAATTTTAAAAGAATTAATAAACATCAGACATATAGTAGAGAGGGATAATGTAAATATCAGTTCATTGGATATTTAGACATTTCTATGCAATAACGATAAGTATTTCATTCTAAACGAATATGAGGAAATTAGAAATTTATTATGTTACTCATCACAAATTAATTCAAATTTTGGGAGACAGAAACATTTATTATCAAGATTGTACATTTTTAGTATCAACAAATTTACGGTATAATTAAAAAACTTTATCAGATAATTTAGTTTACTTAAACTTTGTATACCTATCCAATACACCAACAATTTGAATGGAGTTTAGTATATTATAAATATAATATTACGAATCTATCTAATTACACAACTGTACCCTAATCACTCCATTCTATTTAATCAAAGCACTACCTCGATATTTTCACGCGAGTTCAATGTTTCCAATAAGAGTCACTGCAGTGTAACAGGAACAAAATTTACTGAAATAACCTCCCATTTCTACAGTGAGAAACAAGAGTTGCCAGAGGTGTGACTTAAACAAAGCTACAGGGGCACTAGAACACTCAGTGTACTCGCAAAGTCGGGATAGCATTGATAATAAGCCAAACTGTACCTTTAGAAATTAATGATTGACATGTGAGTACTGTAAGTGTCCGAGTACAGTAAGTGTCCGAGTACTGTATGTGTCCGAGTATTGTAGTTGTCCGAGTACTGTAAGTGTCCGAGTACTGTAAGTGTCCGAGTACTGTAAGTGTTCGAGTACTGTAAGTGTCCGAGTACTGTAAGTGTTCGAGTACTGTAAGTGTCCGAGTACTGTAAGTGTTCGAGTACTGTAAGTGTCCGAGTACTGTAAGTGTTCGAGTACTGTAAGTGTTCGAGTACTGTAAGTGTCCGAGTACTGTAAGTGTCCGAGTACTGTAAGTGTCCGAGTACTGTAAGTGTCCGAGTACTGTAAGTGTCCGAGTACTGTAAGTGTCCGAGTACTGTAAGTGTCCGAGTACTGTAAGTGTTCGAGTACTGTAAGTGTCCGAGTACTGTAAGTGTTCGAGTACTGTAAGTGTCCGAGTACTGTAAGTGTTCGAGTACTGTAAGTGTCCGAGTACTGTAAGTGTTCGAGTACTGTAAGTGTCCGAGTACTGTAAGTGTTCGAGTACTGTAAGTGTCCGAGTACTGTAAGTGTTCGAGTACTAGCTAAGACTCTCTCCCAATCTCTTAATTTTTTTGACACATCTATTCGTTCTTCACAGCTCATTTATCAGAGAAAATTGGATCTAGTTTGTCACTGAAATTGACTTGCCTTTTAGCTAACGATGTGCGGATGGCGGAGTAATACTAATTTGCGTAATGATATTGAGAGATTGTATGACTCCGCTCAAGCTAGTCCATTTATACCTTGTCATAAAAGATTGCTCACTACAATGTTACGACTTGTTATTGTGAGCTCTACTGAAAATGAGTAAAAAATTATGTGTGACAGTTTGTTTGATTTACAATTTTATTTTTCCTTATTTTCAAATCTATGTATTTCACAATATCTAGTGATTGTAACTTTCATTTTTCATTGTGTAAGTACAATAAGACAGACCTAACCCGTATGTCACACACAAAAAAGTAAACTCGATTATAAGTAATCTTGCAATGAATAGAAGTATAATTTATGTAGAAGTCAGTATTTTAGATACAAAGTTTTTATATCATTTATTCATTATTATGCTCTCAAAATCTAGTGATTTTTTTTTTACTAAAATTTACAAGCATAATAATGAATATATAAAATAGAAACTGTATTAAAGATATGGACTACCATACATAAATATATTTATATTAATAGCAAGCTTGTTCTATTTTGAAATCGAGTGTATTTTTTGTGGAACATACGATACAGTATACAGACTTTTCATAATTTTTTCACATTGCAGTTTGTTCCTCTATCAGCATTAGTTTACTGTCATTGATGTAATAGCAGTAAAAGTACTGTAAGTAAATTGTAGAACACATGAATATTCATATATTAAACATGGTTTTTCTTGTTATTTAACTAAAAATTAGAAGTAGTCTATATATCGCTTGCTTACGACAACACTGTCATAACTGTAAAATAACTATTTTTCAGGAGATTCAATTATGTACTTGTAATGTACGTACATTTTATGATACGTAGTAACTATATTTAGCCTCTCTAGCGGTCAATTTTTGAGCTACAAATTGAAACTTTTGCCAATATATAAGTATTTTAAGATTTTAACAGGTCTATATATATATATGAATAATTCGGAAATACGTGTTTTTTTTATTTACGTTTCTCTTGCAAACACGCAATATATTCAGATATTTCTATGGCATGACAACTCAGCTATCGTTATTTATCATTCAGTTCCATTTCTTATCTCATGTTTCACTGATGTACATTATAACTTTAGACAAGAAACTAAAAAATTAGTGTGTGTCCTAACTATGATACTATGAGTGATCTTAGAGCAGAGATAAGAGATAAGGACTGATAGGAGGGAGGTGATAATGGAGAGTATATAGCTTGTCCTTTTCTTCATTCA
Organism: Caprella mutica; assembly: GCA_947561585.1. Taxonomy (NCBI): domain Eukaryota; kingdom Metazoa; phylum Arthropoda; class Malacostraca; order Amphipoda; family Caprellidae; genus Caprella; species Caprella mutica. The sequence continues at coordinate 21,441 of CANNZV010000156.1, forward strand.
AATATGAATGATGAAAATGCTATGTTATTGTTTGAAAATTGTATAGGTAGCTATATTCTATTCATGGGGTTCACTAGGGTAGAGTTTTAAGGGCAACAATTTTCATAATGCAGATATTTTGATGCAATCGCACATTAATAATGCTATAGATGCAAAATAATAATTGATATGATAACTACCTACATCTATATTGTTGAGTATAAATCTAAGAATAATCTTCATGAATCAATCATAAAGTACCGAAATCTAAACTAACCTAACATGCAAACATACTAAGGGTGTCAAACAGCATGAAAAAAAACCGCCCCCTTCATAATAAATTAAAATTTCACTAGAAATACTTTAAATGATATTTCAACTTTTCATGGGCAATTATATAATAGTTATAATATCTTAATTGAATTTTTTGTTCAATATATTGGTAAATAAATATAGCTGGAATAATATAGAAAGGTGTGCCTAGATCGAATAATGAATTTTCTTTGAAAATGTTATGAATTTCTTATTATATGTCCCTTTTCGAATCATTTCTGTTACATATCATTGCTATAGTCGTGTGATTTAAGTTTCATAGTTAATGATAAGAGTGCGATCACATAATTTTTCTATATCCATCATCAATATATTGTGAAGGAGATCAGTTCCTATTGTTCTTATTTTAAAATGATCCTGTGCATTTAAAAAGAATTATAAAGTAGGAGATGTATCTTATATATATATATATCTGCCAAATATTTTATTTCAATAAAACCTATCATTTGTATATATATTGGGATTGTACAGAGGTAGGGTTTGAGTTGGTTAATTAGGTAGAAAAGAAGATAATCGCACTTTAATTTATCCTAGGTAAAGCTACTGTTTAAATATCTATAAAAAAAATTATTCATTGTGATGCTGTGCGGTGCAAAGATTTTTGATATTTCCTAACGAAATTATTTGGTACAGATTATAATTAATTTGAGTAGAACTATTTCATTGCAATAATATGTAGCTCCATCAACTTGTTGTTTTACAAAGTTTATTTCATGTGTTCTTCCTATGACATTACTTACGACGGAAAATCGTAGTGTTTTTCTTCATCCAGTTACGTGGAGGACTATGACGAAAAGAGCGCCACGACACGTGGCAACTCTACGCAAGCAGGTAACACTTACGGTTAATTAGTTCGTAAAGGTGAGTCTCGAGACAGGTAGCGGTTGCAGTCCTATCGCTATCAAGTACAAGGGACTATGAAAAAGCATTCTGGTAGTAAAGTCATTCAATAAGCAGTCACCTACATACAACTAGTCGTTGACAAATTTCATGAATGCAGAAGATCTACTCCGTTGATTAAGTCACAATTACCATGAAATATTTAAAGGTATTTCGAGAATAAATTTGGATTTTAAAATAAAAATTATACAAAGAAGTATATTAAAGTGAATTGATTTTTTTTTATATATGGTGAATTTATTTCAAGAAGAGGATGGAGATTACACTATAGTTCTGTAATTATTAATTTGATACAGCTTCTCCATGACTGGTAATTACTTTCCCTAACTCTCTCTCTCTGTTTTCACTCACCAGGTGGTCAGTTTGAGTGTTTTTCCCTCTTTTTTTTGTGTTCTTTTTCCCCATTCCTCACCACCTCGAGCACACGTGTACGATGACACAAAAAACTCTCCCTCAAACCGAGTCAAGGGATTGTTAATGGAGTTAATGGAGTGGGAAATTAATTATTGTATTACTATAATATAAGTCTATTTTACCCTTTATCGTTAAGTAAATCTGATTTTCGTGCTTAGTTTAAGTGACAAAAATGGAATCACAAGAACGATAGAGAGACGTGAAACTTTCATTGAAAATTTTAATCAGGACGTATTTATGATATATAGAATATTCAATATTCAAAGGAGAAATTTAAAAAAGAATTCAAAGATTAATCATTATACTACCTAAACCAGCTATATTGAGACTATTATACAATGTTTATATTAAATATACTATAATAAAATTAAAATTTTGTAGTGTTAGCTCCAAGTTATTGGAAATATATAATTTTATTAAACAATTGAAATGAAGAGTTTAATTATAGTGTATTTTTATATGAACGAAAATATAATACTGTTCAATAACTCTGAACTTAACCTGGTAATGTGCGAAACTAAAATAAAGAGATTAAACAAGAAATACATTTTTAACTTCAATAAATTCCATAATGACTTTTTAAACTTCAATTTAATTGTATAATGACATTTGAAGATAAACTTCAATTTAATTTCATGAAAATATTTCATAATAGCATCTAATATATGATAAAATTTTGAAAAAATAATTCTCTCTATAAAAAAATATTTATATGAAATTTATGTTTTAAATTTAGAATATAGATAATTAGATACACAAATTAGGCGTACCATGGCTTATTCAATTATAATTGAGTAAGCCATTGGTGTACACAACAAAAGTGTGGTCATACAATTCATGATATTATTAATTCATTGATAGAAACTCGTATTAATTATCATCCTAACTAATACATAGTGTCAAAGATAATGAAAATAAGTTATATAATTGAATAACAATTAAACTAATATACTATTATAGCAATTTAATCAGATGATAGTTATTCTTAAGCGGAGCATTACATATCTTTTTGTAATCAAATCCAGTTAACTAAAAGCATTCAGTGAGGAAGAAAATAACTTGAGTTTTTTGTGAAAAAAAATACATTCATCAAGAAAGAATGAAATGTTTCTTAAAAATGTCCATTGTCAGAGGTCGTGATTTCTGTGAACAAAATTAAAATCAATTACAATTAAGAATAGAGAGATTCTTAGAATAATTTCAAATGATTCATACGAATATTTTGAAAATTTAAAAACATACTATATAGCTACCTAAATAAAAATAAATGATGAAGATGTCATCTTTAAATTTTCATACGATTACAGTTACAAAAATTTAATTATTAGGATTGTTGTAACTTAATCAATTGAAGTTTGCATAGCCGTTTCATGACTAATGAAAATAAGACATCTTGAGTGAATAAATATCATTCCAGAGTGAATATTAGAATGTGTTACCTTATTATTGTTACCAGAAGCTTATAAATTTTCCCTGAGGAGTAGATAAGTTACCCTTAAAATGAGTCAGTTTACATAATATAAATGATATTGGATGCAATTGTTCTGAATGTACCAGATGTTATAATATAATCAGAATAAAATTAACATTTCATATCCATTTAACTGAAAATTACTTAATTGCCATATTATATTCATTAGGATGATGAATAGTAATATAAACAAACCATTATAAAATATTCTTCAATTGCAGATATGTGAATAAAAAATAATAAAATAATAAAAAATGTTTCAAAATAATTCAGTACAATTTTAATGATTAAAATTTCATCTTTAACTATAATAGTATTATCATTTTAAAGATTTAATTAAGCTATTATAATTATCAATTATTTCATTAACTTAATCCATTGAAGTCTGCTTAAACCGTTTAATGACGTGTGAAACATCAAAAAAACAATGGATACGACCATCAAAAAATGTTATTGCATATCCTAATTCAATATATAAAATATTAAATAAATTCTGAAAAAAGTATTTATAATGAATTATATATTCGCATGAAATAATAAATAACATCGGTCGATTTATCGTTTAAATTTGAAAACTAATTACAATTTGAAAATTTAACATTTTTGCTATAACGTGTACTAAGTTCCTAACTATTACTTACTTAGAGAGCATTGTATAAAATGGTCCAATACATATTCACTCCTACTGTACCTACATATTGCATATATTATTTATATCTTAATAAATTGAAAATAAATATATATTTAATAACTTTTAGCAATTAAAACGCAAATTTATTCTACATTATTTATAGTTTTTACATCATAATTATCATCAGTGGATACATACATATTATAGTTCGGAAGATCACAATTTTGTCTTGAGAAATACAATAGTTAGGTACCAAGAAAATAAATTATTTCTTAAAATGAGATAGCTAGAATATGATGAAAAATATTGGATATAATTGTCTTTAATTTAATATTTATTACAAATATAATCCAATTCAAATTAAAGTTTCACATTCGTATCAGTAATTATTATTATTTCGTAGTGCTTTATGTATGTTTATCACTAAGAGAAATGTACAGAAACTATTGTGTTTGGCAACTATAAATCAGACGATGTTAATCTGACCTTACAATACCATATTTTGGTATGCAGACACGTATAATAATACCAATATATTGATACGTTAAAGGATTATACATAACAAAGTATAAACTAGCTCCATTTTTTTTTTGCTCCATTAACTATGTTAATTAAGTATAGACGATATAATCTGCCTATAAGTTCAATGACTTGTTTATTAACAGAAAATCTCGTAAATATTTTATATTGTTATTCTCGGCCTATTATTTTCTGCAGAAAACATGATTCCCAAAGCCGTGCTATAAATCAATGAATGCAATAATATTATTTAGAAGGAAATCAATTGTAGGGGTACCTTTCAATCGTAAATAATTCCTATATTTTAATGGGTATCTTTTTTATTCTACTTTGGGGAAATTGAGAAGAGCAAAGTTTTTTGTAAAGTATTGTGCAGATTTGAAAATAAGAGTTGAGTACAAGATAAATGTAGGTATTATTTTTTTCATAGCTAGAATGAGTTCTAGAAAAAGATATACCTTTCTAGTCATCAGTGATTCCATACTGATATGAATACAGTAAAACTACTGAGTTATGAAGCACTCGAATAATTTAGGATCTGAATTATTATGAAATGTACCTGAGTTATGAAATATTATCTATATTTAAATAATAGAAAACTATATACGTCATGAATTCTATACGTCATGCCTGAAAATATCATATCACTAGGAAATTATAAAAGGGTTTGATGAATTATTTTTCATTTTTTTGTGCTTTTCATCAATAAGAATCCTTACCCTTATCCTTATTTCGTCCTAGTTATCTGTCAAGGACTATAGTTTTCTCAAAGAATTTAATCATAGAAAACTATTAGTGTCCCCGAGTTGTGAAGTGGCTCTGAGTTATGACGAAACCACCAATACTTCATAACTCAGGAGTGTCACTGTAGTTGGATGTATCATGTTTAATATTGTTCTTAATTTATCATATATTTTAAATAATCCAATTAAAATGAATATTATATGTACATATAACAATAAATAATTATTTTTCTATGTTCTATATATATATATATATATAACTCGTTCGTCACTAAAAAAATATTACAAAAATAATTCAAATAATAACGATTTATGGAAATATCTACAGCGAGTTTATCACATTTTCAATAAAATAAGACCAGCATTCAGTGATGAAGAACACAGGTTGAAATTTGTAAAAAAAGGATAATTCCAAATCATTCACACAATTATTTGAAAATATTGACAGTGTTAAATTTTAAGTGCAACTTTAGACAAATAAAAGCATATACAAATAGGCTATAGCTACCTACCTTTCAATACTATTTACTGTTCTAAATAGAATAAGAGTGTTCGAAATAGAACAAAATAAATAGCTTTAAGAAGTAATCGTTCGGTCAGAAAAAGTAGTCGTTATTATAGGTAAGTGTGTCCTGAAATTGATTCATATTCTTTTATACCTCATTATTATACAGGGTGTATGACACTTTTGTTGGCAAACTTTAACATAAGGTAGCGATTGTTGAAATAAAGACTTTGTATTCTATGAAGGTATGGTCTAAAATGCTTTGTTAAAGAGTTACAAGGACTAGAAGTTGGGTAAAAAAACGTAGCAAGGAAACGAAATGCATGAAACTAACAGGGATCTGATATTACCCCCTTATATTTCTATTTGGTGTATGAAGCACCGGTTCAATCCCAACAGGACCTGATCGCAGGATTGTCGAAGCCTCCGCAAGGGTTTGTGAAACTTCTAGCTGGTGTCTTTGCTCGCGTCCGCCAATCATTGGACAACCGTTTGAACGCCTGCGCAACTAATGGGCGGCAGTTTGAACACATTTTTAAACATGTGACCTAATTTAAGATTATGTTTCTTGTGCTCATAATAATTACTTTTAAAAATGTTAGTACAGATACTTTCCTAACCTTGTAACTCTTTAACTAAGCATTTTAGACCATACCTTCATAGAATATAAAGTGTTTATTTCCACGATCGCTACCTTATGTTAAAGTTTGGCAACGAGAGTGTCGGATACCCTGTATATAATATGATATCTAACCAAACCAAACACGTAAAATGTGGTGGAACTTACCGGGGTGAAATATACCTAGGGTGTAATATACTGGGGTGGAATATACCGGAGTGGAATATACCGAGGTGGAATATACCGGGGTGGAATATACCAGGGTGGAATATACCAGGGTGGAATATACCAGGGTGGAATATACGAGGGTGGAATATACCGGTCACCGTTTTCTTTGTTTTTCTAGATTTTTCAAAGGCATTTGATAGTGTGGATCACACTATCTTACTATCATAACTATATTTCTATGGTTTTAGGGGATTAAGTTTTGACTGGCTTAAATTTTATTTTATTTATTTAAAAAAAATGAAAAATCATGTACAAATTACTTACCTTTTAATCATTATATGCTCCAGAGGAGTGTGCTGGGTCCTCTGATGTTTATTTTGTTCGTAATTAACTTATCTTTGAGTTCGGATAACTTTACTTTTACCTTATTTGCTGATGACAGCACACTTTCCTCCATGTTTGACCCTCGAGGTTTGCTTGATGTTGGTGTATTGATCAATGCACCAACATCAGCCAATGAATGCAACAACAACATCAGCCAAGTTTAAATGTTGTAAAGTTTAAACTTGGCTGGTGTCTGATAAATTACTTATGAGCATCGACAAAACAAAGTACGTTCTATTTAATTATAGACGTCTGTTTTTTCTTCCAATTATAAAAATTAAAAGTGGAGTAATATCACGAGTTGGGCACATCAAATTATTGGGTATTCATTTGGATGAGAATCCCAACGATAGCCATCACATAAACTTTGTTTTAAGAAAAATTTCAAAGTCATTGGGTGTGCATATACAGAATTAAATTTACCATACCTAAACAAGTACTACAATTCCTCTACCAATCTCTTTTTTAAACCTTATTTACTTTACGGCATCGAAGTTTGGTATTCCTCAACTAATTTCAACTGAGATAAGCTATTTAAAATTCAAAATCTTCTTCCATTCAATTGTCATGTTTCTGGTTATTTCAAGCAATTATCATCATTAAAACATAAAAATTATCAAATCATTGATTTAAGGTTTCTATATGAAAATTAATAGCTTTATGTATAATGTTCAGATAATTTTAATATTTATTCAAACAAATTTTCCTTACAAATAGAATAGCACGTCGGACAACATGCTACTCTTTACACATCAATAAAAGTATATTTAAAATATTGTACTATAAGGCCTAAATAAGCTAATGCTCCAAAGGTAGCCTAAAAAGATAGAATATGCACAGGTATTGGTAGCAAGAAATCATAAAATCATAAATCATACAAAAATTAAAAACAGTCATTAATGTACCATGCAGGCTGCTGATTTTAAGGACTAGCAAATTAATATTTATGCACAAATATAGGTAAGTGAATACAATACATACACATTCCTAAGTAAAACATATACAGGTTTCAAGTAAAAAATCTATAATGTTTGAGTAATTTCAATGAAAACACGAGTTTTTTCAAAGATCTCAATCCTTAAGTAATACATAGGAAATAAATAAATGTAAACCCTCACATCTCAAAAAGTATTAGTTTCTACAAATTAAAACATTTGTCAAAATTTGAACTATATTAAGCTTTATAAACTGTATTAAAATCGAATCGATTTCAAATCAAACTTATATTAAAATTTACCTTATATTAAAATGTATCGTATATAAAAATGTACCTTATATCTAAATTTATCTTGCATAAAAATTTATCTTGCATTAAAATTTATCTTGCATTAAAATTTATCTTGCATTAAAATTTATCTTGCATTAAAATTTATCTTGCATTAAAATTTATCTTGTATTACTATTTATATTACATTAGAATTTATCCTATATCTTATATTAAATTTATCCTATGTTTAAATCTACAGTGTCAAGTTCTGGAAATAGCTCTGGGAGGTGTTTTTAGCCATAAGAAAATGGAAGATATTTCTCAACTACCATTTGTATACTAATGCAGCCTATTTACATTAATAAGCTGTACGAAAAGGAAATAAATCCTTTCAAATGATCTTTTTTTGTCTACCAGAACAATTATTTAATTAGTTAATTATTTCTCAGAGGTCATATAAACATATCATAGTATTGTAGAGCAACCTAAAGACAACGAATGGCATTAACTCACGTAATTTGAATAACACTCTAAGAGCACAAAACACCTTCCGTGAAATATGAGAAAAATGAAATGAAATTAAACTTTTCAAAAACTAATCTTATCTAATTCTTTTCCACTTCTCTTCAAGCCTAATTTTTTATGTTTTCATGGTTAAGATGATAGCCAACTGCCGGGCCAGTAGCACGAGTTGTTGCTGGAACAGAATAACATTTATATAAGTAATGCATGTAAAATATAGAAAATATAAATATGCACAACAGTATATGTTTAATCGAACCAATTTTCTATGAATTAGAAAGTTCTGTACCATTATAGATGTTTCTCTAGATATTTCAATTAAAACTCAATTTTGTTCATTTAGTAGCTAATATTGTGTAATCAAATAATTAGAAAAATAAATAAGTTAAAGCAATAATTATCTTGGTTTGATTTTTCGTTATGTAATTATTATTAGTGCCACACTTTGAGTGGCGAAGTACTGGTAGTTCGAAGGATTTGAACTATCAGTGTTCACAGAGTATGATTCTGTGCGGTGTGCATTTAACTTTAGAATTTCTGCCTACACTAAAACTTACAAACTAACTAATTTATAAATGTGTTTTTTTTTTGTTAGAGAAAGTGATTTTCCATTTACATTCAAATTCATAAAACCATTTTAATCGCAACCCTATTATTCGTAACTCCAATTTCCTGAATAGGGTAAGTCCTGCATTACCATGCATAATTGCATATACGAGTCTTTATTGTATGTAGATTACTTTTTTAAACTGAATTATTGATATTTCAATTTATCAGCATTTTCAATTTTGCATACAATGAATTAATTTGTTTATATGGTTAAAATATTAAAACTAATTAATGCGAAAAAACAGTTGCAAGTTCAGAACTAAAAATTTAAGAAGAAGTCTCTCGCTTCTTATCCTCATAACTAAGTTTGAATTCAGTTGTTAATATATAACTTCAGAATTATTCAAAAGGGCCATTCAGATTGGAAGCAATCTTAAATATCTTTTTCATTTACGGTCTGATTTATCTGAAACTTTGCAGTTGTATGTACAAAGTAATTCCGATACATTTTTGTTTTATTTACATTTCTTAGAATTGTTGAGATTTTTTTCAATTATTCTATTTTGAGGGAAATGTTAAATTATTGAACAATCTATAATTGTGTTGAGTTTTTGATCAATTGTTTTGGTTTATGGCTGAAAACATAGGTAATACAAGCTCAAATAACTGAGAGATCCCCTAGATTTTAATTTCATTAAAGTTTTTAGAATTTAGGGAAAATAAAAATATAATTAAAAAAATACTTCAAAAAACAATATCAACAATAATTGTGAGATGAAAAAGAAAACAAAGCAGATCTCACTCTTCTTCCTTTCATTCTCCTCTTCAATTCGCACTATGGATAAAGGAAATCCGTCGGAAAATGGCGAAGTTTTATTAAATTTTAGATGCTACTTATCGCGAAAAAAAGTTACTCAGAAAACGCTTACATACTACTGATAGCAATTCATCCTCGTGCAGGGTAACAAAACATCTTGGTACCACTGTAATAGCTCTATAACGTTTATCGACATTCTGTTTTATCTTTCTTCTAGAGAAAAATATGGAGAATCATATAGGACAATAAAAATGTTTTATTTAAAACAGGCCCTCTTAACTAAGAAAATTGAGAAACAAACTGTACAATTTGTTCCAGTTCCATTTGGTATGAACACAAAATTAATTGACATTTTCTGAAATAATTCAAAGTGGCAGAGTTTGATGGGAACGTAATTCTGGTTAAACGTCTAAATTATTAAAATGAGTTGGTATTTCTAAATCATTAATATTGTGTTTTATGTAACGGTTATATAGTTACAGTTTGACTATAGTTTAGATCATTTTATCACCTTCAAATAGATGGTGGAGGCAATAAAGCTACTACGTGTCCAAACTATCTAACATCAGTAGTAAAAGATAACTTGGCTTTAATCTCTTGAATTTTATGAAAGCCAATCGTATGAATTTTAATTAAATAAAACAGTAAATAACTAAATACTACTGCCAAAATATTATAAAACTAACAATAATTTAGTTTGTAACATATTTTTACTTGATATAAATTCAATTACGGAATTTTCCCAATTATTAACTCACTAATTGCTAGTTATTAAACTGAAATTTAGTGATTTATGACGAAAGATTGTTTGTTATCCAATAATAACGATCACCAATAACACCCAAGGCTATACACCATCTCAGATAAAGACATAAATATAACAATGAGGGTATTTTTAGGGGTAATATTTCAATTTCTGTTTAGTTAGTAGTCAAAGAAGAATTAATGCAATAATAGCGTGTTCTTCTTACTTTGACAGTTGTAGTTGGTAGCAAGTTAAGTTCTCATCTCTGTGTCTGCCACCACAAGCCTCGCAGTACTCATTGCGTGCAGAACTGAAATATAATAACATGTGTCATTTACTGTAAGTAATGGCCTTTCATTCATGTATATTTATACTACAATTATGTTGCAGAAAGGATCAATTATTTGATATGCTTATCTAGTGGCCTCATCAGAATACATTTCTCTTATAGTCATATCTGATATATGAAAGAATAATTATTTTAATGCATAGAAAATACTTTTTATTTATATTTTTGATTTTCAGATAATATATTTTTTGTTACATGTCTATATGCTCCAATAGAAACCTATTACGCTTGATAATATTATTTTATATTATAAATATTTTTTTAACTTTCATGTAATGCACGGTATTTTTCAAGAAACTGACCGGAGTATTAGTGCCCTGGTAACTCCCTCATTCTTCGTTGTGTAGTTCTTGGCGCTTAGCTTCTCTGCCAACTGTTTGGCTTCAATAGCAGTGAGAGAACATCTTGCTAGAAACAGCCTAAAGAATCTGTTACGTGGGAAATAACTATGGTAATAGGCATACACCTGAAACAACAAACGAATAGGAAACGAATAGGAAGAATACAACGAGTTAAATGAATTTTGGCCATCTTGGTATTTTTATTCTTCACTCACGCTCGTAACATGAAAACAAAATATGTTTTCAAAGTATGATTTTCCCTTAAACAATATGTTTAATACACTAAATTCAAGTTATTATGAGGTAATGACCTTGAAGATATTATTTAGGTTAAAGACTATTCAGAAAAAGATTATTTAGCAAAAGACAATTTAGCAAATGATTATTCAGCAAAAATCTATATTCAGCAGAAGACTATTTAGCAAAAGATTATTTAACAAAAGGCTATTTAGCAAATGACTATTCAGATTTTAAAGTTTCCGGTGTCTGACGCTAAACATCACAAAAACCGGCAACAAATTGGATTATTGATATCGGAATTAGTCAGAGATTGGTAAAATAAAAATATTTGATAATTAATCAAATTTGGCACAAATACAGATTGATGTTACCTAATAGGAAATAAATGCTGCACCACAGTATTGTTACAAGGCCCAAGTATCAATGAAGTTACTGAACTGTGTGACGGTGAAATTTTGGTTCATTCAAAATCAAAAGGAAATTATAATCGTGATTTTGACATGAATAATCATTAACAATTACTCCTGAAATATTTATCCTAATGAAGTTTGTGGTTAATCTTCTACTTGAATATCATCATATATAGGATATAAACTTCAAATGGGGTTTTAATATTTAATACAATATTTCTATTGCATTGAAGAGGTAAAATGATGTTAGTTTTAAAAATGAAAGTTCAATTACTTCTCGTAAAAGTAATAGAAAAAATTATTATTATTATTCCTAATGTCATACTTGTCACAGATTAAACAAGATAGAGAGTGCAGTACATACCAGGAAGTGTGTATTATATAAGAAGAAGTAAATTCCGAAAGTATAAGTAATAATTCAGATAAAATTACGCAGTATTCCAACAAATAAATTTTCTAATTTCAATAATCAATAAATCTAAAAGATTATTAAAGAATTGTAGATATTATTACCAATATTTACCACTTGGACGAACAGTCTTATTACTCACGTTCTTGAGTCTACGGTAGACTTTACTGGCGCTAAACTGCTGATGAAATTACAGAGAGTTTCTAAAGAGTTAGCAGGGGTGTCAGTTACACGAAGTACAGGGGGACAACAATTGGAGTGTCGAGGCAATGGAAAGCTGTTATCACCGAGACTCTCATCTTCATACTTGAACATTAACTCTGCAACAATGAGTCACGTATAACAGATCATTGTATGACTTAAACTGCTTAAGTACATGGTGTACCATAAATATAGTACGTGATGATGATTAAGATTTTCGACCTAAGTTAAATGATATCATAACATTAATAATTAACTTTATATTTACACTATTTTCTGCATAATAAAACAATAAATTGTTAATCAATTTTGAAAATAAAACAATCGTTTTAGCCACCATGTATGAAATATTAAAAAAATAATTAGTCAACAATACAACTATATGTTGATCTATACATGTTGATCAACAAGTTAATACGCTAGAATTATCTGTTTGTCTATCCGTCACTGGAAATTTACAACTTTTTACACAAAATACTCTTTAAAATAGGTCGAAAAATAAAAAAATTATCTTTCTCTGATGAAAATGAAAGATATATTTTCTTTTTGTAAAAACAAAATATCGTCTTTTAAGTTAAATAAGAATTGAGAAAAGTTTTCCATAGATTACATGCTATTACACGCGAAGGAGCTGCTTGTTTTTAGGATCTTGAAAATGTGCGACAATCTTGAGATTGTCACACATTTTCAAGATCCTCAAAACGCGCAACGCATTCTCGATGTTGCGTAAAACCGGCAAATTTCTCGGAGCATATATACTCTGGACGTAAAACCAAAGGCTATATTTCCGACATCAATGTAGGAAATTAAAAACAAGGGACTATATACGTAACTTAACATGTTTTTAAAATGTATGTGACAAAGCAAATAAGTAAAAAATGGTAATTATAACTTTCTTATGTGTACTGAAGTTTGGTTTACTGTGTTTTTAAAAAGGTAGCTATGTTGAATTATCATTTTCCATTGAATATCAAGTAATCCAATATCCATATAGTTATTACTGTAAAACAGAAAGTCCCCTTAATCTCTTAACGGAAGACTAACGCCGTTTTTTTTTTAATTAAAATGTTCTTTGAATGTGTTTATAACTAAATAATATTGCTTAAAAGTAAAAAAATATATAAATTCCCATTAAGTTACTGCCAGTTTTTCGCCTGGCAGTTCTCCGGACACCATTATAACATATTGCAACATAAATTATAAAATTCATATTCAAATGTATAATAACATATATAAAAAACATTACTTTCTGCATTCTGCGAAGGTAATAACAATATATTTGTTTTCAATTCATTATATTCGTATCATTTTTTATCGTTATTTCTTTGATGATCGAAAATATGGAACTATCCGATTACTTAGAACTTTCCCTTTTAAAAATATGTTTAATTTTTTGTTATATAAAATATTTAATAACATTTAGTAAATATTCATAATAATATATATTGTATTTTTAATTTGCAAAAAAAAAATAAGAAAAGTTTTCCAAAAAAATGCATGTTATTACAGTGAGAATGCGTTACGAGTTTTTATGGACTTTAAAATGAGCGACGATCTCGAGATCGTCACTCATTTTCAAGATCCTTGAAATGCACAGCGCATTCTTGAGATTCACAATCATACATTATAGAAATAATACATGAGAGTTTCAAACATGCACAGTGTACACTTACCCATGACATATTTAGTCTCCACGCCGTTCAGAATGTTCAAGTTGTGATCTCTAACTGATGTGCAGCTAATATTGACGTTTCTTCTTTTTTTTAGTTTACTTTTAAGAACATTCAGACTGTAGGTAGAGTCCAGGCAGCCAATGAAGTGTACAATGTTGCACCTGAAAGAGAAAATTTATCAATTGCAAGTTATTTCAGGGTAACTAATGGCACTAACGATGTTCAGTTTGATATACATGGTAAATCATTTCAATGAGGTGTTAGAAATTAATATCTATTATAATTTAAGTTATCTTATTTCGCTTTTAGCTGATTTTATATTAACGTTTTCAGGAAAAGATATGCCGATACAACTGTTACTACTTTGATTCAGTAACGTATGTAATTAGTCACACTGTACCTAACTAGTCAAACTGTAGCTAATTAGTGAAACTTTACCTAACTAGTTCTACTTTACCTAACTATTGATACTGTACCTAACTGATCTTACGGTACCTAACTAGTCACACTGTTTCTAACTAGAGAGAAATGAGAATAATTTCGTTTCCTTCGTTTCCAATACATGGAGTGTTAGTGTTATTATTTTCGTGCCAAGAGTTATTTGAAGCATGTGAAATTTCAGTTTTCGTGTAAAAAAAGTAAGGAGGCGTTTTCCTTCACATTTATTTACACCATAAAATGATAATTTATATTATTATTATATGTACACGCAAAAATTCAAACACTGCACACAATTGTTGCTTAGCAACGCAAATACACACGTACATACACACATACAAACATTCACATGCACCTACCCACGCATGCATTGCACCGGCAATCGCACCTCCTTAGCTTACATACCTACCATGTACACCACCTCATTAGTATAAATACGTACTCTGTTCTCCACCTACATAGCATACATACCTACTCAGTACACCACCTCTATAGCATACATACCTACTCTGTTCTCCCCCTCCACAGCATACATACCTACTCAATACACCACCTCCACAGCATACATAGTTACTCAGTACTCCACCTCCACAGCATTCATAGCTACTAAGTACTCCACCTCCACAGCATACATAGCTACTCAGTACACCACCTACATAGCTTGCATACCTACTCAGTACAAAACATCCACTTATAGATAGAGATACATTAGTGTGTCTGTTGTCACATACTGTATGTAGTTACTATCACCAATTTACCTCACTGATTGCAGATCTCGGAAGATGCCATCACTCAAAGGTTGGAAGTTATGATAGCTTTCCAAAAGCATTATCTTAATTTCTTTTGTTTGTCCAGCCTTCTCTTCGCGTTCCGTTTCTTCCCCATCAACTCCAGTCGAGTTGGCAATTGATTGTTGACTGTATTTCAGTACTTTGCTTAGGGCAGTCAGGTGGTCGGTGTTCGTTACTTCAAATTTTGCGTTCTTCTCCACTGCAGGTTCTTCTTGCTTGATAACAGTTTCGCTAAAATCAGCTGCGCAGATCAAGTCAAGATGGCGGACATAGTCAGAACTTTTGAAAGTTAAGAAAAATATTCATTAACTATCTTTTTTTTTGCTTTTGAACACGAATTAATTTATTCAACTTCAACTTAAGTCCATTGAATTTCGAAGTATTGAAAATTAGTAAGTCTTGTTCAAACAAATTCAAGTCATGTTTAAATTAATTCAAGTCAGTTTCAAATTAATTCAAGTCATGTTCTAACTAATTCAAGTCATGTTCTAACTAATCCAAGTCATGATCAAATTAATTCAAGTCATGTTCAAATTATTTCATGTCATGTTAAAATTGACTCAATTCAAATTTTTCTTTCACCATATCTACCCATTAATTTTTTGTTATATAAAATCAATTTTTATTTTTAATTGTTCTGATGTTGGCAAATTGATTAAAAAATACATCAGTTTACATATCCCTGCAATACACACCAATAGATTGATACAGGGATACAAGAGGTAACACACCAATAGAGTGCTATAGGATACACGAGGAAACATACTAATAGAGTGCTATAGAATACACGAGGTAACATACTAATAGATACTAAAGTATACATGAAGTAACACACAAATTATTGATGAGGCTTTTATAATAAATGTTAATGAAAAATTGCTCATAATAGTTCATCTTTTCATATATGACACAGTAGATATAAAATTATGTTAGAAAAACAGAGCATTAGACAATTATAAAAGTTAACTAAAAAAGTCAGTTCAGACCTTATTCAACAAATGTAACTATAAAATTAACATTTATATGGGTGACATTTTCTAAATTTATTCATTTTTAACTAAAAGTCTTTGTTTTTGTCCAATGGCAGTGACACGTGTTTTTACAGAGACAGCAGAGCACAGATTGGAAGGTTTGACGGGTTGTACACGTTCATAATAAAGTTCAAATTGATTCCAGTCATTTTCAAATTAATTCAAGTCATGTTTAAATTAATTTGTAATTTTCAAATTATTTTTAGTCATGTTCAAATTAATTTGTAATTTTCAAATCATTTCAAGTCATGTTCAAATCAATTTAAGTCATGTTCAAATCAATTTAAGTCCATGCTCTAATTAATTGAAGTCATGTTTAAATTAATTCATATAATGTTCAAAAATTTTCTAGTCAATTTTCAAATTATTCAAGTCATATTCAAATTATTTCAAGTCATGTTTAATTTACTTTGACAGGTCTAGTCTGTAGCAGGTCATTTTCTTCTTGCTGTGGTTGCCACTGCAAGCATTGCAGTACTCATTGCGTCTAGTTCTGAAATAAAATATATTTTAACTGTGATAATCGATTATATTATAAATAGTTTGATTCATTAATTTTTTCGCTCAATCATTAAATAAAATTTCAATATGAATAAGGTTTTCTTCAGAATTTCATAACATTTAAATCATAATTTCATTGTTAAATCATATTTATTTGCATAATTCTTATTGTAAAATAACTACTTTTATATAATTTCCAGTGACGGAAAAACTCCCAGATAGAAAACTCCCAGGTGGAAAACTCTCAGATAGAAAACTCCCAGGTGGAAAACTCCCAGATAGAAAACTTCCATTGATTGAAAACTCCTAGTGACTTTTTTATTAATTATTAATACGCATGAAAATTTGTAGCTTTACTGAAACTTATCAACTAAAACATTATTACAATAATATGCATTAAAATTTGAAGCTTATGAAAAACCTACCTAGTAAAACATTATTGCAATAAAACATTTAATTCAAATTTCTTTATCAAATAACTTACGATTTCATTTATCCTTGTGTTAAAGCTGTTGGTATAGCTTCCAAATGAATAAAGGTTCAATTGGCTTAAAATTATAAACTGCTAGTATGTTTTAAGTAATTTCCAAATAAACCAAACGTTCATCTAAATCTTTGGTTTATAATTATATATGAATTAGTAATCTAGTGAGCAATTACTTGTAAAAATCTTGAAACATTTCCCTGGAATACTTTTAAATTACAAAACTGCTTGTATGTTTGAAATATCTCCCAAATATATGAAGCTATTTCAAAAATACAATCAGTTTCGAAATCTGAAGAATGATAAGCAGTTTTAACCTATAAGGATAAATTACCTCCTAAGTGATATGATAAAGAAGTCATAGTTAAATTTTTATTGTTCTTTGTTAGTTTGACATATTCTACAATTTTCATGCATATTCAATAAGTGATAAAAATGTCACTGGCAGTTTTCCACACTGAGAGTTTCCACACTAGGATTAATATCACTGGGAGTTTTCCCACACTGGAACCCTAATTTCCATATAGTATTTTTTTAAATCCTTTAACACACTGACCTGAGTTTGAGTGCCCTGTTTACTCCACTATTGTTAGTTATGAAATTCCTGGCCCTTAACTTCTCTACCAACTCTTTGACTTCAGAAGCAGAAAGAGAGCACCTCGCTAGATACAGTCCAGTGAATCTGTAACATGTAAACACAATGTACAGTATTTACTAATAGTACCCTGAAGTAACAAGTGTCATGTAAATTGTAATCGAGATAATAATGACAATGATTTAGTTATTTAATGTATACAGCAAATTGCAGCAAGAAATGGAATGCCAGACATTTGAAGGTATGTATCGATAATCAGGAAAAATAATATCATAACATCAATAATTTTATTTCAAAGTGAAATAATTTATTCAATAATAACACAAAAATTTGTTTCAGATATTGATAAACATAAATTAGCTAGGTCTTATTGTACTTTAATAGATAACTAGATAAGTAATGATAAAACTAGTAGGTTTCTATGTAGGTATTCATAAACACTAGTATTTAACTAGGTAGCTACTTATGTATTTATAAATACTTGTTAGGTAACTATTGATAAACACTAGTAGGTAACTAGATAGGTATTGACAATCACTAGTATGTAGCTAGGTAGGTATCGATAAATACTAGTAAGTAAGTATGTAGGTATTGACAAACACTAAAAGATAACTAGAGGTATTGATAAACACTAGTAGGTAACTAGGTAAGTATTGATTTACCAGTGACACTAGTATTTAAGGGGATCGTCCCATTTACAAAACTTTTTCTGTATTATGAAATTTGATACACATCAATAAAATCATATTTGGAATCTTCTTTGTTAGTGGAAAAAAATCACATTTTTTCATAGAAAACGATATATGAAAGAAAACGTGATTTTTGGGAAGGGTGCGATAAATGTATCTTCTCCGTCAATTTTTAACATACAGAGATAATAATGGTATCATTGAAAGAAGAAAGACTAGGGCAACAAAAGTAAGTTCGTATAAAACAATCCTACTTCAAGATTATTACTTTTTTTCGATTTTTTTTTTAAATGTGACGTCCTTTCATCCGAATAAAGAAGAATTTCGAAAAAAAATGAATTTTCTGTTGTTATTCCAACGATACCTATATTTTCAATTTACGTTAAAATTGACGGAGAAAATACAGTTTGACTCCCAAAAAATAGTACTTTTCAGTATTTTTCAGGAGAGCCAAAAGAAAAACACAATAGCATTTGCGTTACAAGGTTTGAGTTTTTATTGGGTCCAGCGCGCAGTAACCAACAAATGTATGCACGTGAAACTTTCACATCACTTACCTGATAAATAAAACTAGGTATTGCAGATAAAAAAAGTTAATGTTTATAATTTTCAGTAAATCTTGTTTGGACGATCCCTTTAACTAACTAGGTAGATACCTATTTTACTATGTATTGATAAACACTAGATGGTAACTAGGTAGATACGTGGGTATTGATTAATATTATAATTGATTTATAATAATTTATAGTGTTTCGCAAAACTATATTAGTTTTGTATTATCGAAAAACACAGGATTTTATTGTCATTCAAAAATTATTTAGCAGTGATAAACTATTTTATTAAGTAGCTGGTTATTGATAAATATTATAACAGATAGCTTTAATAAAACTATTCAATTGATTTTTATGCTGAAAAAGAAGAGATACAACATCAATAGAATATTAAATAATATCCATTTATTATAATTTCAAAAGTCATGCGCATCATATTGCAAAAGTTCATTCAAATATTACTTCTATGCCCAGGATGGCTGAGAGGTAGCGTCGCCTCCACGGGAGACATTATTTATCAATTTGACAAATTGATATTTCAATATATGAAATACTATGTTTCATATAGCTTCTATGACTCACGTTCTAGAGTTCTCCTCAGAGTCTGTTGGAGCTAAGCCGCATATCATATCGAAGACATTTTCTTGGGAGTTAGCAGGTATGTCGGTGATATTGAGACGTGGAGGGTAACCAATCCAGTTGTGGGGCAATGGATTCTTGACACCAGAAGTGAATTTATCACAGAACTTGAAAGTGAACTCTGTAGAAAGGAAAAATAAGAAATTACTAAATTTTTATGTAAATTTTGCAATCAATGTTGAATAAATAGAATTACCTATTTCGTAAATAAAACGGATCGAATTAGCTAGTTAATATTATCTCATAATTAATGATAAAAACTAAACCAGGAAATATAAATAATGAATGTGAAGCCAAAACTGAACAACAAAACGTTGAAAAGGAAATCATTCCCCACAGTTTATTCTTAAAATATCCTGTGATATTTTATATCTTCATCCAAATCGAAATAAATTTTCATTAAAATGTTAGATTATTTTTTGAAAAAATATATATGATTGGTAACAGTGGATACACATACACAGGTACCAATGATACCATTCGAATTAAGATACCATTCGAATTAAGATACCATTAAAATTAAGATACCATTCAAATTAAGATACCATTCAAATTACGACACCATTCAAATTACGACAACATTCGAATTAAGATACCATTAAAATTAAGATACCATTCAAATTAAGATACCATTCAAATTAAGATACCATTCAAATTAAGGTACCATTCAAATTAAGATACCATTTACATTACCATATTATTCAATTTCTTAATTGTACTGTGTGGGTTAAATTGACCCGCTCATATGGTCCCTTTGACTTATAAACCAGTGTATGGAATAACGGTCGAATTGATCTGCTTAGGTAATGGCTTTAACTTAAGGGAGCTTTTCAAAAATGAGGTTGATTTCTTTTTTACCTCTTGATGTTTCTGAAACTTGGAAGGTATATGTAAAAACAAATTCTAAGACATTTTTGTTCAAATGACTTTTCCAAAAATTTTGATATTCCGAAAGTTATTGAGATTTTTGAAATATTTTTAAGTTATTTTTTTATTTTCAAAATGTATCTCACTAACAATTTTTGACCAATATTTCTGTTTTATGTTTCATAACATAGCTAAAAGATATGAAAACATTCCCAAGCTCACTGTTATTTGAAAATCATAACCAGTTTTTAGAAAATACCGATAAAGTAAAAATTGAATGATTTTTCGATATTCTATACACCAAAAATTTCATATAGAATTTTTTTGATTTTTTAACAAATTTTGAAATTCATGGAACGCGAGATTGTAGACTAGGAATTTACCTTCATTTTGCACGATAAATCAGTTGAAAACTCTAGAAGAAGAAGCGATTTCAATTTGCAAAATGTACAAAATATGAAATGGGAGAAAATGGATAAGGTGTTCGGATCAGTGTAGTACGTTTCTACGACTTATAGCGAGAATTTTGCAATTCTGTTTTTGACAGTCTTGTAGAGATATGTCTATAGATTAATATCAAGCAAAAAACGAAAAATGATATTTTGACCGTATTTTTTGAAAAGTTCCCCTCAAAAGCCACAGTAAGAAATAACAGTCAAATTGACCGGCATATATAGTCCCTTTGACTTATAAAACAGTGTATAGAATAATGGTCAATTATGTTGTTATATAAAATATTGATATAAAATATAAATATATCGTATATATATCCTAGTTAAAATCATCCTCGACAATAATTTCTAATTCAGCCTAAATATTCTTTTAAAGCAAAGTCATATTCATAGAATTCACTATTTATGGTCTCTGTTTTTCCCTCCAATATCTTCATCTTGTGACTTAATGGAGAAGGACAGCTGATGTAGAGGTAACAGTTACTGGCTAATTTACTGACAAGAACAGAGAGACTAAAATCAGTAACCAGACAGCCACGGAACAATGTGATGGAGCAACTGAAACAAATATAAAATAACTTAAAATTCGTAAACAAATAAGAAACTATTATTATAAAAATAAGTCATATTAGTTTAAATCACTTACTTTGCATTAGAGGTGTAAAGAAAGAATTAAGATCTTTGTAAAAATTGATATTTTACTCAGTGTAGAAAGGAAATTAAGATAATGATTTTTTTTGAGACTTCATATTGTCAAACAATATAAATTTGAGGTTTACCCTTAATGATTATATAAGCTGTGATTTTAGAAATGTATGAAGAGAAGAATTAAAAAGATATTAATTTGAAATAGCTACTTTTATAATACTATATTAATAATTATTTGAATTAATAAAAATGATGGTTACCAACTTACTTGATTTTCTTCAATTTCTCAAAGAAATCATGGTCAGCAACTTCAAATTCGTCATGACTTTTTCTCAGGTTCAGTGCCAAGGATTTTGGCAGGCCAATGATCATGTTGAGGATTCTGTTTTTCATATTGTTTTGAGCGTGATAGAGTGCTTCCACTAGTGATTTCATCTGACTGAGCATATCTACTCTAAAATTTGAAAGAGAAGCTACTGCAGGAGACATTATCTTGATAATGGCATCATCATGTTCAGTTTCGGATATCAAGTCTAAGCAAAAGGGATAATCTGGCTGAACATCGTTAGCCATAATCTCTGACATAGTTCCAGAAAATTTTTCAATATCGCCAGTAGAATGAAGTCTCAGTATGAGGAAGCGAAACACATTCTGATATCTGTCGATGGGGAAGAAGGAACGTAACTACGGTTGTTTTGTAGAAACTAAAGAAGAAAAACCAACATACAAAACATACTAAGATTCTGATTCATACGATTATTTGTCATTTATCATTCTTATTAAAAAGTCAAAAGTTCATGACTATTAAGATTTTGATAAATAACAAAGTTATCGACTAAATTTTATGATACAAATATGATTGATATAATTACATCTCTTAATTTCGGTCAAATTAAATAATGCTAATCAATACTATAAGAGGGGGTTCTGTCTGTATGTCCATCACACTAAATATAAAATTATTTTGATATCAGTTAAATAAATGGTTTCAATTGCTAAATAAAATTTTATTATCTTCACTTGGACATATGGAGTGAATGTGGAGCCACAGATAATAATTATTACATTTTTTTTTAAAGTCCAGAAGAAGCAGACCCTCTACATAGATTGAACGAGCTACTATTTAAACCTTAACTACTACCTTGCTATGAATATCTTTATTTTTCGTTTTGCTCAATAAAGTCAATGTGTTTAGTTTGAAGCGGTTTGGCTGCTTCTATTGAAACCATTTGGTTGTTGTTCCCTTTTGAAATATTGCATTGTTACGTGCTGTGTTTCTAACCTAAAAATTACCAGGATATTTCATTAAATATATTTATTTATTCATTTATTTCTTTATATATATTTTAATATTTTTTAAATATTTTACTCAAATATTTTACTATATATATTTCTTTAATATATATATTTTTTTCTTTTACTATCGATACCACATTAATTTCAATGAGGAAGTAAAATAAAATTGAACAACCATCAGCGGACAGGAAAAAGTCAATATATTAAAAAAACTTGTTCTCACTTAATAAGTTATATTCAGCCTGTTCTTCAACTATTGAGAATTCGGTTAATATAATATGCTTACGGAAATATATATATCAACTTAATTATTATACATACATATAGGAAGGTTTAACAAAATCATCTTCTGCACTCGGAAATTAAAACTAATATATTTTGGATTATTAATATTAGTGTGACCCGCTGCCAAAATGATGACAAAATTTTTTCTTTTTTTCTTTGAACATCATCAAAGGCTCTGAACAGAAAAAATGGACTAATACAGGGTGTCCCAAAAAACGATACCCAAATTCTAAAGGCTGTAATTCAAAAACTATTAAACTTATAAAAAATTGGAAAATCACATTATGTTTCTTCACATTTTTCTATCTCTGTACAAAATTTTAGATGAATCGATACAACCATCTTCTTTTAGCTGTATTTTTAGTGACCGATACCAAAAACCTGCTTGCGCACTTTCAGTAAATCACTTATTTCACAGTTTGAATTGTTCAAGAAACACTTACAGAAAATTTGCAAATCACTATAATAAAAAAGTGGATTAGATGCTACTAAATCTACATTCAACAGAATTGTAACCTTAAATTTGAATTGATATCCTTACAAGATGCACGAGCGAAACAAACACCTCGATACCGATCTTCCTTGGAGGCTAAATTTCGCTCATTGTTTTTAGCAAAGAAATGTCCGGTTTGTGGACAATAATGTGGTTGGTGATAAGACCGCTTTTCATTTGAATGGCAAAATAAATAATCATAACATTCACACATATGCATCGAAGAACCAACCTTCTACTTTCAACTTTGACGTAAGAATTTCGTGAAAGAAAGTCTGTGTGTGGATTGGACTAGGTAGCAATGGCGGACTTGGCCGTATCATCTGTCCTTATTTTTACAAAAATAATTTAAATGGAGATAGACACCTTGATATAATAAATGATAGAATTTTTCCAAGACTTCGATAAATGGAAACAGAATCAATCGAACCTGGTTGGTTCATGACGGGTTCAGAGATGCTTCTGTAAGAGTAAAACTGGATGAGCTATTCGGCAATACGCATTATCGTCCTGAATCATAGTATTGAATGGCCCTATTAAACGATTAATAGGAGGAACAGTTGGATTTTCTTTCAGTTGCATAAAAATAAACACCTTTTATTGTTATAACAATGTTTTTTTTTAATAAATAATTTTAATAAACTGTTGAAAGTTATTAAAAACATGGTTTCAATATCCTAAAATTCGAAGTTAAACCAAAACTGCGCAAACTAGTTTTTGGTATCGGTCACTAAAAATACTGTGTAAAGAAAACGGTTGGATATATTCATATAAAATTTTGTAAAGATATGGGATGAATATTGATAAACAAAACCTGATTTACAATTTTTTTGTAGAATTAATAGTTTTTGAATTACAGCCATTGAAATTTGGGTATCGGTTTTTTTTTTGGACACCCTATATAGTGAAAATTTGAATATATTGAACTAAAATTATTGTATTTTACCTTCCGATATTGTTTTCCGTCAGAAGAGGTGGAAGATCCAAAATATTGATAAATTCTTCCTTCGAGAAGACACCAGGAAGATTTTTCAGTTTCTGTTCCATTGCTAGAGCCGACAGGAACTCGTGAATAGAGAAGTGTATGAAGGTATATGTAGTGTCATGGAGAATGTTATCAGGAATTTTTGGTAACAGGACATTCTCAAGGATATTGTCCATGTTACCGACACTGAGACTGATGCTTTTGCAAAACTGTTTTAAATTTTCATACTCTTCTTTACTGAAAGCAGTTTTATCAAGTCCAATAAGGTGCAAACAGTGCTCGCCAATTCTATCTGTGATGGTACATGCTGAATCTTCATCATTAGATAATTTTTGAGATATTCCATCCAGAATCTGTCTGTGAATACCTCCGAATATATCTACTTCCTTTATCTTATCAGATTCATTTCCAAATTTCTTGTAGAGTGTACAAAAAAATGCCAATAACAGCGGAGTATTGAACACATCTTTGATCTTTTGGTTGAGACTGATGAACTTATCAACCGCTTCGTCCTTATTCACATCGGGAAGTTGCTCTCCATAGCTCTTAATAAGCTCAGTCTGTTCTTTCTGATCTTTGATTGTGTCAATTGTTATCACGTCATAGTCCAAATCTCTTCTGTCCAAATCTTTCTTTAATACATTGGCAGCCTTTATTCTGCTTGAAATGATGCATGAAGCGTTTTTTTCACTATTGGTGCAGAATTCTATTGCAGAGTTAGTGAGTATTCTTGACTGAGCATTTGCTTCATCATATCCATCTATAAGGAACAGGACTCTGTCAATCAAGCGAATAGAATCAAGAACTTCGTCTTTGTCAAAGGTTGCAAACATGTCAGGCAATAAAGCCTTGCAATAGTCTCCCAAATGAATGTAGTTATCAGTTTGGCAGCTTATAGGCAGTGACAATCTATATATGTTAGAGCACTCGAAGTTCGATTGTTCGTCAAGTATTACTGCCCGATGAACGTTCTTCAATAATGTAGTCTTGCCGGATCCTGATATACCTTCAACTATATTGATATTTTTAGATAATTTTGCCAATAGTGTACGGCATTCGAAGTTGGCGTTCGAATTTCTTAGGTAGATGCTTTTGAATACTTGTAAAAGATCAACTTTTATTTTACTATTTCCTGGCAGAGAAATATTTATGTTCCTTACTCTGTCTTTCATCTTTTCGATGCAATCTAAGAGTATGAAATCCTTCAGAAATAACACTCTCGAAATTCTATCTCTTTTAATGTTTTGGATTATCGATTCGAATTTGTCGTCAGCTCTTTTGGTGATCTCATCAATTTGGCTTGTAATACCATAAAGATTACATGCAGCAATCAGACACCTTTGTATTATATCCTTGAGATTTGTGATAAAATTCCTGTCTTTGAGTTTTTCTGCCTCATGGCACACATCATTTCTCATATTTTTTATTTCTCTCAAATACCATTCGACCGAGTTTTGGTCGTTCAGTTGACTCTCGTGTTCAATTGAACCGGGTTTAGCTATTTTGTCACTACAAATCATCGGTAAAATCTCGTTCAAGAAAGTAACGTCAAAAGTTTTACAAGATCTCTCCTGAAGTTTCCTTAGATTTTTGTCCCTCCATCTTCTCTCAGAAGTTTGGTTTCTAAAAAAATCTGTTGTGCCGATACTGTCGAAATATTCTTCAAGGGTTTGGTTGGTTTCATTTTTCCACACGATACCTATTATTTCCTGAAAAGGTATTACTGCACAGTGAATGTTTGCAATACTGTTTCTCAGTATATAAGGGATATCATCTATCGTTGGGGGATCAGCCATTGTCGTGGATACGTTTGGTGAGCGAGTGGTGAGTTGTGCATCTGCGTGAAAAAAAAACTTTATGTTTAAACTTTAAAGGGTCTTACAACCCACTTTCGAAAAAAACTTTTTCTATTTTTAGACTGATCGTTCTGAAATTTGTATAGAGTATGTAACTTTGCCAAAAAAAAACATTTTATTCGTTTAACTTTTTCGACTTTAGCTTTAGTTTTTAAAATAATGAAGTTTTTCAATTTAATTTTTTTTTACAAATTTCAAACGACGAGAAGTGTATGAGTGTATTATTGCGATAAAATGAGAACGAAGGAGAAATTAAAAAAAAAACTTTGTAGATTTGTTAGGAAGGCTCAAATCAAAACTGTCTTTGATTTTCTTGTTACGTGAAAACTCATTGACTTCTCGTCTTTTATAGTGGTAAAATATAAAATTTACAGTAAACTCAAAAACATGAAATAATAATGTGAAATGTCAAATATATCACTATGGATGAATTTTGAATGCTTTTTTCATATTATTCTGTTATCTATATGGGATCTAAATGCATAGTTTTCATATTTTACCTAAGAAATACCTATAATACAGTCATAAATTTCATAAATGCCATAAAGACACAAATAGCATTATATAGGAGTGTCCTCTCACTTTAAAGAAAATATTCTTGGACGGATCATTCTGAAATTTTTAGTACATATGAAACACATTTTATTCGTGTAACTTTTTCGATTTTGGCTTTGATTTTCGAACAAATTGTTGTTTTTCAATTTAAAAAAATATAAATTTCAAAAGACGAGAAATGTATGAGTGTAGATTCTAGAATAAAAACGAAGACAGTTTTAGAATCCTTGAAACATTTCGAACGAATCCACAGAGGTATTTTTTTTTTCAATTTCATCAGCATTTTTTGATGACTAATTAAAATTTTCCAAAAAAATCCAAATTTTTCGATTTTGAACTGCAATAAAAAAATTACGAGGAAGAAATTTGAAAAATCCCTCTATAGATTTGTTAGAAATGTTCCAAGGATTCCAAAACTGTCTTTGGTTTTCTTGTTGCGTGAGAATTGGCATTCCACTTTATTATTCCATTTTTTTGACTCTCCTGTAAATTGTGTATTTTCCGATAAATCAATGAGTTTTCACGTAACAAGGAAACCAAAGACAGTTTAAGAATTCTTGGAACATTCTAACTGATTAATATCAAAGTTTTTTTCTAAATTATTCCTCGTTTTCTTTTTATCGCAGTTCAAAATTGAAAATTTTGGATTTCTTTGAAAATTTTAGTTAGTCATCAAAAAATGCTTATAAAAGAAAACCAAATGGAAAATTTAAAAAAACATTCTATAGATTTTTTCGAAATCCTCGAAAGATTCAAAAACTGTCTTCGTTTTCATTCTAGCATATATGAATTTGTATATAAAAATTAATTTAATAACCTACATTTTTTTCGAATACTGAAGCGAAAATCGAAAGAGCTACATGAATGAAATGTTTTTTTTTGCAAAGTTACATATACTATAGAACTTTCAGAACGATCGGTCCAAAAGTAAAAAGTTAAAATATCATGAATTTGAACCTCACACCCCCCCCCCCCCCCCTTGGACCCTACTTGGGAGTTCAGGTGATCGTACCCTCACAAAAATTTGGGACATGAAAGTCCTTTACCTAAAGACTCTTTTTCAGCAATAAAAAGATATATGATAATTTTCACCAAAATCGATGGATTAATGTGCTTAATAAAAAATGCCAATTAACCACTAGCTATTTCTACTCTTATTTGAATAAGACGAGGGGGCGATAATAACTCCCTCAATAATTTTTGTACTAGCTGTTCTAAAATTTTCCTTTTTTTACATTATGAGAAGTTTGTCTATTAAAGAAAATCCGAGCCAAAAACATAATTTATAGACAGAGGTTGGCAATGCAGCGCCGCAATGGGAAACGGACTTTTCACCGCCTGGATTATTTCCTGCAGGACTTTTCGAAGAAGTCTATGCATTTTTAAATTGTTGTTACTCTGTTAACTGTCAAACAACCCTAATTATTTTTGATAACGCTTGTGAACAAAGCTAATCAGCTTTGTTCACAAGCGTTTTTTTGTAAAAAACTTCTATAAGTATTTGGATCCCTGAATGTTGTTACCACGAGTCATTAATTAAATTATTTTATTTCAATCATAATAATATTGTACACTTAATTCATAATTGGAGGGTTCATAATCCTATTTGCCTAGCGCGATGCCAAACTGTGGATGTGAGGCCGTTAGGCCCCCTTCACACTTGCGTTAGAAAAATTGCAGCAATATTTCTAACGCAAGTGTGAAGAGCTCCGTTAAAATTAATTGCAGCTAAACTTTTTGCCATGAGCAATATTTCTAACGTGGCTTCGAGAAACGCAAGTGTGAAGGGGGCCTTAGCCTGCTATATTAGTAATATAATATTACAGTCGTGGCTACGTACTGCGCATCCGCAGTTAAGCAGCGCGCTAGACAAATAGGAGCAGGTGCCCAGAGTAGTTCTGCGCAGTTACAACAGAGTAGAATTAGCCCCCAAATTGGTCAGTTTGGCACCCACGCTGCGCTCTCACTTCTCTCTGACTGCCATGGTAACTGCCTCGAACCTACTCCTATTTTCAATTGGGACAGTGCGATGCGTTCAAAGACAGAGTGGCCTAAATAGCAGATTGATGCTTTCTGTATAATTTCGTGGTTAGGGGAGAACCGGGAGCATTCTGACCGTTTTTATTGAAAACTGAATAATTCGTAAACTAATTCGAATTTTACTATTAAAAGATTTCTGAATTTGTATTAAGACTGTTTTACAATTTAAATCTTCATTCGAAAGTTATAAGACAAAATGTATGAGGAATTCAAGTGTCCGAATTCTCCTTCCTAGAAGGAGACTTCGGACAAGCTGTGAGGTTGATTCGGACACCATAAAAATGGTTTTGGAAAATTGGAAAATTGGCTAATTAAACGATAGGATTGAATTCGAATCAACGAATTTATTTGAAATAAACTATGACTTGTTATTCACAGTAATAAAAGTTAATTGTATTGGAAATTTTACCATAATTGTAATGATTGCACATTTTCTCCAACAAAATATAGATATCTCATGAGTAATCACTGTGAAATTATCCTTATATTTAATAGCTATATATAAAAAAAGAATGGTATAACTATTTCTGTTTACTTTGGGTTTAACTATTTCTTTTTTCTTGGAATTATATTAAGTTACTAAATTACATCTTAAATATTTCTTCGAATGTTCAAAGTATATGTCCAAATGTGTAGACCTTGCTACACCTCCAATTTCAGCATCTTTTCTGACAGATAAACCATTTTGGAATTCATCAAATGTTTTTTGAATACCTTCTTCATTACGGCCTCCATCAGTTTTTTTTTTATAATAAAAAGGCATGAATAAGATGGCTCTAGGACAACTGCTTTGCGGACAACTGCCATGCGGATAACTGCCATGCGGACAACAGCCTTATTGGACAACTGCCATGCGACAAACTGTCATGCGGACAACTGCCATGCAATATATTATAATTTTATTTTGGGTGAATTTTAATGCACTTAATTGTAAACTTAACATTTCTTGAAATTAATTTGACGTGAATATATTATTATCTTAACCTAAAAATTTAGTTTAAAAATGTCAATTGTATAGTACGAAGTTGTGAATGAAGAAGCATTGAAATTAATACTGAAGTAATACTAGATTTCTTTCTTTGTTGCAATCATTTTCTACGCCTTAAATAATCAAATGATTGACAAAAAAATTGAAATCTATAAATGTAAAACTTTCTTTTCAAACATTTCAGAATACAAAGCATAGTACAAACATAAGCTTTACTGGTTAACTTTTTCAGTGAGTGTGGTTTTGCATCTTACTATTTTAGAGTTGCTTTCACGCAACACTGGGCATATATGAGTTAACTAAAATGTTGATTTGTTATTAGTATAATAACAAATTTAATAAAACGTATTTCTGTAATAATAATTCTCATATTTTGGCACTTTTTAAAAATTCATAAGACATGTAATACATGGATTTCTGATAGGTGGGAGCTAGAAACAAAGAAACAAATAGAAAAACAAATTCAAATTTCAAAGTTACTGAGTAAAGAATTTTTTTAATATAGAAATAAGATAATTACTACTACAGTTTTTATTCCTGAACCTAGCAGCAAAGTTAGTTTCTACACATAAAATATATTAATTAACCCAATGAAAAATTCTTAAATAGTAAAAGGCAAAATCACTCTCACTGAAAATTTTAACATGTAAAGCTTGTGTTTGTTCTATTCTTTGTATTTTGAAATATTTGAAAAGAAAGTTTTGCATCTATAGATTTTCCCTTCTTGTCAACCATTTGATTGTTTAAGGAGCTGAATGGGTTGAATGGGTTAAATATGATTCAAAAAAAGAAAGGAATTTAGTATACTTCAACTTTAAATTCTGAATCTACCGTCAATATTAATTTTTATTCTTCTTTATGCACAATTTCGTACTAAACGATTAACATTATACCTTATTTTTAGGTTAAGATAATAATATACTTCACATCAAATTAATTCCATGAAAGGTTAAGTTTACAAGTACATTACAATTCACTCAATATAAAATTATAATATATTGCATGACAGTTGTCCGCATGGCAGTTATCCGCATGGCAGTTGTCCGTACACCAATAAGATCGTCAATCAGTAAATAATGACACTAATATAAAACTAATATATAGAACCGTAAGCGTCAGAAATACTCCGCCCTTGGAGATGCGTACATATTTGAGCCAATTACTATAGACACCACAGGAGCGTACGGTAGTACGACCCCTTAACCATGAATTCCATAGGTAGACGCCTTTTTGAGACAACGAATGATCCAAGGGAGTGTACCTAGTTCCAACAGCGAATGGCTCTTGCAATCCATAGAGGGAATATCTTCAGCGGTTCTAGGAATTTTCGCCGTAGGAAAATTGGCCGTGAGGAAAATTCGCCGTGAAGAAGAAATTATAGATGACATAACTATTCAAATACATATAAGTATTTATAAAAAATATTGATAATTAACATAACATAGTTATCAACTATGATGCCAAAAATTTATGTTAACTGTTCATATATGCAATGTATATTTTAATCAGTAATCGTATAATTTTGTGTCACGAAAGGTCGCTGTATAACATTTTCAGTGTTTTGATTGGTTGACTAAATAGTCGAAGCTAATTTCTTTGTTAAAAAAATGTTCAGTGAAGATGAATAAGATCACTAGTGATAGTCAACTGTGTTTTGGCTAATCCTAGTCGGTTTACGTCACTTCCTCTTAAATGTGTTAAGTGTTCCTGTGTGTTTAATATTGTGAATTTGAGATAAAGCTTTTCTAATTATTGTACTATTCCGAGTTATTGATGGTTTCATACCTACTTAATTATTTATTTTTTATTTATTTTTTCGAAATTACATTGTACGGTTTACCTCTTGAAATTTGAATTATTGTGCATTGCACAAATATTTCATTCAAAATAGTACCTACACTGATAAGAATGCTACATTTAAAATATCTCTCTTGTGAGTGTATGCAATAGCTCTAAACCAAAATTACATTCTTTTCTATTTTAGAATCCATGAAAATATTCGTTACTGCCATTCTAACGTAATATGAGGAATAAATAGGAATATAATATGTTTAGTCATATATTATTATTAATATTATTTCCATATAGTTATTAACATACATAGAAATAAATATATTCAGTTACATATTTCTTTAAAATTTATTTAAATATTCCTCACGGCGAATCTTCCTATCGGCGAATTTTCCTAACGGCTAATTTTCCAACGGCGAAAATTCCGGCGGCGAAAATTCCGACGGTGAAATTTCCCACGGCGAATTCTTTGTTAGAAATATTGAACCATATAGGGTAAATAGGGTCAAGTTCATCATCTACAACCAAAGGGAAGAAAACGCCTGGAGTTCCGTCCAAGAGTTCAGCCAGAGATACAACCGAGAGTCAAGATGCAACGACAAGCAGAATAGGCGTAAAGGAAAAGGTAAGGTACACTCTCGGGGAAACACAAACCCCAAGAGAATTCATAACTGCCCAAGAACTTCTACATAGTTTCATCATGCACCTCCATTTGGCGGACAAACTAGAGCCAGAAGTATATAAGGAGATAGCGAAGACTCCAATAGGTCTCCGCTCCACCATGTTAAAGGCGAAGGCTGCTCGCGCTATGGAAAAACATACGTCAGATAAAAGGAAAAGGGCTGACAGAAAGGTCCGCTCAGACGTCCTCTATGAATTCCAGGATATTACTCGTAGAAATGAAGCAAGACAATGTTTCAAGTGCGGCAAGACAGGACATCTCAAGAAAGATTGCCGAGTCTCCCAAAATTCAGAAGGCCCAAATTATTGTTCCTACTGCAAAAACAGAGGACATATTGCTAAAAGATGCGCAAAACGCATCAAAAAGGGGATACCCTACTGTAACAAGTGTGACCGTATAGGACACGACTACAAGGATTGTAAATCAGATAAGGTATGTAACTTATGTACTCGTAGAGGACACACCTCTAACGAGTGTAGGGCAAGAAGGAACCTGGAAACAAACAATGGAAAGAGCCAGAGAAATAACAGGTATCCAGAACCTAAGGAAACATTAAGAAACTTAGAGGAATGGGATAACCCGAATAATGAGGAAGACAGTGAGGACGAATTGAACACAATATGGGAAGACCCCAGTAAGCTTGTTCTAGATGAGGAACAATCAAATTCTATGGATGGAGCCATTGAAGGAGAAGAAGAAAATTGACGCGAGGAGGTACAGGATTTGGAGGAACATGTTGTTGCTGCTATTACACCCTCCATATCTACACCTAAGTTGATGATAGAGGTTGGTCTGGGGAAATACGGCGCTCTCGTGGATACAGGAGCTTCGACCTCATTAATAAATGAGAAGCTAGTGCCTCCCAATTATTTAAGGAAGACGAAACGTAGAGTAAGGGATGCTAGTGGTAATGCGATTCCTATAGTGGGGAGTACGAAGGTACGGTTAATAACCCCACAAGGATCTTTTTCGGTGGAAATGCTAGTCATCAGTAAGGAGACTCCCGTAAAGCAAATAATTGTTTTAGGAATGAATGCTTTAGAACGGACCTTAGTGAACTTCTCAAGGAAGTCACTAACATTTAAAAATTTAGGAAATTCAATAAGGGATCCAGAAGAACTGGATATGAGAATTCTCAATAATGGCGAACTAGTAAATCATCCCATAAGGTCGTCAATAGGACAACAAGGAGGACAGGAATATGGGAAATGCTGGGATATGAATAGCGTTCATTTGCTTGAAGACGTAGAGTTAGATCCAAATACGGTGACAATAATGAATATTAAGGCACCAAAATGGTGTGAAGAAAATCAGTGCCTGGTATTGCACACTACAATGCATCACAAGAAGATGGTGGTAACAGCTAATGCCTTGTCCAAAGTAACTGAAGGACAAATTACCGTAAACCTCATGAATCTGGATGATAAACGGGTAAGGTTAAAGCAAGGAACTAAGCTATGTACGGTAAATACTTACAGAAGTGAAGAGTATCTGAATTTGGTCCAGGAAGGGGAAAGAAGAAACCACCATACGGACATAAGTAAGGGTTTTAAACCACTTACTGAAGAGGAAATAAACTGTGGAGATAGCACTATGAA
Organism: Caprella mutica; assembly: GCA_947561585.1. Classification (NCBI taxonomy): domain Eukaryota; kingdom Metazoa; phylum Arthropoda; class Malacostraca; order Amphipoda; family Caprellidae; genus Caprella; species Caprella mutica. The sequence goes on from CANNZV010000156.1 coordinate 55,825, forward strand.
ACCTCAGTTACTAAAGTTACTGAACAAATACCACAAGGCCTCCTGGAGGGAAGGCGAGCCACTGGGTCATTTTAAGGGAGACGAAATGCCTATAACCCTTACCGACCCTAAGGTGGTAGTGAACGTACCCCCTTACAGAATTCCTCATGCTAGACAAGGTCAGCTAGATACTGTCATAAAGGACATGCTAGCGAATGGAATAATAAATAAGTCCAAGTCAAGCTACAACTCCCCGTTACTGGTTGTCCCAAAACCAGGCGGTGAAATTAGAGCTTGCATTGATTACCGTCAGCTAAATAAAGTAACAGACAAAATAACGTACCCAATCCCAAAAATCAGTGAATTATTAAATTCGCTTGGTAATACTAATGTAATAACTTCTCTAGATTTAGCTTCCGCATTCCATCAGGTACCCATAAAGGCAGAGGACAGACACAAGACAGCATTCACTTTCAACAACAGTAAGTATGAATATACGAGGATACCTTTCGGGTTGTCCTCAGCACCCGGGTTTTTCAGTAGAATAATAAATGAGGTCTTATTCGATCTTATTGGTCATGGCGTTTTAGTCTACCTAGATGACATAATTATTACTTCAGACAACAAGGTAAGTCATTTGGAAAAGATAGAGAAGGTCTTGAGTAAATTAGCCTCGGCTGATTTAAAACTCAAGATCTCAAAGTGTAAATTTTTCACCAATAGTGTAAAGTTTCTAGGTTACAAATTAACGTCAGAAGGCTTAAATTTGGACGAGGACCGCACCAAGGATATTAGGAACCTACCTTATCCTAAAGGTAAGCGACAATTACAGGGGTTATTAGGAGCATTGAACTACTTTCGAGTTTTAGTTCCAAGTTACGCTATTATCGCAGCTCCCTTATATGAACTATTGAAGAGTAATGTTAGGTTCATCTGGACTGAGCGACACTCTCTCGCGGTGGACGCACTGAAGGAGAAACTCTGCTCAGCTCCCATATTGAAGATACCTGACTATTCGCGTCCCTTCTACCTGCACTGCGATGCCTCCCTTGTGGGGATCGCTAGTGTATTATTGCAGGAACATCAAGAGTATTTGCATCCGGTGGCATTTGTATCCAGATGCATAACGGAAGCCCAGAGGAACTACTCTTGCACAAAAAGGGAGGCGATGGCATTACTTTATGCCCTAAGGAAATTCCATTATATCATCAAACTCTACGATATCACTGTCTACACTGACCACCTCCCCTTGTTGGGAATTTGCCAGAAGGTAACTAAGGATGCAGCTCTTACTAGATAGACTACGGCTATCCAGGAATATGATGTAAAAATTAAATATTTACCGGGTAAGAGTAATATTTTCGCAGACTTATTATCTAGATTAGTGGACGTAGAAAAGGGATGTGTAGATGTCGCACAGAAATTGGATGATGATTTCCACGATAAGATTCAGATAACTGAATTACAAGAGGAAAAAACGGAGGAGGAAAATCTAAATGACGGAATTGATTCACTAATCCCAGTAGCAGTACCTTGGGATGAAAAGGAACTGAGGGAACATCAGAAAAAGGATGAAAGATGCATCGAATTGAGAAGAGCAATGATAAATGGTCTTGAAGAATCTACCCATAAGCTATCTAATTTCAAGAGCTTGAATAAGATTATCTACGTTTACAGGAAATTCAAACGTGGAGATTCGGAGGAAGAAGTTCTGGTTCCATACATACCAGATTCTCTCATGGAAAGGGCGTTTGAACTTGTCCATGATAAAATAACCGCTGGACACAAGAGTGCACCCAGAACCTTAAGGTTATTTCGGCGGAACTTCTACAACTATAAGGAAAGGGAATTCATCGAAAATAAGGCCAAGACTTGTATTAAGTGCATTAGGGCAAAGGGAATCGCCAAACCGGTTCCCTTAGGTAAGTATCCTATTCCCCCGAGGCCTTTCACAGCACTCAGTTCAGACATCCTAGGACCGTTGCCCATCACTGAACTTGGAAAAAGGTACGTTCTAGTTTTTAGAGACTTTACTACCAGGTATTCTGTATTTTTCTCCCTAGCCTATAAGGACAGTAGTGCCATAATAGCAGCCTTGAGAGAATTAATATCCCATTACGGGACATTCGAAACATTACTGACAGATAACGCTCAAGAATTCCGGAGCGAAGAACTAAGGAAATTTCTAAAGTTCTATGGGATAAAGAAGGTAGAGATAGTAATCTATCAGCCCAGTTCGCAGGGATTGTCCGAACGTATAAATCGTGAATTAAATAAATTGATAAGAATTTATGTTGAGGATACAGCTAGAAATGATTGGGATCTCTTTTTGCCAACACTTCAACTTACAGTCAACAACACCTTCAACAACGTGTTGGGAGAGACTCCATTCTTCGCGCTGTATGGATACGACAGTTTCACGGTGGCGTTCAAATCCCCTAGGTTCAATTATGGGGAAGATTATCTCTCTATGCATCTGAATAAAGTAACCCAAGTACGACAATACTGCCGACAATATTTGCTAAACTCGCAGGAAGAGTATACGAATCGGGCAAATCAGAATAGAAGAGATAAGGCCATAGAGGTTGGTGATCGGGTTTTTGCCAACCTCAAGAAATACAAGAACCATGGGAAACTAGAATTTCCCATCTCAGGTCCATTTGTGGTAACGAAGGCTGAAGGACGTGCATACAATATCAAGGACAAAGTTACTAAGGAAACTTATGTAATTCATCCAGATAAATTAATCTTGGGATTACAACTTCCCACAGATAGAATTCCTCCAACAGGTCATTCTTCCACAGGTCAAATTCCCCTAGACCAGGTTTCTACAGCCGTAACCAAGGGAACTAATCTTCAGGGTCAAGCGGGTAGTAACGCTGGAATTAAAATAACAGAGAGAAATGCCACAGAGGTGGATAATAACACTAACACGGTGGTTCTGACTAATACTAAACCACGTGAAACTCAGGCCACTCAAAGGAGATATGACCTGAGACCAAGAAAATAACTTAAGTCTGCATGCGAATTATATTAATCCAAGTTAACTAACCACTATACATTTGTATAAGTATCTTATTCCAAGACTATTGTTAGAAACTATACTATACTTTACTACTTTACTACTATACTTTACTAATATTAACATTTAACTAACTAACATCGTTAATTTACAAATTAAATGGGTTGTTAGAAATAATATAGAATAGAGATTAAGTGAGAATATGTATTAAGAGGAAATATTTCTATTCCTCAGGAAGAGATGATCATTTATCGTGTCTCTGTGCTGTTAGCATACGTAATCCTATACGTAACTGCCCTGCTAGAAAGAGAAAGTAGTTCACCAATTGTAAAGATAGGATGGTCGGGGCAAGCCCGGGTTACCGGAGCTTACCTCATTTCACCTATTAGATTAGATTTCATTGATAACATATGTAATCAACTCACATCAAATTTACAAGTGACAAATAGTTTTATATCAGCATTAGTTTCATCTGAAGTGTTAGGTAAGGCTGAAAATGATTTAGGATTTATAAGAAGAACCAGTTTCTTGTTACATAAAATAGAAGCTACTTATGTTGAGGTTTTAAATTATTTAGAAAATAGTCTAATGTGTCCTAATCGAACTCTTATAAACCTATCTGAGGATTTCAACAACCTAAAGACCACTCTCGATCCTATTTGGTCAAACCTCACTACATTAGAAGCTGGAACACCAGCCCAAATATTGACCCAAGGCTATTTTAGCCAGCGACCTTCAGTCATTCGACCTTCCCCAGATCAGCAGATTTTCTTAGGAACTGTAGTTGTAGGCACGATTGGTTTGATTGGAGGTAGCTTAATAGGAGCCTTATTTGGTGGTGAAGATAATTCTGATGAAATAAACACCCTAAATAAAAACATTCAAACGGTTAATTCAAAGGTAAGGATTACCAACGAACGTATTGATGTTTTGTCAAAAAATTTGACATTAAATGTGCAGAATATAAAATTGATCTTAGAAAGCATGACAGAGTTAAATAAAAGAACTCAATCTGCATATACAGTCCAATGGAATTTAAATCAGTTAAAGCAGGCGGCAACAAATTTGCTCATTTTATTCAGAATTGCCGATAATAGTATGACATTGTTACGATCTGGTTATTTGAATGCAGACCTCCTAAATTTAGAAACGTTTAGCGAAGTCATTAAGGAAGGGACGAGTTATTTCACAGGATTAGAATTCCCAGTTAATGTGACAAGAGAAAACATTCCCGAAATTATCTCATTACTTAAAATTAAATACCTCCAACAAAACCGGTTTATTATGACAATTCCCTTAGTTGAGTTATCTAGTTATAAGATTTATTCATTAGTACCACATCCAATTAAACTTTCATCTGGTTCTATAATGATAGCTGAAGTAAACGATGTAATTTTAGTGAATAAGCATGAATACATAATCTTAAGTTCTGAAAATGTAAATTCTATTACTGATGACTTGCACGTCATAAATGATATTTTCCCTATTTGGAGTCTTAATTATAATTCATGTTCATATGCAGGATATATTGGAAATGTAGATGATGTGTTAAAATTATGTAATTTCAAAAATTATCCCCAAAATATCTATTTAGCTAGTACTCCACAAAATAGGCTATTGTATGTTTCTGAACCTACTCCCATTAATTTGAATTGTCCTGAGACTCGAATTAAGGACACAATTGATGGTCTAACCTTTATTCCAAATGAATGCGACTTAATTACGGCTACAACAAAATGGCCTGCAGTGCTAACACAGAATATTGATATAAAAGCTCTAGTAGGCAAGTCAGGAAAGGGAAGATCTTTTGATATCACATCCTTACCTCCTTTCATTTTGAACGAGTCTCAGCCATTACACGAATCTATTAAAATTCAAATTGATAAACTTTCTTCAGAAGGTGATAAATTTACCTTTGACTTCGATAATTACGACGTATCTTTGGAACAGGTTACCTCTTATTCAATAGTAGCTTATGGTGGGATAACAGTGATAGTTATTATCCATTCCATATTATTAGCAATCATATTCTTACCTAGAATTCGAAATTGGTTCTTGAATAAGAGAAAAAACAAGGGAATTCAGGATAATTCAATTGAATTGGGAATAAGGAAGAGCGTTAAAAAACGACTTCCGAAGTCACCTCGTGACTCATTGAAACTTTCATTTAGGAGAGGCCTTAGTAAAGCACGAAAAATGCCCAGTAGATGGTCGTCTGGTAGAAGTAAAGATTCGATTGCCAGTTCACTGAGATCTGTCGCTGATAGTACAAGAACTAGTACACGCAAATGGCGTCAGAAAACCAGCAACTGGTTAGCTCCAGAGACTAAAACTGAGCCTCCTTCGGTTGCAAATGTAGGTACAAATACTCCACATCATAACAAATTATATCCAACCTTGTCCGTAAATTCTAACTACTCGAATAATGATCAGGAAAACAGAAACATACCCATTCCATCTTTCTAAATGATATGTAAAATTATAACTTTCTTTTACTAAAATTGATCAATAAGGAAAAATTGTTGTATTTAGTTAGCATTTATATGATCATGTATTCACATGTATTTTGCTTAGAATAAGAATATTATACTCTTAGTTAATTCATATATAATCATGTGTTATTCTTGTTGGGTAGTTTGGTAATAGATTATAAGGATTTAAGGATAGTATTCTTGTTGGGTGGTAGTTTGGTAATAGATTAAGATTTATAAGATTTAAAATAGATGGACAATTGTATTAAAATTTAATTCAACTTGTTATTATAATAATATAGTATCTGAGTACATTATAAATTCTTACATAAAATCTGTTTACACTTGAGGTAGTGAATGAAACCGGTTGAGAAGTGACCTTGACGTGGTAAGAATAAAGGACGTAGTAAGAATAAAACTGTATCGTGGTGAAATTGTAAAGTAAAAATCCTTTATTTTCACTACAAATTGAGGGGGAGATGTGTTAGAAATATTGAACCATATAGGGTAAATATTATATTTATATAATATTTAGACGATATAATTCAATCTCTAACCACCACTAAATATAAATACATTATTATATTGAATATTATATTATATTATAGTAATATCATTTTATTATTATATTTGAATATTTTATTATTGTAATAATATTAGTAATATTCTTTTTTTTATTATACGTATATTGAATCAAGGAGGCAGACTGTAGTTAACTTTTTACATGCTCAGAATTAACTCTAATTTACACATTTTTATCTAAATTATTCCTGCATTCTCAAGCAACTTGATTGCACAATTGCTTTAAGAAGTTAAGAACGAATATAAATTAGGGTGGTGCCCTATCATTAACTGTCATTAAGCTGGCTATTTATAATTATCTTGATTGTATTACAAGTCTTAGTATTTTGTGCTATCACGTATGAGTCATAAATATCCCCACTTTATGACGAGAAACTCTGATCGTGGACCTTGTAAAACTATAACAAAAACTTGTCGCATACTGGTCATGCCAGAGCTTCCTTCAAATCCCTTCTCTAAAAAGAGCCCTATAAATATCACGGACATCCAAGGGATGTCGTTCGTTCATAGTGTAATTCCGCCCGTTAAACACGGTTCGCCGGTCGTTCCTCCTGAAGTAAATACTTGTACGTTCTCCAGTGTTCTTGTTAAATTCGCGGAAATCTATTCATATCATACGAACTTGTTAACTTGTGTATTCCAATTCCATATCTTGTACTTGTATTTATCATAGATCTTACCAGTAGAAAGTCCTTAACTACTCTGTGTTTTACTACCCTACCTTATGAGACTATAGTAGAAGAATCATAGGAGATTGAGAATCAAACCAGTTTAGTCGAACCTAAATAGAACTGATTCAGATAGTTCAATATTCTTCGGTCACCACCTTTAGTATCCTCTCAGCCGCGAAGGAGAGGTTTTAGAGGCTCAGGGCCACCCCTTCATGGAATCAACCCCTCACTCGTAGTTCCTGAAGGAATTTCCTCTTCTGTAAAGATTTAATCCTTCTTGTTTTTATTGGAAAATATTGTCTTTTTAAACAAAAAAATATATATATAAAAGGTTGATACTTTAAAATTAAAACATCACCATAATTTTGATTTCATTCTCATTATTTTTTAACGCATCAAACAAAACATTAAATATCAATATGATCCGTACCTTTGAGATTGAGAATCAATTTCATAATCATATAGTCCACACATGATACAGTAGAATCACGAAAAATCGTATCAATATTGAAGAAAACGGTAAATTAAAACTCGTGGGCGACACGCTACCTCCACACATTGGATCTTTCAAATAACTAACGGTTAACACGTTGCACACATACAGTTACAATACGCAGTAAATCCAACAATTATGAACATGTTTAAACAACTTGTCCGAATTATCCCTATGTCCGAATGCTCCTGGTTCTCCCCTATAAGTAGGGCTGGACTTCTTCCGCACAGAACATATGCAGAAGATTGGAACATACTTATGTATCAAATGCATATGCACCAAAGATTTGATGCGAGAATTTAATCATGGGAGATAGAAAACAATTTTTTTATAAACAAATGGGCACTTTATAAACAGACTTTTATAAAATAATTATAAAAAATGATATTTTTTTATAAAACAAACAAATTAAACAAATTTGGCCTTTGGTTCCAAAAGATGTTAAACCTCCTTCTAAATAAATAAATTATTATTTAATAAATATGGGGTCAGGGGGTTAGAAGACAACTAGCAAAAAAAATGCCTTAATGAAGCATCAAGTAAAAGGTATATATTATTTAGGCTTTTTTATGAAAGTGTGACAGCAGATACAATAAAGAAGTGTTACTTTATTATTACTGTAGCAATGGTGTTCAATTAAGTTTAAATGAACACCATTGCTACTGTAATAATAAAGTAACACTTCTTTATTGTATCTGCTGTCACAATTTTTTCTAAACTTAATAATAATCCTGGGCCCAATTATCGTCTTGATACCCAATTATCGGCGGGCCAAATTGTCGTTGAACCGTTCTTCCATAATGCATCAATTTTTATAGCTCTTTTATGTGTATAAAGATTCTGAAGTTTGCTGGAACTATTGTTTTCTGCCCCACCATTTTCGTCTACCGCTCTGTGCAATCTATGTACTCATCATTATAGTGCAATCATCGATCGATCGCTGCACGTTCGAGAGACATTGAAGGCAGCCTTGAAAATAATTATATATAGTTTGATTAGTGGTTTGGGGATATTTCCCTCCTTTCCCAGGCTGAGTTCGACAATGACAAAATATAACATTACTGTTTTACTGTTCAATAAAGCAACCTAAGTAAAAAAGTAAATTATTTATTTTGTCGATATCGAAACCACTAAGAGTGATAAGCATCCATGAGCCTCCAACCGGACCGCTAACCCAACCTTATATTATTATTCTTAAGGATACCTTCAATATTCCTCGAACGTTCATGCAGCGATGGATGGCGAAATATGGATGGCGAAACGCAAATTGTGGCTGGAATATTAGTCATAATATTGTGAAATAAATGTTCTTAATGGAGTTTACTGTGCAATGAGATAGAAGAGAAATTTCGTCATGAAATCTTTGTTTATTCGGAATTATATTGTCACATATTTAAATAAAATATTTGGCAGGAAAACTAATTGCTAAAGGAGAAAAATATGCAAAATTTATTGATATGCTTATACCAAAAATTTATCCACTAAATCAAAAAATGTATAGCTTTACCCGTTTATAAAGTAATGTAAAAGTTGATATTATTCCTATTCAACTCTGTACTAAATATAGGGAGAGAAGATGGAGTGGCAAGGGGGGGTGGGAGGATTTTTTACAAAGTCCCCAGCTTCTGTAACTAATAAGTAATAGCTGATTGTTGTTGTGAATTTAACTCATAAATGGTGAATTCAATTTCATAAAATTCAGTGTAGGTAGGGGAGAACCGGGTGAGTTCGTACAGCGGGCGAATCCGTAGCAACTCAACACCTGTTATGTTCCAACCCGTTGAAACTTGAGTTATCCTATACATTAAAATAACAATTAGTTTGAAACAAGTTGCAGCCCCGTGAGTGTGTGGTATGTTCCTTCGGTGGGAGGTCATATATTTTTAGCACTAAAAATTTTTTTTCTCACTACTTGAGCTAAGCCATAACAATTACAATTTACTATCTAGAAACTTTATATGGAATACTAGTATTCACTAGGATATTCTCTACGTATGTAAACGTTAATATTTAGTTAAAACTCATTAATATCTGATGTATTCCAATTTGAAAATAAAATAGTCGCACGGGGTGTCATCGTACAAATATGTACGGGCACATCCTCCTCTGTACGGTTTCACCCTATTATGTGCGAATTCAGCTCTATATCCCCCTCAGGCCATCCACCCTTGCCGTGGGGAGGGGGCTTGAGTGGGCCAATGATGGTAGAGGCTATACTAGCTGGGGGTCTCGACCCTCAGGTAGATTCAATCATGCTAGGTTGGCTCTACCTGAGGCTCCAGACTAATGGGATGGTGTGGATGGACTCATTGGATACTGACTTGGAACATTGAAATTGGCCCAACTATGGAGAAAATAGTTGGGAAGGAGACCCCATATAAAACCTCTCTAGCTATAGAGCCTAAATAGTAACCATGATAAAGTCTACAAAAGAAATAAACGCTAACGGCGTTAACGGGACTCCCATTGCAGAATGCAGTGGGAGTGTCGCGCCCGGTCAGCCTCCCATTGTTCAGGTGGGGGCTGTTCGTTACTCAACTACTGATCCAGGGCTTGGTGGTCACCAGGCCAGCCCTGTTCTTGTGGGACAAGAAAATATGACTGGCGTTCAAGGGTTTAGTGGCGACCAGGCTAACCCGCCCAAAGCGACTGGCATGGATTATGAAAATCAAAAAGAGAATGACCAAAAATGGAATGTAGTGAACAGAAAGAGAAAACCGAATAGACCTGGAAAGAGTTACAGAGAATTAAAGAAGTTGCAAGAATTTGATAGTCGCCCTCCTCATGGAGGGCGTCAGTGCGATAAGATTGGATAAAGAAATCAGAGAAGAACTTGGTGAAGTGAAGATAAGGAAATCTGGTCATAATGGTCTCTTCATTGAAGTAAAGAATAGAATCCAAGCTTCAAAAATATAAACTATCAACAAAATAGCCGATCAACCTGTTGTTGTATACAAACATAAAAAGTTCAATCAAGTGAAAGGAGTGATACGAGCTAAATGTCTGAAACATGATAGTGAAGAAGAAATTAAAGAACATTTGAAATCACAGGACGTAAACGAAGTTAGGAGAGTAACTATAAAGAAGAATGGTGAAATTATAAAAACAGATGTATACATTCTAACCTTCAACCGACTTGTATGCCCAAAGACCATCAAAATCGCAGATTGGCTAATCATAAAAACTGATGAGTATGATTACACCCCACAACAGTGCTACAACTGCCTTAAACACGGACATATATCCAAGTACTGCAAGAACCAAGAAAAAACCTGTTTCAAATGTTCCCGTAAAGGTCATGACAAAGATAACTGTACTTTTGATGTAAGATGTCTCTTACATCAAATACCACTGCTGCTGATGCATCAATCCCCATGAAATCAACCAAACCCAGAAAGCCCCCAATTCCCTGGTGGGACGATGAACTAACCAGACTCAAAAGAGATAGAAATAGAGCAGAACGAGCACTCAGAAGAAACCATACAGTAGAAAATGTAATAGCATACAATAGAACCAAAGCAAAGCTAAGATACTTCTCAAACATTGCAAAACGTCAATCAGGGCAGAAATATATCTCTTCAATAAATCAAAACACAACCCTAAACCAAATCTGGAAAAAGGTCCAAATGATTGGTGGTAAATTTAAGAAACACCCTGACCCTATTCTGAAAGACATCAATGGAAATCATATCTTCAATAAAACCCATGTTGCCAATATTCTAGCTGATCATTTTTCAAACGTATCCAATACCGAGAATTACACTCCAATATTCCAGCGATATAAACAGCAAAAAGAACAACAACGACTAAACTTCACAACTAGAAATGAATTTTCGTATAACGCTCCTCTAACTGAAACCGAATTTAATGCTGCCCTGTACTCGGCTTCTGTGAGCTCCCCAGGTCCAGATTCCATATCGTACTCCATGATTAAAAACTGCCACCCAACCATGAAAATTTTACTACTGAAGACATTTAATAGAATATTCTCAGAAACGTTTTCCCCACAAGCTGAAATCTTGCCACTATAGTTGCCATAGCCAAACCAGGAAAAGACCAATCAGATCCCCAAAACTATAGACCCATATCCCTAACCAATAGCTTATGTAAATTGATGGAGAAGATAATCAATATTAGACTTGTATGGTATTTGGAACAGAATAAAACTATTACCAATTTTCAATCTGGTTTTCGTGCCAATAGAAGTACAATTGAGAATCTCATACAATTGGAAACTGCAATTCAATACTCCCTCAATAATAGACAACAATTCGTAGCAATATATTTTGACCTGAAAAAAGCATACGACACCGCTTGGAAATATGGAATTATTCAAAAACTCTATGATTTTGGACTTAGAGGAAACCTTCCCCTCTTCTTGAGGGGATTTCTCTCAAATCGACCAATCAGGGTACGAATTGGAAATAGCTACTCTGATGAGAAACCCGTTCAAGAGGGCATTCCACAAGGTAGCGTTCTAAGCTGCACCTTGTTCATGATTGCCATCAATGATATATGCGATGCTATCCCAAATAATGTTAATAAAACTTTATATGTTGATGATTTCACAATTTATGCTTCTGGAGCAACGACTTGAAAGAAGACGGCAAGTTGCAATGGCCAAGTTAGAAAAATGGTGCAACAAGACTGGTTTTCAGTTTCTGCACCAAAGACTGTAAGCCTACATATTTGTAGAAAGAGGAACTGTCCAAGAATGAATCCTAATTTGTCTGTCTTTGAAACTCCAATTGCAAGTGTTGAACAGGTCAAGTACCTTGACGTTATATTTGATAAAGGATTGACTTGGAAAAATCACATTAACCAATTGAGAGCTAGAGCCTTTAAAACTTTGGATTTATTAAAGCACCTTACCCATAAAAGGTGGGGTGCAGACTGTGTATCTTTGCTAAGACTTTATATAATGCTCTTGAAGCCTATGATCGAGTACGGTATTGAAGTTTTCTCATCTGCAGCTAAAACATACATTCACCAAATAGAAGTACTTCAGAACTCTGCCACTAGAATTGCCACTGGAGCATTCAAAAGCTCCCCAATCCCCAGTATCCACTCATACTCTGGCATCAAACCACTAAAATACTTCATATAAACCAAAATGTTAAACTACTACTTGAGAGTGAAAGTAAATGAGTTCCACCCCTTACATGAAATTCTGGACGACGAACACCCTCCAAAAAGCTACTTGGCAAGAACCAAACTACTTGTTCAAGAATATGAGCTGAATCTGAATTACCTCCTTGCAGAACCTTACCCTGAGGAAGAATATGCACAGAACTTAAAAGAAATAGAAATACCCCACAGGAAATGAAATACAAATATGAACAGCATTTAATGCAACATAATGACCAATTCAACATATTCATAGATGGTTCCAAAATAGAGAATAGTGTTGGCTACTCTTATTCCGTTGATAACAATATCATATCTACAACAATCTCTCCTATTGCCACCAACTTCACAGCAGAGCTTATAGCCATACTTGATGCTATCATATACGTTAAGAATCATAGCAACCACCAAAATATCAATTTAATCACAGATTCAAAGTCAGCCATACAAGCAATAGACAAATACAATAATAGAAATCCAATCGTTAACCAAATAATCTTTGAAATAACTCAATCTGACAAACTAATTAACTTCTGTTGGGTACTCAGTCACTGCGGTGTCCTAGGTAATGAAGCGGTTGACACTGCAGCTAGAACAGCTGCATCCAATCCAATAATATCAAATAGAAAGATACCTAGAGATGATTTTAAGTCCTATATAAAGCAACAATCAAAAATCCGATGGAAAAACTCTTGGCAAGAAATTAATGAGAACAAACTTAGATCAATAAAAGACAATATTACGCCACTTCAATCTAGCCATTTTAAAGACAGATTGTGGGAGAGGGTTGTGTGCCGAATTAGAATCGGTCACACAGCCCTAACTCACGGTTTCCTCATGTCTAATGAGGCGCCACCTGAATGCCAGCATTGCAATGTTCCACTTACAGTCCACCATATTATAATGATATGTCCAGAAGATCTTTTGGTAATGCCTCTTATAAACAGTTACTAAATGCCCATATGTACAAATTTGGGAAAATTTTATAATTTTATTTTGCAAACTGGCCTGCTACATCAGCTGTAATAGAATCTGAATGTATCGTAGTATTTGTAATGTAAATTTTTGAATCTTGACAACAATATAATTTAGCAGACTCTATACAATGTAATCTTAACTACTGAATCGCCATTAGTAGCGGCTGTGGTTGTAAAACTCCAATATAATAATAATAATAATTCAGCTCTATATTTTTTTTTATATTTGCTTTATATGGCGTATTTGCACAAAGAATTTTAGTAAAGTAATCACACAAAGTTGTTTACATGTAGTTTATTTAACTCGCCGTGATATATCATATATGTCATTCCTGCATTAAAAAAAAGCACTATAAATGGATTATTCCTCCCAAAAAAAGGAATACACACGTTATAGTAACACACAATGAGCCAAACGCTCAAATGAATGAAATATAACATGCATTCAAAACTGACTGACTGATACTGACTGAATAAAGCTTAAACGTCTTTAAAATAAGAAAAATGACAAAGGATCATTTAGTGGTACAAAGATTAACAGTTAGAGATAGAATAATTAAAGGATCATTTTTAGTGTAACTAAGGTTTATGATTTCGTTTCTTTTCTGTAACTTTTTGTATATTTTTACATTTGGTTTTAAATAAGCATTTCGGAAAATTTGACTTTCAGCGAAATTGTCTCTCGTTTCGACAAATTTGAGTTCCGGCCAGGCGCGTATACAAGGGGGGGAGGCATTTGGGGCAGATGCCCCCCCCCCCTTGAGGTTTGAATTTTTTTTAAATAAATCTACGGATTAGTAAAAATATATGGATTAGTCCTCCAAATTGAAGAAATGTCAATTATTTGATTATTTTTAATTGTTTTTGACATGCTTGAACACTGTATTTTATCAAAATGGAAGAAATTAAATTGCTTCAAGTCGAATTATGTATAAGCCATTTTGTTCATAGATAGTGGACTTCTATCACCCTATTAATATAAGCATTGTTCTTCAATTAAAAAATGTTTTTGAATTTGAGAAGAAATGCATCGTCCTGTACTCTGTAGTTTGCCAAAACAACTTCTTCAACAGTACACCGAAAATTCATGCTTTCCCTCAGTAAATGGGAACCAGGTTTACTAATTGTTTAATAGGTATTGCTTACACTTTATCTTTTTAAAAGTAATTTAGATATATTTTTAGTGCAGTTGTAATGAAAGAATTTAATCTTTAATATTAACGGTTTGCTTTAGCAATATATCCATATATTATTTCGTTGACCGACAATTAAGCCACGACAATTGGACACAGGACAATTAAGCCCCACGACAATCGGACCCCGCACAATTGGGCCCACGAAAATTGGGCCCAAGGACCAATATATTATTTGCCCATTTTTTCAGAGTCTACAGTATCAACTTAATTAAAAACCATTGCTATCGTAATAACTAGGGAAGTTACAATATGCGTTTGGCATAAAAATATAGTCTTGAGCATAATTAAAATATAGAATATTCCTAATATGAAAAAAACATTCTTGTTATGAAAAATATATATCTTAGAACATATTCATTTTATGAATAAATGGTTTTATTCTTTTAAATTACTATAATTTTCTGTTCTGAGATAGGTCATGTAAGCAACATAATTCCTAGTTACAGTACCTACATAGTGAACTCCTGTATAGTGAATGAGTTAGGATGTAGCCTATAGAAAATGAGAATGTAGCTATTTTAGATGAAGAGACAATAGAAAATAAGAATGTGGGTATTAAAGAAGGCCGTGGCCCTCCAAGACATACTGACATTTTTGGAAAATACAAGTCGAATTAAAGTTAATGTGAATTTGTTGAAACGTGCTCACTGTTTAGTGTTCAATATAGAAGAGTTTCATAAATTAGTACAGCAAAACCTCGTACTAGACCAGAGTTACGTTCCAAGTTTGTTTGGTCTAATAAGAAATTCACATTATTAGCTTCCTACGTTTTCTTTAAAAGTAAAGCGGTGACTTTAATATTTCGTTAACTCTATTTGTTCATGATTACTTTAATGCCAAATTAATGGTGACTAACATACCAATTTTGAAGGGAAACAAATTTAGAAACTGTATGAATTTTTTTGCTTCAATTAAAATGAATATAATATTTTTTTCAATTAAATTAACATTTTATGAAATTATAATAGTTTTCACTGTTCCTAGTTTTCTATAACTTTTCATATACATTTTTTTTAGCACAGACTTTACCATCAAATCTGAAACCAATTCTGCCTTATGTTTAATCATAAAAAAACAGCATGCATAAATAAATATAATACTTTATTCAAATTATCTTTAAAACAGTATTGTAATTATTAATCCTTGTAATATTTACATTATTAGAATAACTGTCAGGTAACAAAAATTGTGTTTTGTCTAGTACGAGGTTTTTTCCAGCACAGTTTCAAAAATATCTTGATCTAATAGAATAACTGTCTACTACGAGGTTTTGCTGTATTACAAAATGTATTTTCACAATCTCGATTTTATCCCTACAACTCTTCAATTTTTCTTAGTTCAATGTAACGAAAATCTTTAAAATTCACATGACATGATTCAAGTTAATAAAAAATATTTAATTACTTCAAAGATTTTCATTACACCGAAACATGAGATTGGTACACAAATGTGATTTAACGGGCTTTCAAATATACACTTTACCAAGTAAATCAAACGAATTTAAAAAATACAAACATATTTATAGAGAATATAAAACATATTTCAAAGATAATATTGTCACTACCCAATAATAACAAAGTAACACTTCTCTATTGTGTCTTCTGCCCAATTTTTTCTGGGTTCAATTGTTTTGGAGCCCAATTGTCTTGGGGACAAATTTTCCTGGGGCCCAATTGTCCTTCGCTCAAAAGTCGGTGCACCATATTGTTTGTAACGTTTCAATGTCTTTATATGTATAAAAAATCATCTTTCATTTACCTCTCTATTATTTGTATTATCTACCTTCCTTTTATATGTCATCGATGATTTACTATGCGATGAAGTTACCATGCGATGAAATTACCATGCGATGAATTTACCATACGATGAATTTACCACGCGATGAATTTACCATACGGTGAATTTACCATGCGATGAATTTACCATACGATGAATTTACCATGCGATGAATTTAACATGCGATGAATTTACACTGATCCGTGTGCAAGCAATCTTGACACGAAACCCTGATCATATCCTCACGACTCAAGATTGTTCGCCAGAGCACTTGGTACTAGATTTCAACTAATTCCTAAAATTAACTTACATATTCATTGCTTAATAACGCACCTGGAGTTAAACTCGTAACCTAGATCTAAAACCTTGCAATTGAACAGTAAATCTCTATAGCACCATCTTCCGGTTTTGGCAATATTAATATTTTAACGTGGAAAAAAGGAGAAGAGGTTATTGATAAATACTTTATTTAAAATTGCTGTACTACAGTAGTTCGCAACCTAGAGAACGTATCTACATTTCGCTCCCAGTCTTCCACCTCGCTTTTCAAGATAGCTTTTATGGAGTCTTGATATTCAATTTTGCATAGTAGGTAAAAGAGATTAAAATGGAATCATTTTGAAAGGTTATAGAATTTTTTTTTTTCTACAATTCTTCCATATCATTTTAAATGCATATTATAATATATAAAATAATATATTCGCATCAATACCCAATCTGTGTTATGAATTAGTTTTCCTATTCTCTAATAATTCAGGCTCTTGTATCCTTTACTTATCAACGAAGAAAAATTATCGAGTATAACTTCAGCTCCCCTCCATTTGTCTTATTTTTACCAGTATTTTGTCTTCTAATAATTTTAACTGTTAGGCAATTATTTTCCATGAATTAGATTTTTGTTGAATATGATCAAATTTTAATTCCCCTATAACCTCGGTCCTTTCTGTACCATGAATTTAGTTTCCTCCACTCTACTATTTTTCACTTGCTATCTATGAATAAGAGATGGCTAGCCAGTTTTTCAGATGACCGAGCATGGTTACGTCCCTTATAAAGGTTGAGTAAACCCGGATGTTCCCAAATTTAATCACGCAGCGTTCACTTTTTATCTCACGCTCTCCAATCTGTATCTCTCCAAATTCCTCACAACCTAACTAGATTTCTAACAGTATCTTTTCATATGCTGTCACAGTTACTATCCTAAGCATCCTATAGTGTACTGTTAGTAATACTGTCGTCAAACTGTAGCAGTGCCTCCACAAGTTAGAAGCTTGATTGTCCTCAAACTGCATGTCTGTCTTTGCACAATTGCACAAAAGTCTACATTGCTCTGCTACTCCTATGACTATGACATAGGATCAGTTGATCCATCCTAACTAGATGCCTGGGCCTTTCCTCTTATGAAGGTCTCACCTAATGCGACGGCACTGTTGGGGTAAGGGCCCGTAAGTTAAATCGGGCACTAGCACTTTGAAGTAGCACTACACACTACAGACCATAGTGCGACGCGAGAGTTTAATTTGAAGTGCCCACGTCCACATTATTCTCCATAGTGAAGTGCGTAGTTCAATATTTTGAAGTGTCCTGGAGACCGCCCTTCAAGACCACACTTTAAATATATTTTCAGTTTAATTTGATGTGTTGTCTTATTTGCCATGGTCCTGGACCATGGATCTGTTTGGTTTTCATTAAAGGCATAATCTGGAAATTACGTCAGGAACGACCGCTCATGAATATAAGCGTCTATTAGACTATTTATATATAAGAAAATCGTCTCGAAATGTAATAATTATATACATATATTTCCCAAGACCAAGAGAAAAAGTACAACAAGCTGAACAAATTTAGGGTATGCACTTTACTCACCCTTATGCCATTGATATGATTGATGGAACTTTGATTCGATCCTGACAATTGCATTGTAAATGTATTAGATTGAAATATTGTAAATGTAAAAAGTACAACAGCAGTAAAAAGTACAAAATCGAAAAATAATGAGATTTTATCAAAACAATCACGCTGACTCATCACTTCTTGCCCTTTTTTATTTGTTTCAGCCAAAAACGAGAAAGGAAATTAAATACAACTAACTAATTGAGACAACAGAGGAGGGGGGTCAGATGCAACAATGGGCCGTATGTTAAATAAGGCACTAGCATTTAGAAGTAGCACTGCGCACCTCAAAGTTTCTCTCTCGTATTCTAAATTGGTACTACACACTAAGCACTTCAAAGTAGCACTACACGGTGTAGCATCGCACTACAGTTTCGTATGCAAAAAGACATTTTAGTGCTGCTTCACTTTTTGACGAACTTTGAAGTATTACATTTCACATAATACACCATAGAACAAAACTATACCTGAAAAATATGTTATAATTATTTCACAATTTTTTGTTGTTGTTTGATGTAGTGGTTGCTTAAGGTGCTCCAATAATCAGCACCTTAAGCAACCTCCATCCGTTGGAATAATATGAAAAATACATCTGATATGGGAAAATTAAACCGTGCACATCATTGGAAAGAGGAATATTCGTTCTTTCTCATAAATGTTTAACTTCATGATGATAAATTTTATATGTAGATAAAATTATAAACAAATATCCTCATGACCCCCTACTCGGTTGCTCAATTAGTAAGTTGCATTTAATTTTATTTCTCGTTTTTGGCTGAAAGAAAAACCAATTGCAAGTAGTGATGTGTCAGATTTGATAGAATCATATTATTTTCGATTTTACGGGTAGATACCGATTATTGAAAAGTGCCGATTCAACATGCTCTTACTTTAGTGTGAATAGCTGTATTACTTTTTACATTTATAATGTATCAATAGAATACATTTACAATGTATGAATAAAATACATTTACAATGTACCAATAAAATACATTTACAATGTATTTGTCAGGATCGAATCAAAGTTCCATCAATCATACCAATGACATAAGGGTGATTGAAATGCACATCCTAAATTTGTTCAGCTTGTTGTAATTATTCTTCTCTTGTTCTTGGGAAATATATGTATATAATTGTTGCAGTTCTAGGTATATTCCACCTCGGTATATTCCACCCCGGTAAATTCCACCCCAGTTTATTCAACCCCGGTATAATCCACCCTAGGTATATTCCACCCGGTAAATTCCACCCCTATGTCAATGGTCTTAAGTGAAAATAAAAAGTCATATATTAAATTTTTAGATGGTCATTTGTTAAATACTGCATAGCCAAGCAGAAATAACTCTTACGATATCCTGGGATCAGTGTAAATTCATCGCAGTAATTTCATCGCGGTAAATTCATCGCATGGTAAATTCATCGCATGGTAAATTCATCGCATGGTAAATTCATCGCATAGTAAATTCATCGCATGGTAAATTCATCGCATGGTGATGTCATTGCAGGTAAATTCATCGCATAGTAAATCATCGGTGACATATAACAAGAAGGTAGATAATACAAATAATATAAATATAAATAATAGATGATTTATTTTTAAGGACATTGTAACCTTACAAACAATATGGTGCACCGACAATTGGGTCCAAGACAATTGGGCTCCGACAATTGGGCCCAGGACAATTGGACCCAGGACAACTGGACACCAGGAAAATCGGGCCCCAGGATAATTGGGACCCACGAAAGTTGGTCCCCAAGAAAATTGGGCTCACGACAATTAGGCTCCAAAGCAATAGAGCTCAGAAAAATTTAGCAGAAGACAAAATAAAGAAGTGTTACTTTGTTATTATTAGGGTAGTGACAATATTATCTTTGAAATATGTTATATATTCTCAAAAATATGTTTATAAATTATTAATCCGATTGATATACTTGATAAGGTATATATAAGAAAGCCCGTTAAATCACATTTGGATACCAATCTCATGTTTCGGTGCAATGAAAATCTTTGAAGTATTTAAATAAGTCGTATTAACTTGAATCATCTCATGTGGATCCAATGTGTAGTGTACATCGTTTGACAAAGTTGGCACAGTAATATTTAGTTAATAAAATGGGTAAATTTTTGAAGATTTTTGTTACATTGAACTAAGAAAAATTGAACAATTGTAGGGATAAAATGAGATTGGGAGAATACATTTTCTAATAATAATTTATAATAATTTATTGAACACTGAACAGAGAACAGGTTTCGACAAATTCACATTAATTGACTTGTATGTTCCAATTATTTCAGCAGGTCTTGGTGGGCTACGGCCTTCTTTAAATACCCTTGTTCTTATTTCCTATTGTCTCTTCATCTAAATAAACTAAATTCTTATTTTCTATCAGCTACATCTTAACTCATTCACTTCACAGTAGTTCACTATACAGGGTGGCGCAAAAAAAAGGAAACCCATTTTCAAACTAGTTTATTTTACAAACTATCAATGCTAGAAATTTACTAAAAACACAATTATTGTCGTGGGGCCAAATTATCTCGGGCCCATTGTCGGTGAACCCAATTGTCGTGGCCCAATTGTCGGTCCACGAAATAATATATGGATATGTTGCTAAAGCAAAACGTTATATTAAAAATTAAATTCTATTGTTACAACTGCACAAAAAATATATCTAAATTACTTTTATAAAAAGATAAAGTGTAAGCAATACCTATTAAACAATTAGTAAACCTGGTTCCCATTTACTGAGGCATTATGCTTTGTTGATCATATTTTCAAAGATGTGTAGCTTTTACAGTTATGTTGTTCTTCAAACTATAAGTAGCTACCCAAATACGTAATTTGAGAAATAAATAAATTTAAATTAAACAAAAATATGCATAACTATAAAATAATATATTAATGCAATTACCCACACATTAGATATTTTATTGTAATTGCATGATATACATGTGAAAATCATATGACACTCTATTACTTAAAATCCAATCATTTAGAATAAACTAACGGCACAGATTCGTACAAACAAGTTACCTTAATCCAGCGAAAAATAAAGTAAGGTCGGTGCAATTATTTGCAAAGAGTTTATTTAAGTTTATCAATTTGATTTTATTATGTACCATGCGATGAATTTACCATGCGATGAATTTACCATGCGATGAATTTATCATGCGATTACTTTACCATGCGATGAATTTACCATGCGATGAATTTACCATGCGATGAATTTACTATGCAATGAATTTACCATGCGATGAATTTACTATGCAATGAATTTACCACGCGATGAATTTACCGGATACCGATCAAAGAGGCAGTACATTCTTCTGAATTACTTGGAAGAAACTAGAAATGCATAGAAAAGTAGTTCAAGTGTCCTTTCATCATTGAATTGGATTACCAGAAAGCTTGGAGCTTTAAGACGAGTTTATTTATTTACTATTTGACTTATTCACATAATCAAAATTCAAATTATCCACCGCGGAAGAGACTGTGCGTAAAGAATGTAGCCATGGTACAAATAAATTCTAATGCTACGCAGTTAAACTGGGAACACATAGCCAAGTAACAAAATTGTAATAGAAGATTTTAAATACAGACTAGCAGGTAGTTGCAAAAAAAGAATTATAATGTTTTGTGCATTACATAGTGCCTAATCATCAAATTCATCAGTATGAATAAGGCTTAGTAAGTATTCACTTCCATTTGTTAAAACATATCACTTCAGAGATCTAAGAAAGATTTAGCTGTTACACCTGTGAGCATTGAATAGAAAATGGCGTCACTTCTATGAATTTTTAGGAAAAATAACAAATGAACAAAACATCAAAACCAAAATATAAACGTTTTATATAATATAATATATTAAAATATAGAATACAAATATCGAAAAACATATATCAATTGTGTATGTGTGCTTTTACGGCTTCAATTAAATGACAGAAAATATGAAACATTTAAAGAAAATTTCAAATGTGAGATACTAAGGTTAACTTAGAAATAATCCAAAAAAGTAAGCTATGCTATGCTGCCGCCACAGCATCAGTTTATTGAATTCAATTTCACGTTTCTTAAATTTCAGTAAGTGAATTGAGTCAAATTGAGTCACATTCAATCTATTCTAACATTTCTTCGAAAGAAGTTTCTTTATTTCATTTCAACTTTCATTTACCATCACTCCTTCACTCCGTTGCAATGTCACAAAACATCAATCTATACATTCCCCATCTATAGTTTCCCCATATACACTACAGTTTCCTCATTTATACATTAAACAGACCATTCACTGTCAGTCAGGCCTTAAGGAATTCCTTCAGGCGCTGAACGAGGACGTCCACTAACGATCAGTCTTTCCATCAGTGCAGGTCACTGCAGGATAGACTAACGTGGTGTTCAAGATGGAGTATGGTCCCCCGGACACGAACCCCTCTTTTTTATCTTTATATAATATGAATTATTTAAGATTGCTTTGAATCTCTCAAAGTAGAAGGAAATGCACACTTCGTGATTATTTCACGAACGGGAGGATGAGGCTCAAGTCCTACATCCGTTCAGGCCATAGAAATGGCTTCCTCTATTTGTGAAAATTAATTGTGGTTGATAAGATTGGGGCTTGTTACGGCGCATTCTATTCTAAAGAATGCCAGAACGACTTAATCAAAGTCTTTCAATGCTGAATCTGTGTCAGCACGCGGCTATACTGATCACCGACCTGGACACTCACCATTCACGGTCAGTTTTCCCTTCAGAGCACTTTAACTAACTGACAGTCAGACAGTCAGGCCTCAAATACCCCCATTCACGATCAATTTAACCAAGCCTGAAGGAATTCCTTGAGGTGAAACTGATCGTGAATGTCCCGCATAATAGAGCAGGGGTTACCAAACTACGGCCGGCGGGCCGGACGTTAGTTCAGCAGGCCCGCTGACGATTTTTTAATTTGCTTGATAGACTATAATATTTATAATTTATGTAGTTTTTTTTTCAATGTATGGTGACACAGTATTCCTTATATATATCCCGTTCTACATAAAATGACAGAGCGAAGAAAATCATGTACTGATTGCGGCTTCGTCAAAGAATGTATGATGGAAGCAGCAAATGACTTGTGTCACAAGAAAGTCGATTTGATTGGAACCATCTGACTTTTGCCAAGTTCAGTTATAAGGAGACCAGAAGAACTTGTAGAGAATTTAGTGCTACATAAACGTGAAAAAGTTAGCTACTTGTTATGGTATTCTCTAGCGATGGATTAGTCCACTGAACGTTCGAGTAGGATTTAGATTTTCAATTAATAAGAGTAGGCATCCATTAGCAGCATGCATGGAACAACAGGAAAATATACTTTAATTGAAGTTCAGAAAATTTTGCAAGACTATAACCTTCAGTGGAATCAACTACAGTTGAAACTCATTGATCTGCAAGAAAATGACTTACTTACTATATGAAAAGCTCAGAGAAGGAGATCTTGTTGAATTTTACCACGGCTTACCTAATTTTGAGTTTCTGAAATTTAATTAATTTGTTGTTGGTATAGCATCATTGTTTGGAACAACTTAGGTAATTAGCTATTTAAGCAAACATTTTCAAAAATGAATTATGTCAACAAATCGAAAAATTTGTCAACAAATCGAACGAAATTGACTGATAAACATTTTAAAGTCATTTTCATGATTGGTGATAGCAATTCCAAACCAAACATTGATATCTTGAAAGCCAAATCTCACTAACATTTTTTACAGCTTAGTTTGTGAGATTCGGATATGTTCACACAATGTCTGGTGTAGTAAACTTAGTTTTTCGTATTTTTTTCTTCAGAGATTTTGTTTTGGCTTAAAATTATTAAACATGAAGATTATGCAGCACGCGGTAGTCATCCTTCCCAGTTATCCGGCCCACCGTGAAAAAAGTTTGGTAACCCTTGCTTTAGAGTAATCGAGAGTGCTCTGCACTTCCTACGCTGCTTCGTCATTTTCCAAAGTCTTTGCTCCATTTCATTGAGAGATATCCGAAAGCAGGTCTCATCACATTGAAAGACAGACATCTGGCTTCTGTACTAGTTCTACTACAGGCATTGATGGGTCTTACTCCTTCTTACTCTAGAAAAGTGGTTTTTAAAGTGGGGTGCCCGTCACCCCTTTGGGGCCAGAAATGTTTATAGGGGGTGCCTGGGAATTGGTATGGCTTTTTATATAATACTTATCAATTCGGTTAAACAAGTTAATATCATAGACAGAGTATACATGAAGTACATTTGCCATTTTCTCAAATTATAGTACAAGAATATAGGGGAGAACCAGGAGCATTCGGACACTTTTGGGGAAAACTGTAAGAGAGGTTCAAACTGCTATGCGGATAACTGCCATGCGGACAACTGCCATGCGGACAACTGCCATTGTGGACAACTGCCATGCGACAAACTGCCATTCGGACAACTGTCATGCAATATATTATAATTTTATATTGGGTGAATTGTAATGCACTTGTAAATCTAACATTTCATGGAATTAATTTGAAGTCAAGTATATTATTATTTTAACTTAAAAATTTTAATATAAAAATGTTAATTGTATAGTAAGAATTTGTGAATGAATAAGCATTGAAATTGATATTGAAGTAATACTGGATTTCTTTCTTTGTTACAATCATTTTCTTTCACATTTTACGCCTTAAATGATTAAATGGTTGACAAAAAGATTGAAATCTATAGATGTAAAACTTTTTTTTAATCATTTCAAAATACAAAGAATAGTACAAACATAAGCTTCACAGGTTAAAATTTTCAGTGAGTTTGATTTTGCATCTTACTATTTTAGAGTTGTTTTCACACAACACTGGGCATACATGAGTTAACTAAAATGTTGATTTGTTATTAGTATAAAAAAACAAATTTAATAAAACACATTACAGTAATAATTATTCTCATATTTTGACACTTTTCAAATATTTATAAGACATGTTTCTGATCGGTGGGAGCTAGAAACAAAGAAACTATAGAAAAACAAATTCAAATTTCAAAGTTACTGAGTAAAGTGTTCTTTGTAAGAATATTTCATTTTCTAATCCTGATTCTAGCAGAAAAGTTTGTTTTTACAAATAAAACATATTAATTAACCCAGTGAAAATTCTTAAATAGTATAATGCAAAATCACACTCAGTGGAAATTTTTACCTGTAAAGCTTGTGTTTGTACTATTTTTTGTATTTTGAATTCTTTGAAAAGAAAGTTTTGCTTCTATAGATTTCCCACTTCTTATCAACCATTTGCTTGTTTAAGGAGCTAAATGGGTCAAATATTATTTAAAAAAGAAATGAATTTAGTATACTTCAACTTTAAATTCTGAATCTACCGTCAATATTAATTTTTATTCTTCTTTATGCACAATTTCGTACTAAACGATTAATATTATACTTAATTTTTAGGTTAAGATAATGATATACTTCACATCAAATTAATTCCATTAAATGTTAAGTTTACAAGTGCATTACAATTCACCCAATATAAAATTATAATATATTGCATGACAGTTGTCCGCATGGCAGTTTGTCGCATGGCAGTTGTCCGTAAACCAAGTGTCCGAATGCTCCTTCCTAGAGGGAGACTTCGGACAAGCTGTCAGGATGATTAGGACACCATAAAAATAGTTGAAACATTAGAAATTTGGGTAATTAAACGATCGGATTGAATTCAGATCTACTAATTTAATTGAAATAAACCATAATGACTTGTTATTCACAGTAATGATTCATCGTATTTGAAATTTTATCATAATAATATTATTGTAATGATTGAACATTTTCTCCAACAAAATATAGATAGCCCGTGAGTAATCACTGTGAAATTATCCTTATATGTATTTAATAGCTAAATATCAAAATAAATGGTATTACTATATCCTTTTACTTTGGGTATAACTATTTCCTTTTTCTTGGAATTCACCAAAATTAGTAAATTACATCTTAAATATTTTATCGAATGTTTAAAGTATAGTCCGTACGTGTAGATCTTGTTACACATTCAATTTCAGCAGCTTTTCTGACAGATAAACCTTTTTGAATTCATCAAATGTTTTTTGAATACCTTCTTTATTACGGACTCTATCATTTTTCCTTTTATAATGAAAAAGTAGGAATACGATCGCCAAACTGTCAAATAAAGACACTAATATTAAAAGTTGCAACTAATCTATAAACGAATAGCCTACTATGCCAATTAAAATAGTTCAGAAATTTAAAATTGTAATGGTGGACTGAATCGGATACAGAGAGAAGGTTCAGACACCGTCCGAACCAGCCTAAACAGAAGTGTCCGATTCATCCCAAATGACACTTCAAAATTAAAAACACCATTTTTTTAATTTCATATGTATTATTTTTTTAACATACCAAACATAACATAAAATATTGATATAATTCATACCTTTGAGATTGAGAATCAGTTTCGTATTCATATAGTCCACACACGATCCAATTGAATCACGAAAAATTACATAAATATTGAAGAGAACAGTAAATTACACCTCGGGGGCGACACACTGCATCTCCGCACTGGATCTTTCAAATAGCTGACGGGTAACACCTCGCACACATTCAGTTGCAATAAGCGGTAGTTCCAACAATTACAAACATGTTTAAACGAGTTGTCCGAACTGTCCCTCTGTCCGAATGCTCCCGGTTCTCCCTATACCTATTATATATTTTAAACATTTTCAATCTATTTCAATGCAATAAAATATGCTTTGGGGGTGCCTGAGAAACGCAATTGCTGGGCGAGAAAACTGTAATGGGCTCAGAACTGTATATAATGAGACTGTATCGTCTCATTTTTATTTTTACCATTTTCATTTTTTTAATACTATATACAATTTAAGAGGATAGCCGTAGGGTTATGCTCTTCAACTACGAGGTCACAACTTTTTGTGTTGTGTAGGCTCCTTTACTATCACCTCTTAATTTTTCTCTTCCATCAGTGAGTGCTGCCACCGGTGCTTGTGTCCCTTTTTGTCACATTCCTTGGTAAGTGATTGCATTAACGGAGTAGCTTTTCTGCATTCATGAGGTTGTCACCGACGGTAGTAGGTTACTTAGTTCATGGATTCACTATCCTTTCTGACTGCTTCTTCCAGTTCCTTG
Source organism: Caprella mutica (assembly GCA_947561585.1). NCBI lineage: Eukaryota > Metazoa > Arthropoda > Malacostraca > Amphipoda > Caprellidae > Caprella > Caprella mutica. The sequence continues at coordinate 83,145 of CANNZV010000156.1, forward strand.
TATTTAATTTCCTTTTGACTTCAGCGATAAGGTATTTGGTTCTGAAGCAGACGTTATACCTCTACTACATTGTTAATATAATGCGACATTTATTAATGGTGTTATGTTTAGTAAACTATTGCAGAATTTATATATTATTGCACCAGGTGCCTAGCTCTTAGATTGATTAGAATTGCTGACAAAATAGAGAGTCAATATTATTTGATTAAACATATATTGAATAATATCAGAATAACTAATGATTTACTCGCATTAATAACATTTGAAAAATAAATAGCTATACGGTCTATACCGTGTATTTTACAAGTTGGTAGTTAGTGAAACTGTTGAAGATGTTGAATCATGTTAAAATTTAGTTGGGAGATAAATCGTGAGGGTTAATATAACTAGACTTCTTTTTAATGTTTATTTTAAACTGTATTCAAAAAGGAAGCAACTTCAGATAATAACATGGGCTAACTAATTACTACTGACAATGTTTGTTAAATATAATTACTAAATATGGTGATATGTGTGCCTATGGCCCTATTTTCTTCTCCATTCTACCTATAGTAATTTTAATTCTGCGTCATTAAAAATTTAAATTATGTACCTTAACATCTAGTGATTGCTTAACACACGTGTGTTAAAAGTTGATGTTGGTATAGGAGATAGAATAACCTATCGTGTGATTACTACGTACCCATGATAGAACACTTCCCTAAAATCCAAATAGAAGCATAATACCAAGTATATTGGGTTTTTATATAAATTTCATATTTGTTGTCTGTATTTTTATCCTGATAATAACATAGATTTACCGCTTATAACCTATGCTATTAATGTTAATATAGAATGAAATGATCCAGTTGTTTAATTAATAAAGAATACAAAATGCATTAATGATATTCAATTGTTAAAGTACAGAAATGTGTAGTTTTTTGCGTATAAATTACTGGGAAATTTCAGTAATTCACATTAAATTTTTTATAATCTACCATATTGAAATAAAATACCTACATTATATCTACATTTCATCTCACTAATTTCATAAAATATATATATAATATATCTGATAAACAACAATAATCAACTAGTCGTAAGCTAACTTATTATATCAATCGAAATGCGTGAGATGCATTATCTTCTAATCATTATTGTTCGAGATAACACCATTAAATCACCCACTGTTTTTAGGTTTGCCATTTTCTACCACGGGTACTATCTAAAATTAGAACTTATAACTTATTTACACAATAAGAGGTGTTCCTACGTAAACTAGATAAGTAGTTGTAGTTACATATGAGTGAAAGAAATCATTACTTCTTACTTAACGGTAACATTTTGTTGTATTATTAATCTTTATTTATTGATATTTCAAAAGAGAAAAATTTCCGAAAGGTTTACTGCCGGATACAGTAACATATAGGGTATTGTAATCAGCTGATAGAAGCAACTACTTTGACGTGACTAATTAGTAGAGCCCGGATTTCTATGCTCTAACAGAATAACAGCATAGAAAGCTATAAAAGCATAGATGATCTATGCTTTATAGGCGTTAACCTATTTTGCATACCAAGCATATAAAATTCTATTTAAGGATATATTTGTCTATGCTTCAGGATGCAAAATTCTATTTAAGAGATATTATAGTTTATGCTACAGTTGCTCCATTTTCTATTTACAGTTTTTTTTTGTAGTTGTAATATTTTAGCAAGTCATTTAGTTCCAAGTCCTCGTAGTCTTACCAACTCATTAGTAAATAATACCCAAAGTTAAGCGATCTGATAACGTCATGATACGAAATTTAGTTGATGAATTTGGGTGTTATGGAATGAAAACGTTGTTTTGAAAGGCAAGCCAAGCAATGTGAAGCTGAGTAGCTACAAGAAATTAAATGCTGTATCACAGTTTAAAACAGCGAAACATAGGCGTAAAAGAGTGTAAATTTTGTAGATTTGAATGAGGATGATGCCAACATGATGCCAACCATATTGTAGCAAATAATCCTGGATTGCAACACATAGAATAAATACGAAGCATTATCGCTAGAGTGAAAGAGGTGCAGATTGAAAGGAATATAACACAAAATGCAATGTATTTCAAGTACGCCCCGCTGACATCAGTTGCAATGAAGTAGAAAGAAGCTTTTCAAAACTTAAAATTGTTTATTGCTAAATTATTTCTATTCTAAATATAGCTACTATTAATTTTATCAAGCTAGATGAATAAATAATTAACTCTCATTATTTACCATATATCGTTATATAGAGACTTATTTTTCTTGTTCTAATATTTTGTTAGATATTAATGAAACTTTAGCTGTCTCTCAGTAGAACTGAGAATCTGATAAATTATCGTTTATGGTTATTTGTTGCTATATTATTTAATTGTCATATATTGATAAAAATGCGATGCACAAAATGTGGTTCGATTTCCAATTCCATTTTCAATAATTACAAAAAATGTACTTTGATAATTTTCCATTTGAAAGGGGAAACATTATTCAACATCATATACATATACAACCTCGAAATTAAAGAAAAGTATACGTAATTAAGTCTACCATTTGACTCATACGGCATGTTTTTAATGTTGTTGAATAGAGAAACGTTATTTGAGGTATAACTAGTCAATTTATAACGGCATATTTAGCATAGATTTGGGCTATAAAGCATATTTTTAGAGCATATTTTGCAAAGTTTTTAGTGCTATTTCGCCTAGATTGAAAGGGCATAGAAATCCGGGCTCTACTAATTAGGCATGATAGGAAAATCTTAAAAATTGCATTGATTGCTACGTGAATAGCATGCTTAGTGGTTAATAGCTAGTTCATTTTTAATCATTATAGTTCCGTTTTTTTGCCTATATTTGTGTTACTAATAGAAGTATATCCCCAGATACAACTTTTATTATTTAAATATTTTACTTACATTTATTCTTGGAAAGTCTACAGTGGACTGGCGTTAAAACATACAAGCTTATCTTTCAACAAATGGAAATTTTAACTATACTTTTGATTAAAATAACTATAGTTATTTCTGCATTTGGATTTAGACCTACGTAGTTAGGTAAATTAATATTATAGAAGCTAACAAATTTAGTTCAATAATAGCTAAAATTTTAATTAGTATCTATAACCAGTTAAGGGATCCTAATGAAACTATTTTGAAAATTATTCGAAATGAGGTAGGAATTTCTACCTACTTATCAAATATTGATAAGTACTTATTAATAATGGCTACTATATTATTTATTATTTTAATATCTACAATAAGTTGTGTGACTATATAGAACAAAAATTATTGCATTTATTAGATAGAAATGATCAATTACACACCTTTTATCATTTCCCTATTTATAATTTAAATATACCTGAGCACATAGAAGAAGTCGTTGTTGTGAGCTGCAGTCCATTAAAACGGACATTTTTTGTCCTTTGTAGGAGGAGCCCATTGAAAGATCATTCGCTGTGAGGGATTTGTCTGTACATAGACTACTATTTTTGCACTACAATTATTTTAACTCTTATATACATTTTATTCTTGTGAATATAATTAATCTATTTACATTTTACCCTACCCACACACCCCATCTCCACATTTTAAAAGGTATATCATGCCTGCAATTAGTTCATTTGAATATGCCTGAGTGAGTGAGTGTGTATAACTGACTATGTCTGAGAAGGTGTGTATACACTTATACACAGTGTGTGTTTGTCTGTTGGTCTGTTGATTGGTTGCAAGAAAATGTCACGCTTTAATATTAAATATATAATCTTTTTTTAAATATACATTTTATATGTATACAGGTAAAGATCTCGTACTACGCTCAGTACATGTACCGGAAACGTGTCCTCTATCAGCGTTCGTTCTACCGATACATCATTTAGTTTAGTTGGGGATTTAAACTTTTTAAGTTTTCTTTAACAGCATTTCAAAAAAAATCTTAAAGGTCCTCTCCAGGTTCCGAGGAAAAAATGAGTTTATTACATAATATTATAGAACTAAGGTCTAATCATTATTCTGCAAACCGCATACTATTCGGTTCAGTGTATATTTAATTTATTTTATTTTAAAGTTTTTAATACTCCGGGTTCAACAATTGTACGAATCACTAACCTGACTCTGAAGATGGAGATTGTTCACTCTTTGTTTTGATTTCAAATTTGAATTTTATAAACAAAAAAAAATGCGTTTTCGGCCTTCGTTTAAGATATTAAATATTTCCTGCAGTATATAAACGTTTTTAAACGTATAAAATCGAAAATGTACTATCAAATTCGATGAGATTTGCAAAAAAATTATAAGAAACATTAACCTCGTCGATTAAGTAATAAACAAATTATCAGATTATTATTAAAGGAAAATTTTAATGAAATTATTTATATAACGTACTTATATAAATTTACAAAATAATAAGGTAGGTATAACTGTCGCTTAAAGTACTATAAAGTATGATAAAAAAAGAGTGTTATTTTTCAACTTTACTTATATATAGATATCTATGTATTATCAGGGAAACAATAAACGAGGTCACTTTGAATTTTAGATGCAAAAACCGTGGAGTTTTCAGTCAAAATTTTTAGATTTGACACGTTGCATTGGATAAGGTCCGCCTTCTTGTAGTATTGTGAAAAGATGCCAATTAGTAAAAAAATATGACTACTTGGAGGACCATTAGTGAATTATCTTTGAATGTTGAAAGATAGCATGAATCAAACTATATTGTATCAATAAAAACTACATTTGGATTTAAGATTATTTGAACTATCAGGCCTTCGATGAAATAACTATATTTATAAACACTATTGCATTAAACTGTTACGCTAGTCGTGTATTTCTCGTATTTTTTTTCACATGTGAGTAACTACAGGAACAGTTATTTAACAATTTTTTTATAGTGGTTTACCCACATATTTCATCGTATATCAAATTCTAATGAAATAATAACTACATTGCGTAGCTCAACACGAAAAACTGTTTGGCATCATTTGAATAAATATCAATTGAATTTTCATGCACTAAAATATAGACGCAATAACTACCCGTTCCATACTATCAGTTAGTAAGATCAAAACTACCATCATTGAATTATTATTTGCAATAGTCGTATCTAAGAGAGTATGAATAATTTGAAATTAATTTGATGGGCAAGAACTAAGGTAAATACATAATAGCCAATATGACACAGTAGCTGATAGCTAGTAGGAAAAGATGCTCAATGTTCGACTATAGATGTTCAAACTTCATATCTATTATAGAGCATCTTTTAGTAATTAGCTATCGGCTGCTGTGTCACATCAGCTGTTGCGTATTTACCTTAGTTCAACTTTTAATGTCTATTGTTAAGTTCATTATGCAATGTCTATAATATCTCCGATTAATGTAAGGGCTGACTTGGTTAAATTGGCTTTTGTTCAAATATTTTAATATTTTCTATAATGAAAAAAAAAAGATAAATAGTAGAATATATACTATGGGTATAGGTAAAGCCACACCTAGGCTAGCGATGCATTGCCAAATAGATTTCTACTAAATCCTAAAATTAGCTTACATATTCATTGCTTAATAACACATTCATTTGCATAAATTGTGGAATAGTTAAACTTGTAAGCTAGATCTAAAGCATATCCCTATAGCACCATCTTCCATAACGGGAAGTAGTGTTGGCAATATTAATATTTTAACGTGGTAGAAAGGAGAAGAGGCTATTGATAAATACTTTAATTTGATTGCTAGAGTTTAGAACCTAGAGAACGTATCCACAGCTCGATTGCAGACTTCCACCTCTCTTTGCAAGATAGCTTTTATTTTGTCTTCAATTTTGCATGTAAAAAGAGAAATTAAAATGAAATGAAATGAAATGAAAGGTTTTAGATAATTTTTTTCTGAAAACTTAACAAGTATAACTTTCCGCTTCCTTCATTTTGTCTAATTGTTACCATTTTTTTTGTCATTTATTAATTTTAATTGATAAACATTTTTTTTCCTGAACTAGATTTCTATTGAATTTGATCAAATTGTAGTCCCCCTGTAAGCTCGGTCCCTTCTTTACCATGAATTAAGTTCACTATTATAACCACTCTCACAATTTATAACTCGATAACTAAAAAAGATTTTAATCAATTGCCTGAAATTTAGTTGTACGATTGGTCAATATCCAGGAAAGAGTTGATAATTTATTGGGAATGGTCAGATCAAGGTCATTCATTTATAACTCAAAAAGTATTCAACAAAATTGTTTGATATTTGGTGGGACATTTGGTCCTTATCAAGGAACCATTTGATTAGATTTTTGGAGCGATCGTGTTAAAGGTCAAGGTCATTTATAACTCAAATAGTAATTAACCAATTCCCTGAAATTTGATATTGACCATTTATTGGTCAATAACCAGGAACCATTTGATCAAATTTTGGGAGTGAACGGGAAAAGGTAAAATTCATTTCTAACTCAAGGCAAATTATTGGATGGTCAAGGTTATATGTGGCGGCGAAGGTATGCGCTGTACACCCGCACGTCATCTTGATGGTAATGTAATGATATTTAGTCACCCAAATTAATTATGGATGAACCATAGCCTCGACAGCTGTTTCTTTCCCCTTTTCTCGTTATTTTTCTGTTAATCTTTTATTTTATTATTTGGGTGGAAAATAATGCACTCCTCATTGGAAAACATGCAGCAGCTCTTGAAACCTTCATGAAACATTTAACAACACTAATTGCTGATCTTAATCAAATAGAAAATATCTGAAGCTATGGAACGAATTTTTTTCATTATGTGGTATAGCTTGAGGAATTGCTATATTTCTGATTTATTTAAAGTAAGGCTTGCTTCGATGTATATAGATAAGGATATCTAAAGCCTAGATCACACCGCCAGAACTTTGTTTGAGCGTTCTTTGAACGGAGGGAAAATTAACCAAATTTCGACAAAGCTCGTTTCCGCATATATACAAGGGAAAACTGAACCCCAATTTAAAGTCGGTATAGCGGTATACTGCTATTGATTACGGACTACGGAGCTGAGTGGATGAAATTTATCAGAAATTCTGATAGATTTCAGATATAAATCTATAGTTGATGCTCATCATTTGAAGGCGTGCCACACCGGAGGAACTTTGCTAAAGCGTTCCTGAAGCGAGGACAAAAAATTTTAACGCTCACCAGAAGTTGGCCCCAGTTCAGGCAACGCCCTATACGCTCGACCACAGCTTATGTTCACACCTACCGATCCGAAAGTTTTGAACTGCACAAAATATTACGAGCGTTGAGAAGCAGTCGCCTTCCGCTCCAAAAAGTTCCCCACCGCAACAAAACCCAGACAAGTTTTGGCAACATTATAGAAGCAAATACGTGAATCTTGAATGCCGGACCACTGCTGCTTCGCCAGCATTGCCCGAGCGGTCATTAAATGTTGCATAAACTTTGATAAGGCAATTGAAAACGTTTGAATCACGGACACGAGTTTGCTGAAAAGGCTTCAGAATAAGAAGCAGTGATTCATTGCTGTGATGAACTTTGGTTTGACGTTGGTATGGAGGTCGCATAGCTCCATACTGCCAAACCAATGCTCGCCGTGCGCGGACAGAATGCCTACGGACAAAATGCCTAACGGATAAAAGGCCTAATGGAGAAAAGGCCTACGGACAAAATACCTACGTACAAAATGCCTACGGACAAAATGCCTACGGAAAAAATGCCTAACGGACAAAATGCCTAATGGACAAAACCCTTAACAGACAAAATGCCTAACGGACAAAATGCCTAAAATGCATTTAAACTTATCTCAAATATGGAAATTGTGGTCATAGATTTGGAAAAAAATACATAGTTTTGTCTCAGTGAGAGTTTATTAAATCACTTTCACATTGAATATGAACATATGTAACTCGGAGTGCTTAGTATAAACACCCTCTAATTTAATTTCACTGTGTTTGTGATTTATCACTATGCGTTTGTTCTATTTATCAAATCGCTTTAAAAAACTTATCTTCCTACATCTTGCCATTTTTATTGGATATCTATAATCGTCATTTACTATTTTCATTTTTTAAAAACAACAATAATCATCTTCTATTTCTATTTTGTTTAAAGACATCTATAGTTATCTTATTTTGTTTTCATTTTTTAAAAGATATCTATAATCATCTTATTCCATTATGTTTTTTTCTAAATATTGTTTATTCTTTTAGATAGCTATAATCATCTTCAATCTACAGTGATGTTTTTAGTTGCTTTTGTAATTCTAATTCAAGTTAAGTAATTATTTTGTCTGTAGGCATTATGTCCGTAGGCATTATGTCCGTAGGCATTTTGTCCGTAGGCGTTCTGTCCTAGTACCAACGCTCGCTGCCTCTTTTTACCGTTGAGCCAACTCTATAGCAACGACGGCTTCAGTGGTACACTGCTATTGCACCGCCTGTATTTTATATTTCAATACATAATTTCGACACACAAACTCGTAAAACAAATAACAACGCTCTGCCAAAGCTTGTGCAACGTTTAATGACCGCCCGTGCAAAGCTGGCGAAGCACCGTTCAGGATTTCTGCATTGGCCTAGTGGAATAAAGCGTCCACAAACTTGCGTCTAGCGGTGCTAAACTTTGGCTGGGCGGTGTTATAGAGGTAGTGTACTTTGTAGAAAGGAAAACTACCGCTCCTCAACGCTTGCAACATTTTGAAAAACTCAAACACTTCGGAGCGGTGATGGAACATAATTAAGCGGTGGCCGAGCGTATATGGCGTTGCTTTAACTGGGACCAACTTCTGAAAACGGTAACGAGCGGTGATGAATGTTTTTTTTACCGCTCAAGGACGCTCCAACAAAGTTTGTATTGGTTTAGATTTGCAATACTTTTGAATCAGTCAAGCAATTTCAGTTTCTAAGTTTATATATTATTCATTAGAAAATAAGTTTTTACCCTTCATCGATAATTAAATTTTTGAAGGTGATAAATGAATATTTTCCCTCAGGGGCTCAATCCTGAATTGTCTTTTGTGAGTGTTGGAAAAAGAGGTGGCGTCTTTGGGCTCTGAACTGCTGCAATATGGATTATCTTTCTTTATATTTACCATGCTTATCATTTTTTTAACACTAGTTGCAGTATTAGAGAATAGCGCTAGAGTCATGCTCTTCAACTAAGAAGTTTTAGATTTTTCTGGTAGGTAGGATTAGCTTTCCATAACCTTTTCATTTTCATCTTCCGTCTGTGAATGCAGATACCGGTGCTTGTGTCTTTTTCCTACACATTTCTTGGTAAATGAATGTATATTCACGAAGTAGCTTTTTTGCATCTCTGAGCATTTGTACCGACAGGTGTTTGGTGATATTGTTCAATGTTCACTGAGCCACTTTCTTTTCTGACTGTTTCTTCGAGTTCCTTTCCATTTGACATCAGCGATATGGCCTTTTATTCCAAGCAGAGGTCAAACCCCCTACTTCTGATAAGTTTTTAGTTACCAAAATTAATATAGATTGAAATAGGTAGCATCTAGTTCTATAGGTGAACCTTATATAAGATCTGACCGTGATAGAGGCTCAATATGATTACCATTCATTTTTAAATGGTAAACTGGGCTGCTTATAACATTTGATTTTAAATTAATTACAGTTGAAAAATCTACATTTATTACAGAGTTAACAATACTTGGATAAAATTTGTTATATATTGGCTAATCAATTTTGTAACTTCCTCGTTAATAGATGAAAGATGTAACCTACTTGCATGGACAAGTTACAAATTATCGGAAGGTTCTAATTCTTCGATCAAAATAGAAATAAGTGTATAATAAAAATTATTTAACTTAATTATATACTTTTTCTTGTAATATCAAAGATGTAAAACCGTTCGATAATTCGTAACTTACCCTATCGCAGAAAGTAATCGAGATCAAAGAGGTATATGGTAGAACTATTTTTATTTCAAATATTATTCAAATATCATAAAATAAATAATCATCACTGACTAAATTTTTTTCTTCCACCATCACAGGGTGATTGAAATGGGGATAAATAAATCTAGCATACATAAAATAATGAATATTACCTCTGTTCAAATATATGAAACAGAAATATATTAGGTCTGTATAGTATAGATACTATGGTAATGGGTGAGAGACGGGGGCGGGGGGTTGTGAAACCCCTCGTACCCCCTCTCACCCTTTCATTGGTGTAACATATGTTGATGCCTAACATTGTTACCATTATCGTCGATTAGGTGATTCATATGTCCAAAATTCCTTACATTAAGTATCATTATACAGTATACTAAATAATTCACATGAGTTCCACAACATGTTGATGAATGGTACTGATTGAGTTTATACTATCTGTGGGGGGGGAGAATATGGAAATGTCATGGCATGTCCTATCTTAATTTATAAACGAGCGAGGATGATTTCCAGTTTCGGGAATAATTATGATATATTAGTGTGTTTTCATTCGAACACCCACATATAGAGGTTTCAAATGTCCCAAACTAATTCCTATTGCTATAGTTCAGGTAAATAATTATTAAGAATTATTTTTTTGATTTTAACATTCTTATACTTATTTGATATTAAGTGACTAAAACAAAATAGTGAAAATACTCTAATTATTACTGAAGAATACAAATCAATAATTATAATTAATTTTAATAGAAATGTAAAGCTAATTGTAAAACAAAAGATTTAATGCCACCAACCTTCTATATTCAAAGATAATTTACTAATTCGTATCTTAATAGTGATTTGTTGGTATCTTTTCTCAATTCTACAAGAAGGCGGCGCTTATCCTATGCAACGTTGTCAAATCTCAAAATTTTGACAGAAAACTCCACGGTTTTTGCATCTAAAATTCAAATGACCTCGTTTATTCTTTCCCTGATAATACCTACATGCAAACTGATATCAAGGCCTACTATTGTTGATCAGGCCAGCTTCCCTAAAATAACAGATGTTCAAAGTGGTCTTAAAAATTCAAACAAATGGAGTGCTTAGTATGTGCTTGTTTTTATAATTTGCCTATTTTAAGCCACATATAGTTATGTAATTATAAAATAAACGATGGCATTGGGTTTGAGATTTGCAATTATTCAACTACTATAATAGTGCTGTTTTAACTGACGTGATAATAATTAATCTACATAAAAAATCGTCATTTATACACAAGAGCTTGATGGCAGTTCAATGAAAATGGTGGTTGTCCTTACATCACATTGCAATTTAAACCAATTTTTTAGAGTTGTCTGACAATGGCCTTAATGGGGTATGAAAAATTAGCCAGTGACCTAATTGAGAGGACTGAAGAAATTATTTTATTATCTGTAATTGTTAAAATTAATAAAGTTTAAATTGAATTGACAGAACCTTTCATATTCCTTCCTAAGCTAGACCATGTTACAGAGTATGTCATATCGTAAGTTAAAGCCAATTGATTGCTGATGAGCCAAATTGGCTTGGATCAGAAGTGATGTGAAATTTTTAGCTATAAATTGGCATGCAGTTTGCCAACCTCTAAAATATGGAATAGGTAGTGCTAAATAATACCAAATTACCGCTTAATTAGGAATATCAGTGATAATTAACAAACTAGATAACATATAGTTAACAGAACAACACAAGTAGAAATGTTGAATCCTAACAAGTAGGTTAATATTATATGATAATAAGTTTATAATTAACTCTTAAATCTCTAATTTGTCTCAATTGCCAGGCAGCTCGTTCAGGTAAAAACAACGTTTATATATATATATATATATATAGTATGATTAATAAATTCACATAAATTTGATGGCAAATAATCTGGAATATTCTCTAATTTACATCATAGAAAACACATGGGGAAACACCATCATGAAAAGCGCAATGGCATAAAAACAGAAGAAAATATGTTGCCGCGCCATCTTTATCTATTAATTTAAGCGACAGTAATTAGATATCATAGGACCACTTTTGAAATGATATTAAATTGAAATTGCTAAGTTGAAATTGCTAAATGGAAATTGTTAAGTTGAAATTATTAAATTGAAATTGCTAAATTGAAATTGCTAAATTGAAATTGCTAAGTTGAAATTATTAAATTGAAATTGCTTAGTTGAAATTGCTAAATGGAAATTGTTAAGTTGAAATTATTAAATTGAAATTGCTAAATTGAAATTGATAAGTTGAAATTATTAAATTGAAATTGCTAAGTTGAAATTATTAAATGGAAATTGCTAAGTTGAAATTGTTTAATTGAAATTACTAAATTGAAATTGCTAAGTTGAAATTACTAAATTAAAAATTGTCTTTAAACTCTAATTAATTATTTAAATCCATAAAATTGCATAGTATATTACGAATGCTAATTTTATGACTTTCCACAGCAACTGTTCCGAATTGGCTTCCAAGTTCCAGACACCCTACTGCACTTCTTCACGGTGCCACAGTTTTACCAGTCCTATTTTCAACAAATACATTGAATTTTGACTATTTAACTTATTTATTTTACCGTGCGATAAGGTAGCCTAGTATTTTGAAATAGGATTATAGGAATTACTTACCAGCACCAAATTCACTTCACACTGCAGGTCACTCTACTGGGAATGAATAACCTGCAATTTCACATCTAGCGCCTGCAAGAGATAAGAATATCCTGAGACGATAAAACACGTGGACTGAAACTGAGAGGATATTGAGTGGAGAATCATTTATCTGAGTTTTTTCTCTACTTCATTAATACATTGTCACTTGTCTTGAAATATCTTTATTGTCTTTATAATTCCTTTACCGGTCACTGTCTCCCGCACACATCGTACACAATCAGCAACAGTGGTGAACTAAACGTTCTCAACCACACATACTAGTTAGTCAGTGCGTATACCAGTTTGTTAGAACGTTATCACTGCAGTGAGAGTTTGTGCGTGTGTGTGTTTGTGCATTTGTTGCACCACATTTGTTCATTATCCACAATTCACATTTACTTATCTTAATTGTGTACGCTTCAATATTTACTCCTAATTCACATCTATTGATTACTCATGATTTAATGTTCAGTTTACAAGATTTTCACAGGAAATTGAAAACTTTTAGTCTCATTAATTAAACGAATGATTTAATATCAATCTTTTTCTCAATGTTTTTTTATTTATTTCTATTTTCAAGTATTATAATATATTTTATATATTTCTAGATATTTATTATTGATAATTTATTATTCCCGTTCCCTATTTGAAAGTGATTTTTTTTATATCCATGTGATATACAGGAAAGCTAAGCATATTAAACGATTAAAAAGAAAAAATAATAATTTATAAAAAATATAAAACACAAATATTCTTCAATGTAAGTGTACACATTGATTCTATAATAACTAAAAATGTACAAATGTTTTTAAACCGATTGTTTGAGGAATTAGAACTCCAAATTACAGTACAAAATATATCAGATGAAAGGGGACATATACAATATACATGTCATCTTAGGGAATAAAGGTTAAAGGGTCCTAAGTATTCATTTATTTATTTTCTGTCGAAATTGGAACCAGAGTTGATGTTAATTCTCAAAGTTTTCATTTACTATTTAAAAATTCTTAGTAGAATTGAACAGGAAAGATAAATCGAAAACAGAGGAGTTGAGGTACCCCAATAATCTCCGTACATTTATTGAACTGCTGAACTTAGCATTAGCAGTTGATATACGTTACACAAACATTCAAAACGTGTATTCTGTCCAATTATTTCCATGCATCCACTGTACTCATAAGTCTTTTCTCTCAAAATGTTTATGCAACCAAAACCGGTCCATGCACATACTCAGTATGTATGCCTATATAAACACTGAGCAACTGTACCCGGTGAACTAACCAGGGAGTTTCTCTCATTGGAATATACACACTGAGCAACTGTACCCGGTGAACTAACCATGGAGTTTCTCTCATTGGAATATACACACTGAGCAACTGTACCCGGTGAACTAACCAGGGAGTTTCTCTCATTGGAATATACACACTGAGCAACTGTACCCGGTGAACTAACCAGGGAGTTTCTCTCATTGGAATATACACACTGAGCAACTGTACCCGGTGAACTAACCAGGGAGTTTCTCTCATTGGAATATACACACTGAGCAACTGTACCCGGTGAACTAACCAGGGAGTTTCTCTCATTGGAATATACACACTGAGCAACTGTACCCGGTGAACTAACCAGGGAGTTTCTCTCATTGGAATATACACACTGAGCAACTGTACCCGGTGAACTAACCAGGGAGTTTCTCTCATTGGAATATACACACTGAGCAACTGTACCCGGTGAACTAACCAGGGAGTTTCTCTCATTGGAATATACACACTGAGCAACTGTACAGACTGTAACAGGTAATACTAATAGAAATAGTACGACAACTTGGGCTAGAACACCAACCTTCTTATAAAAGCCAATCAAAGTGTCATTATGAACTGCATCCACAAAGTCTTTATATAATTTTAAAAATAAATTATTCTTTTTAAAATGCTTCTTGAAATAATTATTCCTACTTACTAATTAGTTAGCCTAGTAGGTTTTAATAATTTTTAATAAAGTAAACTTTTTAAATTTGAGAGAACCTAGTCATAATTTAACAAGAGTTAGGTACGTTTCATCTTAATTCATCTGTTATTAAAGATTATTTTATTTTAAAAAATTATCAGTAAACTAAAATAATTTTTTTGATACCCAACTCTTCTTAAAAATATTAATGAAGTTGTCTTAAGACTTTTGTGAATACCCAGTATTTGTACACAGTAGGTATATAAATTAGTAAAATTAATAACCTACAAAAAATTTGATTTTATACATTTGCATTTCATTGTCATGATTATGAAACCTGGAATCATAAATGTTGAGTTGTGCAGTGCAGGGTTGTAAAGTTAATATATGGGTAGACCCAACTTTAAGTAGACCCAGCTTTAAGTAGACCCCGCTTTAAGTAGACCCCGCTTTTATAACAGGATGACTTGAGCAGTCTTCACACGATCATTATGCATTGACAGTATTTTTATTACCAATATTGGATATTGACAATAACGAGCTCGCACGATTAATAATGTTCTGTCAATATTTCCAAGAGTAGCCGCTCTTACTACCTAAGGAAGAGGTCTAAACTATCAAGTTAGTACTTTTAATCAATCCATGAATACTCAAATATTGAAAAGAGATTTCTGAGCACTTCTGATCGCATCAATATTTTCATCAGTCCATCAGTACCCCGTTCAGACGATCAATATATTGATACAATTAATAAATATTGTCAATAATATTGATTGTGTGAACTGACCCCGAGCTTACTTACATCAGTTGTACCGGAAAATTAAGTTTTCTTTTACTGCGTTTTTTGTTAATATTTTTTTCTCAGTAGCTGCTATATGTATATTGTACACATCACTTATCTAGTTGAGTTAATTGAAACTAATTGGGTCTAAATATGTAATCGTAAGAGAAATAATTAGAACAAAAGCTATTTACATAATTTAACAAATGATAAGTACTGTTTTGAACAAATAAAAATAGTATTATAACAAAATAATAACTATTAAATTATTAGAAAAATTGATTTAAATTATTGTACTGTAATACCTCACACAGTTACGTTTAATAGTTGAACGTTATGATGTTAAAAAAATTGTAAGACGATAACAATGCACTTTTAATTACTGAATAACAAGAGTTATTTCATCTGGATGTTTAGAATTATTATGAACATCCTTCAGTATTTTTGAATGAGGCTGAAGATGTTGTCGGCTTGCAAACGTTAAACTATTAATTAATTACTTTTGTAAATGAAAGTTGTTCTGAATTGTGTCTTGTTAACGAAATTATTGTGTACAAACAATTTTATTAACATTGAAGGAACCATACAAAATAATGTACATAGTGTACCATGCAAACGTCTCTGATTTTTGTTAATAGAAAACGAAAAGAGTGTAGTAACAATGCTAAACTTAAAGCGGGGTCTAGCACTATACTGTACGCTCTTAGGTAGCATATTTTCAAGACCCTATTTTTTATAGATAAGTTAAAGAAATTAACCATAAAAACACACCTGAATTATATCTATATATTCAACTTTGAGGTTCAATCGCCATTTTCGCTTTTCTTTTGTACGAAACCCTTATAAAATGACTTCAAACTTCTCGATATTAACATGCAAATACGAGGAATTATGGGCCGCTCAGTCACAAACAAGGAATGTGTTGTTGTGGTGACGTCATATTTTTGTGTCATCTGCTAGGTACTATACCCGATTATGTTCCTCTACCCTGGGTATAGGTACTGTTTAGAAGCAAATGGTACAGAAATTCATCATGTCCCATTTTAGGGTAAGTTCCGTGTTATCGCATGGTTCCATATTTACACGTAAATATCTATATATATCTAATGCACTTTTAATAATTTGCCCGTTCATAATAACGTTTTCCCAGTAGTATCTATATTTGTGAAATTTAAATATCCACATCCTGCCCTCACATTTAACTAAAGTTAATAATTGAATGATGACAATAACATTATAGCATAAAGTCATAGACTATGAATAAAGGGCCAATCAATAGGCCATAGGGCATAAGAGTACACATATTTAATGACCAAGTTTGTAAAGAGTTCATTAAAAACAAACTCTGTACATTTTAAATAATTTACAATTTATTCTACTATATATACAAAATTAACCTAAGTTTATAAGCTCACTAAATTTTATATTTACTATCTGCTTAAATTTTAATCCCTATATTATTCATCACATAATTTTATGTAACACGACCTTTGATTATAGCAATGTGAGGTATGACATTATTCCTTTTTCTCATATTTGCAGCCAGAGGTTTATTTACTAGTGTTCCAAAATAAAATTCACAGGTTCACCGTCCAAAGTCACCTGAGACGCCAGTTTCAACCTAGCAGCAGTCTCGTCATGGTATAATAACTTAAGTTACCATGAGTCTCGTCAACCAGGATACAGGAACCATGAATTAAATAGTTACAAGGATACTCGCACTCGACAGAAATACCGACAAAGAAGAAGAAGGTGACGTCACTTGGAATACGATTTCAAGGTTCTTGTATTGTTTACTTTGAGTCTATTCTAACTAGTCAGCTGTAATGCCTAATCAATGCAATGTATTTGCATGTTATCACTTATTTGTATTGCATTAATGAATGCAAATATCAGAATTTGAGTTTATAAAAAAAAATTCAACTAGGTATATATATATATTATAGTTGAATGTATTTTATAATATATCAAATTCTGTAGCCCAATACTAACTACTTTATTCTATACAGTTTTCTTTTTTTATTCATTTTGTTAATTTGTATATATTATGAACAACAATATAAAGTTACTGATCTATGATTTGCATTCATTTCTTAATTGAAGACATCCGTTGACAAATATTAATTATATATATTTCACCATATCGATTTTATCGTGATAAATAGTTCATATGCCTACATTTTTATATTAGAATTTACTCTCTATAGTTCTTCAATTTCAATCATTGTTGGTGAATACACAATCGATCGTAGTCGACACAAATTCAAATATTATTGAATATCATCTGAGCCATGAATTAAATAGTCTAACTATTTAATTTATGGTCAGAGCTAAATTCAATAAATGATTTCAGTATAAGGTATACATATTAACATTTACGATGTATTTAATTATCTATTTGACCACGTGATCAAAAGTTATTTCATGAAGATCTATAACCAAATATTTCCGATGCGAGTATCTGTATACCAGGTGACGTCATGAGTCGCTCGCGTGACGTCACACTTTCACACCATTTTCAAGTGCGACTATCCTTCTAACTATTTAATTCATGACAGGAACATAACTGGTATAGTAACAAGTAGACAACGCAAAAATATGACGTCACCAAAACAACACATTTCTTGTTTGTGACCGAGCGGCACATAATTCCTCGTATTTGCATGTTAAAATCGAGAATTTCAAAGTCCTTTTTATAAGGGTTAAAGCCCCGTTTACATTGAGGCTCTTTTGCACACTCTGAGTGTTGAAACAACTGGCAAACGCGCAGTTGAGGGGCAAACCAGCAGGCAACTAGAGGCTCACTTCAACATTCACCTTGGCCATTCTTTTCGACACTCTGAGTAAGGTTGTTAACAGCGAAGCTCCTGCATAATGGCTGCCAACAAGTAGAGCTGCTATTGAACAGCCAATTGAATTATATAGGACTCACGAATTCCATTGGAAATCATCAAGTAAACATATAAAAGTAGAAATTTAAAAGGAAGACCAATAATGACATTGAACAATATTTATTATTATCCCTCCCTATAATAAAAAGCATTGTGTTTTTATATATGTATAAATCCATCACGCTCAAGAATTTCATTTTATAAAGTTCAAGATTTTCATAAATCTCAAAATTTTCCCAAACACACACAATTTTCCCAAAACTCGAAATTTTCCCAACACTCCGAAATTTTTCCAAAACTCAATATTTTTCGAAAACTCAAATTTTTCTGAAAACTCATTGAATTAAAATTCAATTTTCATTAACGGGATAGTACACTAGTTATTAATATTAGGATGAGATTGAAAAGAAGTAAAAAAATGTAATTCAAACTATACGGAACCAGAACCGCAGGGAGAGTAATACAGTTAACGAATCGAAAAAATCTGATAAAATCTATGAAACAGATGAAATTTATGTACTATCGCTTTGGTGCTATAAATTGCTTAATTTCCCCAAGTATAACAACACTTCTCGCCATAGAATCTGAATACCAACTAAGAACTCTCGCACCGTTTCAATCTGCCCGCCAAACGCTTCTCAAATGTGAACAGTCAAGACTCTTTTTGAGCGTGCACTTGTCCGTTGCCCGTGGATGTGAGCTTCCAATGTGAGTGTCAATGTAAACGGGGCTTAAAGGTCCCCTCCAAGCAATATTTTTTATTGTTTAAATCAACGAGGTTAATGTTTCTTATCATTTTACTGCAAACTCCATAAAATTTGATAGCATATTTTTAATTTTATAAGCTTTTAAAGATTTTTATAATCCAAACTCTACAAAACCTACTTTACTTCCGACTTTCTAATTTTCAGTATGAAGAAGAAGAATGTACACCATTTGTTTTGATTGTCAACTAGGTATTAGGTTTAATAAATCTATTTATTATTCGTTTAAAGGTCTAAATTTGGATAAACTTATTATAGAAACGTTTAAATACTTTTAGAAACAATTAATATCTTGAAAGAAGGCCATAAACGCGTTGTTTGTTTAAAAATCTAAATTTGAAATCAAAACAAAGAGTGTACAATCTTCTTTCTCAGCGTCAGGTTGGAGATTCGCTCAATTGTTGCTCACAGAGTATTAAAAAACTTTAAAAGCAAATAATAAAATATATACTGAACCGATTTGTATGCGGTTTGAGGAATAATGATCGTAGACCTTAGTTCTATAATATTATGTAATTAACTCATTTTTTTCCCGGAGCCTGGAGAGGACCTTTAAGAAAAGCGAAAATGGCTATTGAACCTCAAAGTTGAATATATATAGATATAATTCAGGTGAGTTTTTATTGTTCATTTTTTTCACTTATCTATAAAAAATATGATGTTGAACATATGCTACCTGAGAGCCTAAAGCCCTAAACTATAGTGCTAGCTAACTGCTGAATAATTATTGTAGTTCCTATGAATAAAAATTTAGGAATAAAATAATGGAAATACAATTTAACCAAAGACTAGATAGTAATTGTCTAATTGACAAGAAAAAAATTAAATTTAAAAGTGAATAACTTTAAGTAGGTAGTCCCATGTTTCACGTCAAACTAGATTCGATGAGCTGATTACCATACCCTATATCCCCGTTTCCCATCCCTGGGGTCGCGACCCCAAGTGGAGTCGCCAAGCGCTTTTCATGGGGTCGCCAAAGCATCCAAATAAAAATTCAATAGTATGGCAGAACCACTGAGTGTAAACTGTGTTTCATCTGAAATATCATTTTTAAATTACGAATTAAGAACACTTTAAATAAGTCAATGCCATTATAGTTTCATCACTTTAATGGGAAATAATGTATTTTTATGATTATTAAATATTTATTGTCATATCATGAGAGGCACATCTTCTGATGTCCTTCAAGTTGTTGAAAATGACCCCCCACCAGACCGAAGCACGCTTGATTACATTCTTGCAAACTTTCTTGAAATTCTCCTGGTTATATCCTTCATCGAAGCTTTGAACACATCTTCAATGGAATCTAGGTTTTACCTACAAACTCGAAATCTTGTAGCGACCCAGAAGAGAAAGTCAAAAGGGTTGAGATATGGACTTTGCTTGCAAGGTATTTCCGTTATTCTGCAAATTACTCGGCCAAAAAACTTTTCATTGAAAAATTTAAAAGCTGCATTTATTCAATGTGGTGGATCACCGTCTTGATTCCACCAAAGTGCGGAACTAGTTTTATAAATGTGCAGTATGGGCCAAATAATGCCGTGGAGCAATCTGATATATGAAACACCAATAACAGATGAAAGGAATGTACCTATCGTTTGATTGCAGATATTTCAAATATTTTCATTATTCCGCACTCAGTCGTTTTTTCGATGTGGTTTTTGATGGAGGGAAAAGAGCTTCTCGCCAGTCCAAACGATTCTATAGATAATTTTGGATGTTTTATGCAGAATCCACTGACAAAACTACCTTCTCTGTGCTTTGTGGACATCAGTTAATGGTTGAACTGAAGTGCAATGATAAGAACTGAAACGGAATCAATGTCTGACGACCCTGAAGAATGTGGTTTTGGTGGGGGAGAGCAACTGAGGGTTTCTTCAAAGAAACTCTTCACCTCTTGAATTACTGCTTCTGTTCTTCTTGTTTTATTTTCATTTGATTTTTCTTGTGGATGGAACCAGTCTCATTGAAGAGATCGCAAACTCTTTCAAATACTTTTAGGTGGTAAGATTTAGCCATCCTTCCACTGATCTTCATGTGAAGCATGAATTCAAGGCATACAATTGAAGGAGAGACGGTGTTTTGGCAAACTGCAGGATGATCCATTTCTTTTAGAGTTAAATATAAATCAGGATAAGATGGTTGAAGATCTAAGTGAATTTTGATAGGGTGATAAAAATCCATTCTTTTAGACCAAAATGGCTTATACATAATGCGATTTGAAGCAATTTAAGTTCTCCCAATTCACAATTTATAAACGACGCTTCTGATAAAACGCAGTGTTTATATAAATGGTATTAACCTAAAAAGTGAGGCTGCACTGCAGTGCTCGTGCCATTCAACAGAAAACATAGTGGGGTCGCGGTTATGGCTTGAGGTGCATAATTGGGGTCGCAATAAAAAAAGGTTGGGAAACACTGCCCTATATGTTACTGTGTCCTGAGTAAATATTTGTGAACTGTGAAGAGTAAAGTTTTGTGAACAAGGGAACACACATAAATAGAAAATTAAGATTAAGTAGTGTGAATAACAAGAATGGATTCATCACTGTTTCTTATAATGGAAATAAATAAACAGTTTTCATAATGTTACGTTCTTCAATTGTCTTAAATATGATTTTAGAGTGTTGCTGCTATGGCGTCACGCAAACAAAATTCCTCGATTGTCCTTAGTATATATCAATTCTATTTCCTGCTTTCGAAACCAGTTGACAGAGAAAATAGATATTGTTGAAGAGTAGCTAGTGTATGATGTATCTTATTGTAGAATAATATTTTTGCAAATATACTCTAATCCTGTTAATTTATTATATTAATAAAAACATATAAACAAGTAAAGTGATTGTAAATAATGATATAAAAATACTTATTATCAATTTTGAGCACCTTTATACATTTCCGGTGGATCAAATTAGTTTATAATTAACAAAATAACAAGTATATGATATCATTTTGAGAGAAGTCAGTGTCGCTCTTAAAGGAGCAGTTCAGTCAATTTTTGTTTTCATAATATTAATGTTGAACGATCACTTAGTAAGAATAAAACATTCTTGTAGAATTAAACGGTTGAAAAAAATATCATAAGCGATATATATCATATTTTATAAATTCGTCCTCCTACAGATGGCACCACCACTCTGTACTGTTTGTTTACATTTTACAGCTGATAACATGTGAACAATTTTTCTATCAACAGTATTAACAGGTAATTTATGAAGAGATGGTTTTCTTTTCAAAACTAAATCTAATTGTCTCGAAGGACAGTTTTCAATTTTACAAATTCTTTTCACCATTTTCATAAGTTAATAACCGATTCAAGTCTGGGACTGGTTATCATTTTGTTTACGTACTACGGTACTAGGTACAATGATTAGTTACGCAGTCCACCGCAGTCCACAGATGGCGCCACTAATTTAGAATACTTTTCTAAACTATCGCCAAATTGGTCCTAAATCGATTTAGTATATTTATTTATGTAACATTAGAATATTCGTTGATTTTAGAAATGTTTATATAAAAAGTATATTGTAAATTAGTGGCGCCATCTGTGGACGGCGGTGGACCGCGTAACTAATCATTGTACCTAGTACGTAAACAAAATGATAACCAGTCCCAGACTTGAATCGGTTATTAACTTATGAAAATGGGGAAAAGAATTTGTGAAATTGAAAACTGTCCTTCGAGTCAATTAGATTTAATTTAGTTTAGTTAGAAATTACCTGTTAATACTGTTGATAGAAAAATTGTCCACATGTTATC
This sequence comes from Caprella mutica, assembly GCA_947561585.1. NCBI lineage: Eukaryota > Metazoa > Arthropoda > Malacostraca > Amphipoda > Caprellidae > Caprella > Caprella mutica. The sequence goes on from CANNZV010000156.1 coordinate 105,811, forward strand.
AGCTGTAAAATGTAAACAAATAGTACAGAGTGGTGGCGCCATCTGTAGGAGGACGCAGGAAATAAATCGAATTTATAAAATATGATATATATTTCTTATTATATTTTTTTCAACCGTTTAATTCTACAAGAATGCTTTATTCTTACTAAGTGATCGTCCAACATTAATATTATGAAAACAAAAATTGACTGAACTGCCCCTTTAAATCTACTTTCAGTATATTCGAATGGCATCGCTTGATTAGAACAAATTTGATTTCTAATTTAAAACGCATATGTTCAAGTTGATATTAAATACTATAATTAGGAACGACAATTAGGGACAAAGATCACAAAACCAATTGTTTCAGATGTTTTAAATTTAAAGGGATTTTTTAATCCAGAAAACAATTAACATTAATGTTTGGTAATGTTGACATCTTGGAGAAAGCACTGCGATTGGTAATATTAATTATCGCTTATCCAGTTTTTGCTGAGAAAAAAGTTTTTGCACCTACGTATTTCAAGCCTCTCTGGAAATTCATCCAGAGGAGTTGGTATGTGGTACTCTAGGTGGTACTGAATAGTTTCCCTGATTTTTGTTTACATTTAATTTTTGTTTGGGAGTTACACTGTTTGTATTTCTTAGTGCTCATGTTTTTTAATAGTAATATTAGCTAAGTTTTAAAAGTCCCCCTTCAAGCAATCTTTTTTAATTGCTTTAAAGGTCCTCTCCAGGCTCCGGGGAAAAAATGACTTTATTACATAATATTATAGAACTAAGGTCTACGATCATTATTCTGAAAACCGCATACAATTCGGTTCAGTATATATTTTATTATTTGCTTTTAAAGTTTTTTACTACTCTGTGAGCAACAATCAAGCGAATCTCCAACCTGACGCTGAGAAAGAAGATTGTACACTATTTGTTTTGATTTCAAAATTAGATTTTTAAACAAACATTGCTTTTTTGGCCTTCTTTTGAGATATTAATTGTTTCTAAAAGTATATAAACGTTTCTATAATAAGTTTATCCAAATCTAAACCTTTAAACGAATAATAAATAGATTTAATAAACCAAATACCTAGTTGACAATCAAAACTAATGGTGTACATTCTTCTTCTTCAGGCTGAAAATTAGAAAGTCGGAAGTAAAGTAGGTTTTGTAGAGTTTGGATTATAAAAAATCTTTAAAAGCATATAAAATTAAAATTAAGCTATCAAATTTTATAAGGTTTGCAGTAAAATGATAAGAAACATTAGCCTCGTTGATTTAAGCAATAAAAAAATTTGCATGGAGGGGACCTTTAATCAACGAGGCTAATTACCCTATAAACAACGTATATCGATTCGATATACGTTGCTGGGATATCAAATCGATGGATTGTTCCATCGAATTGACAGACCGTTTTTTGTAGGGTATGTTCCTCATCATTATACTTAAAACCACATAAAATTTGATAGCATATTTTTATATGTTTATTAAGATTATTATACGTATAATCAAAAATTTTCAATATCTGTTGTACTTCCGACTTGCAAATTTTCAGTATGAAGAAAAAGTATGTACACTGTTTGTTTTTAATGTCTATATACTATGGATCGAGGTATAATCAATAAAATAATAAATATTTTCTTGTAAAATTATAGAATTTAAGAAACGTTTATTGCATAGTTTATCTATAAAACTCCAATTGGAAATCAAAACAAATAAGTGTAGCAACAATATTTCTCTAGAGAGTCAGATTAGTGTTTCACAGAGATCGAGTATATCTTACAATAATACTACAATAATATAATAATATTTACTTAAATGATTTAATACAGTTTGCAGATTAATAATACTAGACCACAGTTCTACAATATGTACAATTGTATGTACATATGTATCAATAGTATGGCCCAGTTGCGAAATACGACTACTTTGAAATAGTACAAAATTTGATCCGACTCCTCGATCTATATACTGTATAGTGTACTTAGAGACTATATTAAAACAATCCGACTCCTCTTAATTTACATTCAAGTATTAGTAAAGAAATCATTTGAATTCAATAATAATTAGAATAAATGTACTGTAATAACTAATTTTTGTATCATAGTTACGGAAACTATACTTATTTATGTGATCGCTTCAAACATTTGATGAAGGATATTTAATTGTATTATAAAGTTTAATAAAGGATATTTCATTGTATTATAAGATTTAATTCATTGTACTAATTAAATTTTACTTAAATTGAACACACAAAAACCCTTATTATCAATTGGAAAGAGTCGTATTTCGCAACTGGGCCAATAGTATCATGTAATAAACTCATTTTCTTCCCTCAGCCAATGAATTAGGTATTACATTTTTTTTCTTATATGATCAGAAATGTGAAACTATCTGATTAGTAGGAGGTAAACTCAGTAAAACGAATTAACCAAGATAAATTGAACATACAGTTTATAAAAAAACTTATGGAAACCAAACCATTACAAATTAATGATATTTGGTTTAGAGTTAGACTTTTAGAGTTTCGTGAATTAAAAACGCCTTCATCCATGGTTTAGGAAAATCTTACTTTATCAATAATCAGCAGGTCACTTTTCATGCCACCATATATATTTAATTCTGGCTTTTCAGATCTAGATAGTCCTCAGGCTTCAGCAAACAGATGCTTATCTCTTTTCCCCTCAGAATTTATTATATGGAGTGTTAATGCCATAATTTTTCATACTCCTCTTTTCAGTGGCCAGCTGCTTGATGAAGACTTGAATGACATTTACTCATTTAATTTTAGGCTAATCCATGTTCAACTCAGTTCAAGAGGCTGGCAGTTTATAGAGTAAGGTACTGTATTCATATCATGATATCATCATATGTAGTTCTCACACCCGCATTCGGATTCGGGTTCACAGCCTCACTCACAGGTACATTTGGCCTCTAACTTTTTTATTTAGGCAGCTATACCTGTAACCTACATATGTTAATGTAGTTTAGCTTTAGGTAAACTTATTAGTTATTATTTTATTTATTTACTTATTTAATTTATTATGTTTGAACTATACTAATAATGTCCACGCCGGTAATTCCCCCGCACCTTCCTGATAATGAAGCATGTCGGCCAACTTGCCAAGTATTAAAGCATGTCCAAACCCAAATAAAATAATATGTCTCATAAACTCACCTTTTGTCTCTCCAGCTCTCTCCAAAATTTAACAAATTCTCTCCAAAATGATCAAATTATCATTAATTCTCTCCAAAATAACATTGTAGCATAGGAGAAAAATAGATAAAACTCGCCATTTGCAATTGAAGGGCTCAAAATAACTGTCACAAACTTGCCATCCAGTCTGTATTTCGTGGTAAATTCCACCGACATGTCGGTGGAATTTTTTCACCTTTGAATATAATATTCTGGCAAAGTCGGTGGATTTTTAGCTATTTATTCCTATGTTACCATTAATTTTCGGTGGATAAATTGGGAAAATGTTGGTGGATCAGCAAAAATACTGGAAATTTATGGTGGATTTTTTCAGCTTTTTGAGAAGGTCAGTGGGATTTTGTGCACCAAATACAGACTGGCTTGCCATTAAAATGGCGAGTTTGGACATGCAGCACATGCTTTATTACTTGGGTCCAAACTTGCCATTTTCCAATCTGGAAAGAAGATGCACTTCGATAAATAAATTTAACGAAGTTTTTATGGAGAAAAATATTCTATTCAAGATACCAGGTTAAATAGTAAGTCTGATAAACTCTCCATTTGTCTCTCCAGCTCTCTCCAAAATTCATCAAATTTCTCTCCAAAATGATCAAAGTATCATAAATTCTCTCCAAAATAACATTGTAGCATAGGAGAAAATGAGATATTTCTCGCCATTTGCAATTAAAGGGCTCAAAATACTGTCACAAACTCGCCATTAAAATGGCGAGTTTGGACATGCTTTAATACCTGGTCAAGATATTAACGACAGAAATTTGTTATAAAGTTTTATATTAAATATATTTACGACAGAAATTTATCAAAAAAATTAATTAATTAACAACTGTTACGACTCATTATATAAACTAAATGGTAACCACAATGTGATAATATTTTGTTTACATAAGGTCTAGATACATCATTACCGTAAAGCCAGACTGGAAAACATAATTTCTAACAGAGTTACTCCTAGCTTCATGCATTCCCATCAGTGATGTTTATCATCATTCATCACAACCAGCCCAATTGTGCAGATTGAATGACTTATTTTACATTAGTTTTCACTGTGGAGTTGAAATTTATAAAATAATTTACTGATTTCAGCATTTTTTAGGGTTAAAATGAGTAATTTTTGTTCATTCTAAATTCCTAACAGAGTTACTAGTCAATCTGAAATGAGTTATTATTCCACTCTGGGGCGTAAAGATTGCACTGAACTTCTTGACCAATAGAGGGGAGAGTTTTTAATGACGTCACATCATTTGATGGTGTGAGGCACCAATGACAGCTCTTAGATATCAAACTACGTCTAGAATGTAATGTTTTCATAACATTGATCATGATTAGATATCTCTATTTTCGGTAGGTAGGTAGGCTAGGTGCCTATCTAAATTAAAAACCTAGGTAATTGTTAAAGTAAACGGTAAACCAGATAGTGTATCATACCAGTCTGCAGAATGTGTCTCTTCTCCCGCAGAGATTTTAATTTGAGAGACAGTTACTCTCTGACTCTTTGTAGCTGATTCAGAATCTCCCTCAGCTAAATTAATGGTAACATAGGAATTAATTCAAAATCTCCCGCAGCTAAATTAATGGTAACAAGGAATTAATTCAAGATCTCCCGCAGAGATCTCCAATTTCTAAAAATTCGATCAAAAACTCCTGCAGAGAGTCATGGAAAAATATTCCATATTCTGCCGACTGGGTATCATATAAAGAGATTATCATGACTAATTTACATATTAATTAGTTATTGTAATTGATATTCATGATACCTCAAGGCAGCCTAGGTATTTATATCATCTGTAGGTATCATGAAGTTATGAACAAAAGTAACTAGGTAGGCATATTAGGATAAGTTACAAATTATCAGTCAGTTCCACATCATCGGTCACATAAGATAAGATACAATGATATCTATTGATATCTACCTATTAATATTTATTTGATTTTTATTGGTATGCATGATATTAGGATGGCCATCTGTCTCCATTGGTCTCAATAAACTAATAATGCGTACGTAAATTCCTCCCCATGCTAACACATAACCCCCACCCACCATACACATACCCCAATTGCCCAGTTCATTACTTGTCTCAGTTGTCTGGTAAATAATTACCTATTATATCATTACCTACATGTTTAATACCGCAATAGGTAACACTACCTATTTTAAAAATTATTATTTTACCTATCGTGTGTTCTCATACCTACATTTACATATGACCGAAGATGTGAAATTGACCGCTAATTCGTAACTTACCAAGTTCCCCTATGTATAGGATTTCTATTCTAGGGCCGAAAATGTGTTATCGTACGATAACTTAGAACTTGCCTCAGATATAAGAAAAAGTTAAGGAATTTAACTAACACTTTAAATGGTTATTTTAATATAGGCTTACCGCTTACTATAATTAAATAACCTGTAAAAGTAGTTAGTAAATTATACAATATTTGTGTGGTCGGAAATATGGAAATGTCTGGTAACTTGAAACTTACTCTAGGTAGACTAGTACCCAATACTCTAGTTTATCAACTTATGCACGTGATGGTACGTGAACTTCTGATTGAAATATTTTAATCATACGTTTTATAACTTTATAATTTCCTACTTACCTAATAATGATTAGCTATGTAATTTCTATTTAGATAGTTATCCATGATACTTGCACTCTTATATCGATAGGTATCATGGATAGTACCAATCGAAATAACGAGATAAAATAGGTAGGTATATAGGTTTATATTTCTATGATCGAAAATGTGGAAGCGTACAATAATTCAAACTACCTACTTCCAGTGATTTACGCTATTCCCAAGGTTTAAATACACTGTACATTGATAAAGTTTATTAATGTAGAGCGTATTTAAATCTATGGAAGGGAATAGCGTAAATTACTGGAAGTAGGGGTACTTTGAATTATTGTATGGTTCCACATTTTCGATCACAGAAATATAAACCTATATACCTATTACCTACCTATATTTAAGTATAAGAATAATGGTTAATCAAGTTATAAAGTATACTTAATTAACACTAAATACCTTTCTATTATAAATACAGCTAAATGTTTGAATTTAAGATTTTCGGTTCTAGACATGTACCGGACAACTGTCTGGTATGCCTCTCTCTGATTGGTTGATATTTGGCCAATAGCGTTAAACATCTTCCTATTCATTGGTCTGTACTGTGGTGTAATAGTAGTATAGTACGAGATATTAGTAAGTCTGATTTAATTTTACGATCAAGATTATTGGTTAATATTTACGAAACGACGATTTATATTATTTTTAAAGACGGTTTAAAATTGAACAAAAAAATAAACGACATTCTGCACTACTTTCCAGACTGGGCCATTTTAATGGCGAGTTTGTGACAGTTATTTTGAGCCCTTCAAATGCAAATGGCGAGTTTTATCTATTTTTCTTCTATGCTATAATGTTATTTTGGAGAGAATTTATGAAAATTTGATCATTTTAAGGAGAGAATTTGTTGAATTTTGGAGAGAGCTGGAGAGACAAATGGTGAGTTTATGAGACATACTATTTACTTGGCATGTCGGCCATGTCCAAACTCGCCATTTTGATGGCAAGTTTGTGACAGTTATTTACTTATTTTGAGCCCTTCAATTACAAATGGTGGGAAATATCTAATTTTCTGAATTTATTATTTTTCTCCTATGCTACAATCCATGTTTCAAAGTATGGACAAAGTCGCCAGTATACTGGCGACTTTTGAAGGGTGAAATAAGTTCAGAAACCTGTAAATAAGTTAAAATAACAAGCAAATCACTAATAGATTGTCTCAAGTGATACACATGCATCAGACATGATGCATAAGATGTTTTCAAGTGTAAAGTCTTCCCTAGGATGTCCTATTTCTTCTTCTAAGTATCTTAAATGTGGCGACCTTGATCTATTCTCTAACCAAACTGGCGACTTTCCTGCCACACTTTGAGACATGGGCTACAATGTTATTTTGGAGAGAATTTATGATAATTTGATCATTTTGGAGAGAAATTTTGTGAATTTTGGAGAGAGTTGGACCAGTCGCAGTCTGCAGAATATGTTATATGGGAGATATTTTGGATATTCTCTTAGAATAATTTTGAATTAATTCCTATATTTACATTAATTTTGCTACAAACACTTTTGAATTACCAGTCTGCCCAAGTAATAATGCATGTCAAAACTCGCCATTTTAATGGCCCAGATTGTATTTGGTGGTAAATTCCAATTATATCTCGGGAGATATTCAATTTCTCTAATAAAAAATTCCTGCTATGTCGGAGGATATTTAGCTATTAATTCCTATATTACCATTAATTTTTGGAGGAGAAACTGGAAAAATGTTGGAAGACTAGACAAATAGATGAAAAATGTTGGCAGCTATTTCTCCAATTTTTGAAAAAGTCAGAGGAGTTCAGTGCACCAAATACAAACTGGTTAATGGCGAGTTTGTCACTTTGTGACAGTTATTTTGAGCCCTCCAATTGCAAATGACGAGTTTTATCTATTTTTCTCCTATGCTACAATGTTTTTTTTTGAGAGAATTGATGATAATTTGATCATTTTTGAGAGAATTTGTTGAAATTTGGAGAGAGCTGGAGAGACAAGTGGTGAGTTTATGAGACATACTATTCTACTTGACAGTCTGCAAAAATATGGAACATTTTTCCAAGACTCTCTGCGGGAGTCTTTGATTTAATTTTAGAAATTGGAGATCTCTGCGGGAGATCTTGAATTAATTCTTATGTTACCATTAATTTAGCTGCGGGAGTCTGGAGATTTTCAATTAATTCCTATGTTACCATTATTTTAGCTGCGGGAGATTCTGAATCTGCTGCTGAGAGTCAGAGAGTAACTCTCTCTCAAATTAAAATCTCTGCAGGAGAATGATTGTAGCATAGGAGAAAAATAGTAAAAAACTCACCATTTGCATTTGAAGGACTCAAAATAACTGTCACAAACTCGCCATTAAAATGGCGAATTTGGACATGCTCTATTACTTGGGCAAACTTGCTAGACTGGGAGTATCAGGGCGTCTGCTGAGTTGGATTAGGAGTTTCTTGGCTGATAGAAAAATGTGTGTCAGCATCTCCGGTGCATGCAGCTCTGCCAGGCCAGTGATGAGTGGTGTCCCCCAGGGATCTGTTCTGGGTTCCTTACTCTTCATTGTATTTGTAAATGATCTTCCAGAATTTTTGAAAAATAAATCGAAATTTTTTGCAGATGATATGAAGATTTATCTGAAGGTCGGGCGTGGGTGGTCAGGATAGTCGGCTTGCTGTTGACTTGAGCTCCTGCCAGCGGGACATCGATATGTTGCACAGTGTTGCTGAATCTTGGGGTTTGAAATTCAATATAGCAAAGTGTGTAACAATGAGGTTCTGTAGGGGCAGCGGTGATCTGTCGGATGTTGGCTCCCTGGCACGATACAATATGAGTGGTTCGGATCTTTCAGTGGAAGACAGCTCTGAGGATCTTGGTGTTCTTGTGGATTCATCCCTGAGGTTTCATGCACGCATAGGTCAGATTGTTGCTAAGGCGTCGGGTCTGGCCAATAGTCTCCTTCGGAGCACCTTGTGTAGATCCAGGGAGTTTATGTGTATTGTCTACATCACCCATATCAGACCCTTCCTTGAATTTTCTTCCACTGTTTGGAACACTGGGTATATGGGAGATTGTAATCTTCTGGAATCTGTGCAGCGGAGGTGGACGAAGCATATTGACGGTATGATGGACATGGAATATAGTGATCGCCTTGTCAACCTGAACTTGTATTCTGTGAAGGGTGGATTGTTGAGAGCAGATCTGATAAAGTACTTCAAGATATTTAATGGTTTGTCTGTCTTGTCTCCCTCTGATCGGTTTCTTCTGTCCCCTGCTGCTCATACTCGGGGTCATCGCTATAAAATCTTTAAACCACATAGCTACTTCTATGGAGTGTCGCCGTAGGTTTTTCAGCGTGAGGTGTGTGGATGTTTGGAATTCATTACCTGATCACCTCGTGGGGTGTAGCTCTGTGGCAGTATTTAAAAGTGGTTTGCATGAGGTGCCTGGTGAAAGGTTGTTCGATTTTGATAGTTAGATTGTGGGTAGCTACCATGTATGCTTCGTGTTGGGCGTTGATATTGTTGCTTGCTTGGTTCTTCCTTGAGGCCACTGTTGAAACTTGATTTGAGCAAGTTCAAAATAGTAGCCCTGCATTATTGTTGTGATGCTTTGTCTTTTGTGCATAGCTTGACCTCTCTCTTGGCAAGTAGTCTTGTCAGTGATGCAGAGGTCTGATGCTGCTCTGATTATAGTTTTGACCGCTTATGGCTTACTTTCCACCCTGTGTATGTTGTACAGCCCTTGAATGTCTATTATTGAGGTGGCATGCCAGCGGATTCGGGTTGCCCTTTGATGGTATGAGCTGTTGTTTCTGTGTGCTGTGCTCACATGCGTAATATGCGGCAACCAACCAGGTAATAAAATCATGCACAATCAGTCTCCACTGTCCAGATATTTGATTTTTGGGGCAATTTCTCTCCAAAGATTTTTAAATTTCTCTCTAAAATGGGCAATTTTTTTTAAATACTCTCCAATAATTACATGTAAACATAGGAATTTATTTGAAAATTGTCCCCGAATATCAATAATTCAGGATCAGTCTGCAAAATTATCTCTTCTCCGGCTGTCTGCAGAGATTTTAATTTGAGAGAGAGTTACTCTCTGACTCTCAGTAGCAGATTCAAAATCTCCCGCAGCAAAATTAATGGTAACATACCAGTCTGTTTCTGCAAAAGATGCATGAAGTTGTGAAGTTTATCCGGTGACTTTTGAGGCCTTGAAATTAGTCTCCTGAATAATTTGGTGACAATTTTCTAATTAATCTCTATGTTTACATGTAATTAGTGGAGAGAATTTTGAGATTTTTGGTCTTTGGAGAGAAATTGAAAAATCATTGGAGACAAATTGCCCAAAAATAAAACATCTGGTGACTGATTGTGCATGCTTTGCGGACTGAGTAACATAGGAATTAATTTATGATCTCCCGCAGAGATCTCCAATTTCTAAAATTCAATAAAGAAACTACCGCAGAGAGTCTTGGAAAAATGTTCCATATTCTGCAGATTGGGGAGAAGAGACACATTCTGCAGACTGGCTGAATTAATCCCTATATTTACATTAATTTTGCTAAGAACAGAATAAAAGGAATTTACCACGAAATACAGACTGGATGAACACTTTACCAGTTTCTGCAGACTGGGAGCTGGAGAGACAAATCACAAATGGAGAGTTTAAGAGCCATACTATTTTACTTGGGCAGGCATTACATTTACCCCGCACCCTCCTTATCTGACCCAGTTTGCCGAATAGTTATGGGACATTTTTAACATTTTCCTTGTGAACAATCCTTAATTTCCTCCTATATTCCAGTCTGAAAAGTATAGCAGCATTTGTGGATTAATCCTGATTCCTGCGCCCAAGTCCTATTTAACGTCGGACCGGGTGGCTTTGCGCATTTTCCGCATACTTTGATTTTACGAAAAAGCTAGAGAAGTCAGCAATCTGATTTTTTGTGTGCAGATATATGAAGGGTAGACCTAGGTGCACACCAAGTTTCAACTCTTTAAGTTCAATAGATAAAAAGTTATCACCGGGTTAATTTTGCGCACTTACCGGGTGGAATTGCCTAGAAGCTGCAGTGCAATTGCCGTGAGGCTGCTGTGGAATTGCCGTGAGGCTGCTGTGGAATTGCCGTGAGGCTGCTGTAGAATTGCCGTGAGGCTGCTGTGGAATATCCGTGAGGCTGCTGTGGAATTAACGTGAGGCTGCTGTGCAATTGCCGTGAGTCTGCTGTGCAATTGCCGTGAGTCTGCTGTGCAATTGCCGTGAGTCTGCTGTGCAATTGCCGTGAGTCTGCTGTGCAATTGCCGTGAGTCTGCTGTGCAATTGCCGTGAGTCTGCTGTGCAATTGCCGTGAGTCTGCTGTGCAATTGCCGTGAGTCTGCTGTGCAATTGCCGTGAGTCTGCTGTGCAATTGCAGTGAGTCTGCTGTGCAATTGCAGTGAGGCTGCTGTGCAAATGCCATGAGTCTGCTGTGGAATTGCCGTGAGTCTGCTGTGGAATTGCCGTGAGTCTGCTGTGGAATTGCCGTGAGTCTGCTGTGGAATTGCCGTGAGTCTGCTGTGCAATTGCCGTGAGTCTGCTGTGCAATTGCCGTGAGTCTGCTGTGCAATTGCCGTGAGTCTGCTGTGCAATTGCTGTGAGTCTGCTGTGCAATTGCCGTGAGTCTGCTGTGCAATTGCCGTGAGTCTGCTGTGCAATTGCCGTGAGTCTGCTGTGCAATTGCAGTGAGTCTGCTGTGCAAATGCCGTGAGTCTGCTGTGCAATTGCCGTGAGTCTGCTGTGCAATTGCCGTGAGTCTGTTGTGCAATTGCAGTGAGGCTGCTGTGCAATTGCCGTGAGGCTGCTGTGGAATTGCCATGAGTCTGCTGTGGAATTGCCATGAGTCTGCTGTGGAATTGCCATGAGTCTGCTGTGGAATTGCCGTTAGGCTGCTGTGGAATTGCCGTTAGGGTGCTGTGGAATTGCCGTGAGGCTGCTGTGCAATTGCCGTGAGGCTGCTGTGCAATTGCCGTGAGGCTGCAGTGGAATTGCCGTGAGGCTGCTGTGCAATTGCCGTGAGGCTGCTGTGCAATTGCCGTGAGGCTGCAGTGGAATTGCCATGATGCTGCTGTGCAATTGCCGTGAGTCTGCTGTGCAATTGCCGTGAGTCTGCTGTGCAATTGCCGTGAGTCTGCTGTGCAATTGCCGTGAGTCTGCTGTGCAATTGCCGTGAGTCTGCTGTGGAATTGCCGTGAGTCTGCAGTGGAATTGCCGTGAGTCTGCTGTGCAATTGCCGTGAGGCTGCTGTGGAATTGCCGTGAGGCTGCTGTGGAATTGCCATGAGTCTGCTGTGGAATTGCCGTGAGGCTGCTGTGGAATTGCCGTGAGGCTGCTGTGGAATTGCCGTGAGGCTGCTGTGGAATTGCCGTGAGGCTGCTGTGGAATTGCCGTGAGGCTGCAGTGGAATTGCCGTGAGGCTGCAGTGGAATTGCCGTGAGGCTGCAGTGTAATTGCCGTGAGGCTGCAGTGTAATTGCCGTGAGGCTGCAGTGTAATTGCCGTGAGGCTGCAGTGTAATTGCCGTGAGGCTGCAGTGGAATTGCCGTGAGGCTGCAGTGGAATTGCCGTGAGGCTGCTGTGGAATTGCCGTGAGGCTGCTGTGAAATTAACGTGAGTCTGCTGTGCAATTGCCGTGAGTCTGCTGTGCAATTGCCGTGAGTCTGCTGTGCAATTGCCGTGAGTCTGCTGTGCAATTGCCGTGAGTCTGCTGTGCAATTGCCGTGAGTCTGCTGTGCAATTGCCGTGAGTCTGCTGTGCAATTGCTGTGAGTCTGCTGTGCAATTGCCGTGAGACTGCTGTGGAATTGCCGTGATATAGGAGTATCGTGGATGAATATCACAGGTTTATTAACGAATAAGAGCTCTTTAACTTTATTTATAAATGTGCGCAAGTCCACCAGTGAATTAAAATATTCCCAGGGTGTTCTTGCGCATCAATATATTGGTTATATCCCAATAATTTATTATTATTATTAAAATCATCTTACATGAAATTTATCTGCAGTAAGTTATGCGTATCCAACGTAAATTGCAATCTAATTGGAGCATAATTATCAACACTACAGCATAGTTCGTGGAGATTCGATTCTAGTCCAACATAATTATTTTGCTATAAAAGACATAGGTCTGTTTGAACACTTAGTATCTATACTTAATCTCTTACGATTTTCGTGTAATTTATGGACCAGGGGGTTTAAGAGCTGCTCTTTCCAATGGTGTTGTCAGATTTGAAATATTTTTACGCTTTCGCCGTCAATTACCGATGCGCAACTTCACCTGGAATGTTGAAGTGCGCAAGGCCACCCGGTCTGACGCTAATTCCTATGTTCGGTGTTCCCATGTTCTTTGCTGCGCCCAATCCCAAATTTCTGTAAAATATCCTGTGTCTACACTAGACTGCAAAAGATGCATGAAGTTGTGAAGTTTATCCGGCGACTATTGATACCTTGAAATTAGTCTCCTGAATTATCCGGCAACAATTTCCCCATCAATTCCTATGTTTACATGTTGTTACTGGAGAGTATTTTGAAATTTTTGGTCATTTTGAAGAGAAATTGGAAAATCTTTGGAGACGAATTGCCATTAAAATTAAATATCCGGAGACTGATTGTGCATGCTTTGCAGACTGGTGTCTACAGTCTATGGAGACATTATTTTCAGACTGGCCTATATTCCAAGTAAAATAGTATAGCTTATAAACTCTCCATTTGTCTCTCTAGCTCTCTCATATCTCTCGCCATTTGCAATTGAAAATGGCGAGTTTGGACATGCTTCTTAACTGGCCTCAGGGTTGGTTAGGGGAAACCTCAAGGAGGTTTTTTTAGTTTCCCCCAGGGGAAACTTGTAGTCTGTTAATGATAAATGTAAGTTTACATATTGACCATTAACATGTATTACAGTAGCTATATGTCAAATGAATCATTGAGTCTAATGATCAATAAATGCATAATATGATAATATATTGGTATAACTACTTGTAATTAATTTATTCATCAATTAAAAATCATAATTGCCAAAATTATAATATTTAAATATCTCTAATGAATGATGATTAATATAGGATGGGAATATTTCATTCCCATCATCCCATGACATGTGCAATGTTGACTTTAAGGTTACAAGGTATTGTAATTTTTATGGAACCAGTTCTGACTCCAGAGAACCAGAGTGCTCTATACTCAGTGACAAGTCGTTATTAAGCTTGCTAGTTACCACTGCAAGTTATATAATTGGCTATATTAAGATGTTAGAACTATTTACCGAAAGGAAGCATGTAGTACCAAATATAAAAGTTTAGTTTTGTCATATTTATCTACAGTGAACAATAAAAGAAATTACAAATATTGATTATCAGTTTATTTGATATTACTATCCCTTAGTTATGATGTTATCACAGTTTCTCACCAAGAAGTTATTATAAATCAAAGGAACACACAGACATTGTGAAGGGGCACATAGACTTTGTGAAGGGGCACACAGACATTGTAAAGGAGCACACATACATTGTAAAGGAGCACACAGACATTGTAAAGGAGCACACAGACATTTTAAAGGAGCACACAGACATTGTAAAGGAGCACACATACATTGTAAAGGAGCACACATACATTGTAAAAGAGCACACAGACATTGTAAAGGAGCACACAGACATTGTAAAGGAGCACACAGACATTGTAAAGGAGCACACAGACATTGTAAAGGAGCACACAGACATCGTAAACGAGCATACTGACATCATAAAGCCCTTGGATAAGTAATAAGTATAGCTAATTTAGGTTTCCCCCAAATGTTTTTTTCAGTTTCCCCCATGTTTCCCCCATTTTGGGGGAAACCTACCTTGCCAACCCTGACTGGCCTATAATAATATTTACATGTATTTTACTGAGAACAGAAGACAAAATAGAGAATTTCTTGGAGAACAGTTTACCAGTTCCTGCAGTCCATGTTACAGAGTATGTCAGTTTAAGCCAATTAATTGGCTTAGATTTCAAAAAGGCCAAATTCAAATATGTCTAATTTGCTTAAAATTTTGAATTAATTCCTATGTTAATTTTGGCTTGAAATCTTTAAAAAATGAGCCAAATTGGCTTGGCTCACAATTTTGGGGAATTTTTGGCTCAAAAATGAAAAATTGGCTTACAATTCTCCAGCCTCTGAAACATGGCTTGCAGTCTGGCTAATCTCCCAAACTATTTGGAAATTTAAATTTCTGTTTATGACATTGGAAAGAGAAGGTTTTCAACCCTCAGGACAAATAATATTATCCATGATTACATGTTAGGTTTCGCCCGTTTTGGTAAGTATTTTAAAATATTTTTTAAATAGGTAATAGGACACCAGTCTGCAGAATATGGAACATTTTTTTCCAAGACTCTGTGAGAGTTATTGATTTGAATTTTAGAAATTGCAGATCTCTGCAAGAGATCATGAATTAATTTCTATGTTACCATTAATTTTGCTGCGGGAGATTTTGAATTAGCTAATTCCTATGTTAGCTACCATTAATTTAGCTGCGGGAGATTCTATATGACTATATCTGCTGCTGAGAGTCAGAGAGTAACTCTTTCAAAATGTAATCTCTTCGGCAGAAGAGATGCAGTCTGGATAGGACACAAAAAAATTATGCACCAAACATTTGCATTCGTAAAATCAGATAACTTTGCAAGATTTGCTGCAGAATCGACAATTCTCAATCAAATTTGATGATGTTTGTGACATATCATAGGTTAATTAGCGTACTTTAATTAACTACCTATTTTTTTATTTCAGATCAGCCAAAAATTGACTACATCGCAACAAAGTAGAGCGGGGTTTTGCCTGGCATGAAAAAAATATGCAGTGCATTATCCTGCACTTTTACAGTACAATAGAATGTTGAATTTTTAGCATGAAAAAATATAATAACCATAGATAATTGTGTAGCGTGTATACATACAGTGTGTAGTGTGTATACATACAGTGTGTAGGGTGTATATGTCACGCGCGTTTGAGTGATCTGCCATATCGACCGATTTTGCTGCTTACAATCTATTGATCAATAGTTTGCGCAACCATCGATCGATTGCTGCGCGTTCGAATATGATTTTTTTCAGCTTGTGCATCAAATTGGAACATATTGTCGCAGATATCAATCGATAGAGCAACCATCAATCGATTTCTGCGCGTTCGAATGATCCGGATTTTCTTAGTTCATGCATTTAATTAATTGTTTGTTTTAATGGAAAAATACTTTTAAATACTTTTTTTATATTTAATAAGACAACCATCAGTCGATTGCTGCGCGTTTGAATGATATGGATTTTGTTAGTTTGTACATCTAATTGGCCCATTTTATTGCAGATGCCAGATATCAATCGATAGCGCAATATCAAGCGATTATAGTAAACCTATATTACATTGGCTTCTGATCTCAGTAAAATACATGTAAATATAGGAGGAAATTGAAGATTGTTTGCACAGAAAATGTTAAAAATGTCCCATATTCTGCAGACTGGTATTATACTGAAAACAGAAGCCAAAAAAGATGTTTTCTTGGAGAACACTTTACCAGTTCCTGCAGTCTGAATCTGTGTGAGAGTTTTTGATCAAAATTTAGAATTTGGAGATCTTTGTCAGACTGTGGGAGATCATTCATCATGCCAAGTAAAATAGTATGGCTCATAAACTCTCCATTTGTCTCTCCAAAATCACAAAATTTCTCTCCAAAATGATCAAATTATCATAAATTCTCTACAAAATAACATTGTAGTATAGGAGAAAAATAGATATTTCTCGCCATTTGCAATTGAAGGGCTCAAAATAAATTTCACAAACTCGCCATTAAAATGGCGAGTTTGGACATGCTTAATTACCTAGCAAATTCCTATGTTACCATTAATTTTGCTGCAGGAGATTTTGAATTAACTCATATGTCACCATTAATTTAGCCATGGGAGATTCTGAATCTGCTGCTGAGAGTCAGAGAGTAACTCTCTTTCAAATTAAAATCTCTGCGGCTAGTTTGCAGAATATGGGAGATATTTGCCAGTTTGGGATATTCTCTCCTTACAATTTTGAATTAATTCCTATATTTACATTAATTTTGCAACAAACACTAATGAATTATGACACATTATGCTGCTATGCAGAGTGGATTTCTGATACATATACTAATATATGTGTCTCGCGTGTTCCAGTCTGTATCCATGTTTCATAGGCTGGAAAATTGTAAGCCAATTTTTGAGCAAAAATTCTGAGCCAAGCCAATTTTGCTCATATTTTGAAGATTTCAAGCCAAAATTAATATAGGAACTTAGGAATTATTCAGAATTTTGAGCCAATTAAACATAATTGAGTTTTGACCTTTTGAAATTTAAGCCAATTAATTGTCTTTAACTGATATACTCTGAAACATGGGTCTGTTTTTGGTGCTCAAAATTTTCCCAATTTAGCCACCAAAAATTAATGATAACATAGAGATAAATAGCTAAAAATCCACCAACTTTGCTAGAATATCATTTTCTAAGTGAAAAAATTACAATGAAATACAGACTAGTGCGCATACAGATCAATAGTTTGCGCAGCCATCGATCGATAGCACAACAATCGATCGTTTGCTGCGCATTTGAATGATATGATTTTTTAGTTTGTACATATAATTGGCCCATTTTATCGCTAATATCAATTGATAGCACAACCATCGATCAATTTCTGCGATTTCGAATGATACGGATTTTCTTACTTTATGCATTTAATTAATTGTTTTGCATTTTATGGAATAATAATTTTTTTAAACAAATTTTTTAATATTTAATAAGGCAACCCAGTCGATTGTTGCGCATTTGATTGATATGGATTTTGTTAGTTTATGCATCTAATTGTTACATTTAATAGGGCAACCATCAGTCGATTGTTGCGCGTTTGAATTATATGGATTTTATGGATTTTGTTAGTTTATGCATGATGCATCTAATTGTTACATTTATTAGAGCAAATATCATACGATTGTTGCGTGTTTGAATGATATGGATTTTGTTAGTTTATGTATCTAATTATTACATTTAATAGAGCATCCATTAGTCGAATGTTGCGCATTTGAATGAATTCAATCAGTCGGCTCTGACACAAAAAATATCCCAGTGGATCAGAGCCGACCTATTCTCTGTAATTGTCCCACAATATCATTCATTTGAATATGCTGCAATTGACTGATGGTTGCTCTATTAAATGTAATAATTAGATCAACTAGAAGGGTATTGAGTAGCTATTTAGGAAATAAAAAAAATGATAAAATTATGAGATTTATCCACGTACGGTCCCCTTAGCTGGTTATTTAATTATAGTAAGTGGTAAATTCCTAGATAATGACACCCCTGTCATTATCTAGGAAGCTGGTTATCTACCACCTTCTAGTTAATAACCGTATAATAACTAGCTTCCTAGTTAACAATAGCATTCTTTACGCTGCTGTATCCAAGTTACCACACTATACTATATTTTTCCAAATGTAGCTCAATAAATCCCTATGAGAGATTTCTCTTCAAAATAACTGTTCCAACTTAATTCTCCCTACCAGTTATAAGTTGCTCTTCAAGAATTGTAATGATGGGATTATTTCAAAAGGATGTATTTAGAAAGGATTAGGAATTTTTTTTTTAAATACATGAAATTGATTGATTAATATCTTGAAAGTTTGTTGCATAGTTACATATTATTTAAATGGTTTTACTGATGATTTAAAATAATGATCAACCATAGTAATTTGATTTAACAGGAAAAATGTATAAATTTTCTAAAGAAGAATAGAAGGTTGTCGTTAACTAGGAAGGTGGTAGATAACCAGCTTCCTAGATAATGACAGGGCTATCATTTTCTAGGAATTTACCTAGTAAGCCTATATTAAAATAACCATTTAAAAAATGTTAGTTTAATTACTTAACTTTTTGTTATATTCTGAGATAAGTTCCAAGTTATTGTTTGATTACACATTTTCGACCCTAGAATAGAAAACCTTTAGGGGACCTTGGTAAGTTACGAATTAGCGGTCCATTTCACATCCTCGGTCATAAGTAGGTATGAGAAAACACGATAGGTATAATAAAAGCTGATATAAAAGCTTCCAAGTAAACATATCTTGATTGTAATTAATTTTATATTTCAGTTACTCTAGGAAAATGATCATTTTTCTTCTTTCATCCTAAATATGAGAGAAAGATGGATGATAGACAAATAGCAGAACACTTTGTGGTGGCAGGCTTAGCCCCTGCTACTGACAAACAAGAGATTTTAGAAGAGTTCAATTGTGACGGAGCTGTTCTGAAGGATGACTTCAACTTGCCACCCATCACAGACATTGGAGTTATCAACACGACACTTGGTGAACAATGTCCCGATGGTATGTATCAATGTCTAAATTATTTAATATTTATTACTTTTATTCGGTTGTTCTTAATGAAATATACTTTTAACTAAATGAAGTTTAGCTTTATTGGTACATAGCTAGCTACTATCTATTGTTTTTAGTGACATGAATTTTCAGCATTCATTTCACAATTGGCTCATTAAATTTCTTTCTAAAAGCTAACAAATAAATCAAACACTGTCCTGAAACTCTTTTGCAGATTGGACTATTGTGTATGAGACACCTTCTGGTAACTCTGCCAACCTCAACCTTGGAGTTTTCAGAGCACCAGAAATGTATTTGTGTTACAAACGAGGCAGACACCAACTTCCACTTGTGGACATTGGGTGAGAACAGTAAATAGTAACTTTGTTTGAAAACATTTATACTCAACAGAAGGATAATATTTTCAAGAGGGTAATTAATAGATCAACATTAACAAATGATGCTTTATAGCTCTAACCAAATTTGATCTATTAGAGAAACTAGGCATAACTTCTAGTGATGGGACGATTAATCAGAATCGTATCGGAATAATCGGAGAATCAGGGGTTTTCAAGGTATCGAAATCGGAGTACCAAAATTTTAAGGCAATTCCGATACATAAAACGAATTTTTGTGTATTATATGTAGCATGGTAATACGTATACATGTCCTGTAAAATACTCCCTAATAAGTTAGTAACTAATTAAATAATATCTTGTACTGTAATTTCAATTAAATTAAATATATTCCAGACTTCCAATAGTCTAACTATCAACTTAATTTATGATTTTGTTTATTATTTAATTAGTATTTACATTAAAGGTCTGGAGTCCCCTCCAAGTATTTTTTATCATTTAAATAAAATGAGGCTAATGCTTCTAATAATTTTGCTGCAACCCTATGAAATTTGAAGCTTATTTTTATGGGTTTAAAGATTTTTATTATCAAAACGATACAAAACCAATTTTACTTCCGACTTGCTAATTTTCAGTCAGAAGAAAAAGAATGTAGCTACACCGTTTGTTTTGAAGGCCAACTGGGTAGGTATCATCAATTCACTATTAAATATTACAGTAGAGGTACAAAATTAGATAAACTTATTATAGAAATGTTTTTATACTTCAGGAAACAATTTGAATCTTAAATAAAGACCGAACATGCATTTTTTGTTTATAAAATTCAAATTGGAAATCGTAACAAAGAGTGTACAATCACTTTCTTCAGCGTCAGATAAGAAAATAGTAATATCTTTAAAAGCATATAGAATAGAAATATATTTACTGAACTAAATTTTATGCAGTTTGCAGATTAATGATCCTAGACCTTAGTTCTACAATATTATTTAGCTAAAACTCATGTTTTTTGGAGCCTGGAGAGGACCTTTAATGATTACTCAATAAAATAAAAACTAATGGGTTGAAACAGTATAAAAAAAACCTATATCGTTTTACCATACAAGTTTCAGCCTATTTGTAAACACTACTAAGTAAAAGTTAACTTATGGAATTATTAATATATTGAAGATTTAATATGGTACTTGGTAAGGTACCATTAGGTAGCTAAATATCTAGCCCAATTATCCAATAAAAATATAACAGGTATCGGGAATCGTATCGAGAATCGGTACATTTGGATAGAATCGGAATCGTTGAAAATCTCGGTATCGTCCCATCACTAAATTCACTTCATTATGTGAAGCTCTACCTACTATTTGGTTTATAAATGCACTGCTTTAATTTGCAGTGTTCTGTACAATGGCAAAGAGAGAGTTCTACCCGACTCTCAAATCGTTCAGTTCACGATAAGTGGAAACAACTCTGCCAACATTAACACGTCCTACACTACTTACTTAACGTACAGGTGAGTGTCATGTTGCATTTGCTGTGACTTATTTCCTTAAAGTAGCTACATTCCAATCTAATACACTTTATCTTTACGGAATCATCTTTGCGTAATTGTAATGGTGTAATGTTAATTGTAATGGTGTAATGTTATCCCTTTGTACCCTCAGACGCGCAAGTCCAGGCAATGAATGCAATGAACTCATAGTGTCTGACATCTGCATCAAGAACAGAGAACCAGCCCCCCACTCCTACTGCTCCATTGAGAAAAATGTTAATAAGGGAAACGTGGTGAGTTTGAGAGTAGAGTGGTGAGTGCGAGAGTAGAGTGGTGAGTGCGAGAGTAGAGTGGTGAGTGCGAGAGTAGTGTGGTGAGTGCGAGAGTAGTGTGGTGAGTGTGAGAGTAGAGTAGAGTGGTGAGTGAGAGAGTAGAGTGGTGAGTGAGAGAGTAGAGTGGTGAGTGAGAGAGTAGAGTAGAGTGGTGAGTGAGAGAGTAGAGTAGAGTGGTGAGTGAGAGAGTAGAGTAGAGTGGTGAGTGAGAGAGTAGAGTGGTGAGTGAGAGAGTAGAGTGGTGAGTGAGAGAGTAGAGTGGTGAGTGAGAGAGTAGAGTGGTGAGTGAGAGAGTAGAGTGGTGAGTATGATAATAGTGTGGTGAGTATGATAATAGTGTGGTGAGTATGATAGTAGTGTGGTGAGTGGTATATAGACAAAATGCAGTTATTAATTTCAATTTTTTTCAGGTGAGCTCTGAGGTTTATCTTTGCTATCGCAAATCAGTGAACAGACACAACTACATATCCTACAAACCAGTGCTACTGGACCACTATTCTCCTTGCAGCAGGACTCCCTCCTTTTCCCTTCCCTCAGATTTGGCTTTATTCTGTATGCCAATGGGTGCTAGTCTGGAGTCATGGCCTAAGAACACCAAAATGCCTAACCCAGTCTCCTCCACATTTGTGCTCACTGTTACCAATCCACAGAGTGAAGCGCTGGACAAGGTATACTGTGCCGGTGTCACTTTCTATGAACGGTACCCAACAGAGAAATTGACAGAGGAACAAAGAGTCAGTCTCAAAATGAATGATCATTTCAATATCAACAACATTTTGTTCACCAACAAAAGTATTTGTCTTCTTTCGCTGTGGCCATTCTTTGATACTTTTGAGGTGTTTCTGTCATTTCTTCATAAAATGATTAGTAACGGTCCCCACTCAATTCCCATAGAGAGATATGTGTGGCATTTACTGGAGAACGTTCCTTTTCCTAGTCCCAGGGGTCCCCAAATATTGTTAGAATTGGACCACCAGACGAAAGTATCTCTCTCTCAACCAGAAGACAGCCCCATCCCCCTCAGTGGGGCCAAATTCAGGGAGCTTCTCTTCATTCTCAACCCCTATGGGTGTATTCAGTTACTAATATTCGCTCTGACCGAACAGAAGGTATTGCTCCATTCTCTTCGCCCTGACGTGTTGACAGCTGCGGCTGAAGCCTTAACTATGATCATCTTCCCTTTTCACTGGCAGTGTCCTTATATTCCCCTCTGTCCTCTTGGTCTCTCTAGTTTCCTTAATGCACCCATCCCATTCCTCTTGGGGTTGGACTCTAGATTCTTTGACATGTATCATCCACCACATGATGTCATTTGCGTTGATTTAGACACTGGTGCAATTTCCATTCCTGAAGATAAACATCCCATCAACGAGAAGATGGTGCCAAAAAAGCCATACAAGATCCTCCGCACAACTCTGGAGAAACTTTGCAACGACTATTTGCTCATTGAGGAATGTCGAGAAATTGAGAACAAGAAGGCAAACTCCAGTGATAGTATGTTTGGTAATGATTTCAAAATCAGAAAAATGGAGCAGGACTTAGAGATGTCCATTCAGGAAGCGTTTCTAACATTCACTGCATCTTTACTCAGTGGCTACAGTAACTTCCTTCAGCCAATAATATCGAAACACACCAACCCAGACACATCGACTCTGTTCGATGTTGACGGCTTTGTCAAATCAAGGGACAAATCTTACCAGAAATTCTACCACATGATGGTTAATACTCAGATGTTCAGTAAATTTATTGAAGAGAGGTCCTTTGTGTCTGACAATGACGCTTCTCTTGCCTTCTTTGACGAGTGTGTGGAGAGAGTATCTCTCTTCCTTACCACCAACGAACCTACAGGACGTCTGTTGGAGGTGGAGAGAAAGAATGGGGAGCACACTTCCTTCCTACCTCTTCCTGAACCACCTGCACATGTACCTAAAGGAACCACTTGGACCTATGACAATGTGAGTGATGCACCTCTACATTACAATCTAGAACCACTTATGTGAATAATAGAGTTTCTATACAGGGTGACTCACAAAAAAGTGTACCCAACTTTGAATTTATGTGTATATTTTATTTATAAATATTGAACAATGACTGGTAGCTAGCTATGTACGATTGATACAAATGAAAATTTATATTTTGCAATTTTACTTTAAAATATAATATTTCTATCAGTTCAAAGCTGTGTAGCTACACTTTTTTAAAAAGTAAAGTAATGGCCTGTCTATGGTTATTAGTCAACAATAATGTGAATAACTTCTTTACTTTTGCCCATTTATTGTCAGATGTTCCCTACATTGAACAAGTCCCTGATGAGTCCTCAAAGCCGTCCTACCCCCCGTCTGCTGCACCCCTCTATCTCTTCCTCCAGTCATCCCCCCTCCTCCCCCATGACTAGGAGGAGCAAGCAGGAGCTGAAGACTGCGCAGAGGCAGGCAGTGAAGCAGGCGCAGAGGCCTCTGTCCTGGGCAAAGTACCTAGTGTCCACTTCTTACAGGTCACCATTGAACACACTTTGCACAACTTAAGCCCCTTCTAGTATCAAAATAACAGCTAATAAAGTTTTTTTAAAGGAAATTTATGATGAAATTACTGTAGAAATACTCTATAATGAAATCCTGTATAGTGTAGAGTCCTGAGTAAGGAAGTAGCCTCTATAGTGAGCAATTTTTTTTAGTCTGCCATACAATGAGCAGAGACCATTCATGGCAGACTACAGAAGATTTGTTCACTATAGAGGCTACTTCCTTACTCAGGACTCTACTTCAAATAGCTATGCAGGGTTTCATTATAGAGGAGTTCTACTGTAATAAAGTCAGTAGCTAATAGTTTTATAAATCAGTAAATAAATAATCTGTTTAAATTCTATACTGAAAGATTTTGTTGTTGTTTAAAGAGACAATATTTTTCCATTAAATACAAGAAGAATAGCTATAGCTAAAGATTGTACTTTGTAGACTTTTATCAACATTAAACTTTACTAATAGCTACCTGCAACAAAATCTAGCATTCAATATGCAACAAATATCTATAAAATATAGTTATAGCTAACTATTTATTTAAAGATAAGTTTGTGAATTATTCTTTCAATATTCTAGCTATATATATAGCTATAAGTTTTTAACTTTATCCAGCTGTTGCAGTAGCCGTAACCTACGCCCATTTTTATATTTAGATTGAATAAAATATAAGGAGAAAGATTATTTTAGAAAGTAGCCAAGTGACTTTGCTCATGGAGCCACTTTCCTCTCCAACTGCTTCTTCCAGTCCCTCGTATTTAATTTCTTTTTGACTTCAGCGATATGGCCTTTGGCCCCGAACCAGACGTTAAACCCCTAGCTACTAAATTAATTTATTATTGCACATAGCTAACTCTTCAAGTGATTAAGGTAAATATGATTGACTTCTTCAAATAAACTGAATGCTATTTATTCCTCAGTGTGTGGTTCACTCAACTGCCTTCTTTCGCTTCAACTCAGCAACACAAAGGAAGAGTACTGCAGTTAGCCTACAAAGTACTGATACACATGCAGCAAATAGCACAGAATAACACAGACGAGGTAAGTAAGAGTGCTGGTAGTTAGCTTACAAAGCACTGATACACATAAATAGCACAGAATAACACAGACGAGGTAAGTAACAGTGCTGGTAGTTAGCTTACAAAGTACTGAATAACACAGACGAGGTAAGTAAGAGTACTGGTAGTTAGCTTACAAAGTACTGAATAACACAGACGAGTTAAGTAAGAGTGCTGGTAGTTAGCTTACAAAGTACTGAATAACACAGACGAGGTAAGTAAGAGTACTGGTAGTTAGCTTACAAAGTACTGAATAACACAGACGAGGTAAGTAAGAGTACTGGTAGTTAGCTTACAAAGTACTGAATAACACAGACGAGTTAAGTAAGAGTACTGGTAGTTAGCTTACAAAGTACTGAATAACACAGACGAGGTAAGTAAGAGTGCTGGTAGTTAGCTTACAAAGTACTGATACACATAAATAACACAGATGAAGGAGCTAAGCTAAGTCTCGAAACATTAGCTTCTATCATATAAAACATTCTCTTTCTACTCTATTGAACTAATTGCCTCATAATAGGTTACTTATCTTAATTATTTATCATAGATACAGCGTCTGCATTCATTTTCATTAATTAGCTAATTACTTATGTAACTGCGCTTTTCTTCCAATATAGCTAATATCTTATTTTCTTCAATAATAACATTGCCATTGTTCTGTAAAGGTGTGCTACCGTATCATGATGCAGCTGTGCGGTGTGTACAGTCAGCCTGTACTGGCTGTGCAGGTGCTCTGTGCAATGAACTCCCTCGGCATCACACCCAATGCCATCACCTACGGCTACTACAACAGAGCGGTGCTGGAGAACAAATGGTCACACAGTAATCTTTATTGGAGAAAACTCAGGTGAGACTGCATTTGGCAACAGAGAGCTATTAGCAACTCTACTTGACCATGCAAAGGTGTGCTTTATTATTAGGTATATATAGATAATTCATTATTTCCACTCACTGATGTGGCTCTTAAAAGTTAAAAAACTTCAAAATAGCATTATTCAAACCTAGATATCAATGATTTTCTCTTACTATTTGTCTCAAATTAATTACAGGGTGACCCAAAAAGATATAGCTACCCATGGAAAATTTTAATTTGATTTTAACTAGAAAGATAATTGGAAAATACTTTGATGGAGTCATATTCTAAACCGTAGTAGCACATCAATTTCGAAATTACTGTCTCTGTCTCTTGCTTCGAGAATTTTCTTGACATTGTTAGTATTGAAGCACATGAATGACACATTACTTCTTCATCCAACTTTTCTTAAGCAGAACGAATGACTGACATCAAAGAGTTCAAATTGAGGTACGAACGAGTTGAGACTTTACTTACTTTACCATATTGCAAAGTCCGTTTCATTGTTGTCAGGACTTGAGGGTTGCCACATTGTTTGGTATCTAAAGCCCTCAAATTTCTCTTCGTTCCACCGTTAAGTTGCATTTGCACTCTTGGTTGGCACTCCGTCTTGTGTGAAGATGAAATTTGTTTCAATGATTCAAACAACCAAGGATGTACTTTTACTGCAACTTATTCAGATAAACATGACTGTGGACTTTGATTCTATCATTGATGATGATAATAGGAGATTTGGTACATTCGATGTAACAGCAGCTCTAAATAAAATGGAAGCAATCTTCTGCTTTTTAAAATGACTTAACATTTACAAATAAGTCCCAAGAGCTATGGGCATAGCTAAACCTTATCATTCTGACAATTGGTGTGAGCATCCACTGTAATCTGTCACAACGGTGGAGCCTACTCGTGGTGGCAGTGTGTGGTCCAATGTCCAGCGAAAGACCCTCAACCTTTCCTTAACCTGCGACCCCGGCGAAGTTGGAAACAACATTGCACGGCTTAGTGGATGCGGCCTGAGTGCTACCTTGGGATGCTAGGACGATTCGTTACCAAATTTTTTCGTTTCCAGACGAACGCTTTTTAAATTTCAAATGAGTTATATGCAACAATTAGTACCAATTCCATACATTTTAAATATATATTTAGATATGGATTACATCTTTTCACTGTATATTTTTTTTTTTGATATATGGGAATTGAAATAGTAAGTTATATAGTCTTTTCTTTTATGAACGAAATTATTTTTTACCTTCGCAAATTTGCGGAGGGTTATGTTTTTATTCATGCTATTTTCATTCGGTAACATCTTGTTATTGGATCTTTACCCTAACGTTATTTTTTTCAGAAGCATCAAAAACAAAAAATTTCCCAATGTACGCAGTAAAGCAATGTCTGAGTTCTCGGAATGAACCACAATTTCGATCTTATGAGGAAAAATATAATTGATTCATTGTTATTTAACTTCTAGTGTCCATGATATTTTCCCTTCCAACTTTTCTAATCAAAGAAATTAAAAGATGATTGTTAATTTTAATACCTCTGATTATAATCAATGTATAACCAGATACTTAGCAGACGAATGAAATGTATGTTAAACCATATAATTTAAAGTAGCTAGTATAAATTCTTAAATATATGGGATTGGTATATTGTAGTCTGCAACCCATAACAAAGGGAAATATCTTCCCTTGTTTAAAAAAAAATCGAAAAATTTATTAACGAAAATCCTAGTAACGAAACGTCCGGTCACCCTACCTTGTACCCTGTGGTCTCGCATTCTTACGCCCTCGTTTTTTCTGACTGGGGGACAAAACAGCAGTCTTCTGTCCCCCTATTAATGCTACTATCGGGGGACGTTGAGACCAATCCGGGTCCCTTCATTTTTCCAAACTGCCATACAACAGACGCACGGGAGCCATTGAGACTGTGACAGTGTGCGACTCCTGAATCCACTACAACATGAGATGTGCCCAGCGCAGCCTGGTTCTACTAAACTGAAGCCTGTCGGCGACCCGGCTTCAGCTTCACCTGTACTGCCTGAGCACGGTTTTCCAACGCCCGCAAACTTAGTCCAACCCAACATTCCAGCTGCCTCTTCCTTGTGAGACACGCTTCCCCCCACCAGGGGAGAGCATCATGGCTCAGCACTCCGCATCCTGCAACTCAACATAAACGGTATCAAGTTTAAGCACCAGGTGCTGAAAACTTTCATGAAAACCAACGAGATCCACATTGCAGTCAACCAGGAGACATAATTGAGATCAGCATAAAATACCCGGCTACTCAGCACTCTGCCATGACTGTCCCGCGAATAACGCTGAGGAAGGGGCTCATCATGTTCATCAGCACGAACATTAATTAGCTACACAGAATAATATCATCGAGGTCACCAGAGCAGTTCTTCCTCCCGAAGGAAGGATTAAACTCCATATCTAAACAGCAAATCTCTACATCCCACAAACGAACTCGTGCCTTGCACGGTACACCCCTCAGCCTGGTGCTCTCAACGGAGTGGATGACTGTCTGGTTCTCGGCAACTTCAACGCTCACGATGCACTCTGACTTAAAACTCTGACCCAAGAGCCACCTCACTACTGAGACAGCTGGAAAATGTCATCATCATTAACAACCCCACTCCAATTAGAACACCATAAAACATCAACCAACAGCAAAGCTCTCCAGATATCACCTTCTGGTCCTCACTTCTTGTCATTAATGCGCGATGGACAACAATTCAGGATATCTCCTCTGACCATCTACCAATTGTCATTTCTATTCAGCTCAGAAATCCTCAGAAAGCTAGCTTAAACTTTCAAGAACTATAAACGCGCTGGAACTCTGGTTCGGATTTTTGGAAAATGTCAACTACCGCACCTTTCCCGCAAAGCTATGACGTTTAGTCAAGTCATCCATAACAGGAGCACTTATAATATCGACACCCATGGGGTAATGGTCACTTCTAACAACACAAAAATC
Source organism: Caprella mutica (assembly GCA_947561585.1). Lineage (NCBI taxonomy): Eukaryota > Metazoa > Arthropoda > Malacostraca > Amphipoda > Caprellidae > Caprella > Caprella mutica. The sequence continues at coordinate 134,573 of CANNZV010000156.1, forward strand.
CCAACTTGTGCCAAGCAAGCAAATATCCTCAATTCCCATTACGCGCTCTCCACCCATCTACCGCACTACTCTGATGACAGAGTCACCCAGAGGAAATTCCGCTAACTGAAACTAGACCGTAACACACCACCCTAATGCATAACAACCATGACAACTGACTCAATAAAAAAAGGCAAAAACTCCTCAGCGACAGGTCCGGACAATATCTCTAACAAGCACCTAAAACACCTCTGCCCCCAGGGCATCTGCTTCGCGACAAACATTATCAACCTCTCAATCACCAACAATACCTGTCAAACAAGATACCTACTGAACCCGCTACCAAACTGTTCATCATCAAAAATAATGGAGCGGCTGATGCTGCAGCAGGTCAGCCTTTACATCCTTCTGGACCCATTCCAATATAGTTTCTGGGAGCTTTACTCCACCAACACCTTACTCACCAATTTAACACAGCTTGTACACGAGGGTCTGAACTCTCGCAAGCCAGCTCCCCGTACCCTTTTGGAAGCTTTTGACGTTCGCTAGACGATGGCCACCGTACCGAGACGCATCCTTCAAAGGCACCCACCGGTGGATCCCCTTGATTCTCCCTGTGCTGCGAAGAGACCCACCAGTGGATCCCTTGCCTTGTCCTGTGCTGCGAAGGGACCCCTAGTCTTTTTTATACATTAAAAATTATATACAAAGAGACCTACAGATGGTCACCATTTTGTTTTACTATGTATTAATAAACGACATGAGAAAGAGCATAACGCAACCTCTCATGACGATAGCCATACAGGCACTGGAGATAATGCATATACATGAAATCGCAGTGGGAGCATAACCGTACATTTTGCAATCGCAGTGGGAGCATTATTGTGTATCTGGCAATCGCAGGAAACGTGTTAGAAAAAATACATACTTCCATGAGCACCAACCAAATGAAATGGCTGGCTAACTTCCTATCCGACTATCACGCCCAGACCTCCTATAACAACAAAATCTCCAGATATAGACCTTTGACCAACTTTGTCCCAAGGGTACTGTTGTGTCCCCATCACTCTTCAACCTGTTTATGCATGACATCTCGACGCCTACGAATACACACGTCAGGATTTTCTCATATGCTGACGACGGCACCAATGATCCTTTCGCAGCACCCAGACTTTCGTATATCAGCACAAAACATGCAGCGATGCATCCACCAGTTTGAGAGTTGGCTTCCAGCCAACAGTATGAGGGCAGCGCCACTCAAGTCCTCCATAACCTCCTACAATAAAATCTGCTTGGTGGCTTGCCGGCGGCTGTCCATTTCCCGGTGGGGGTCTTCTGTATGCGTGACAGGGTCAGCATGTCAAAGTTACGTTGCGGGCACCATCCTGGTCTCTAGAGCTACCGGCAGAGAATAGGAGGCTGTGCCTCGGATTTCTACCCAAAGTGTGGCGCAGCACCCAACGATACGAGGATTTTAATGAGATCTGCCGGCATCTTCGTGTGATGCACCAGATTACAGGGGTCCGCGACATGTGATTGCGACTGACTGTGGCAACCCGTTACCTGCAAGACGCGGCTTTCCAGTGACCCCGACACTTCTTGGACCCACCAGATAGCTACTCTGAACTTCACAAAACACCGCGGAAGCGCGATGCCCTTTCAGGTGATCTGGCCGGCATATGGGCCGCCATTGCAGCGCGTCGTGTGTGCTAAACAGCTGTGAACATCATCTTGTCGGATCAAAACAAAATCTTTCTTGTGAATCTTTTCAACTCTTGTAACATCAACTTGCCTCTGTCCAGCCGTTCTTCGTGGTCACCTCAGTAATGTGCTGTCTAGACTGATTTTTATATGAAGTTAACTAGATCCTCCTTAATTAGTTTCTGCATTGAGGATTTGGAGAGACCAATCTGTTTCACATTTTTCTTTCACTTCTTTGTGGATTTCGGTCAATTCGCTTCTTCAGTGCAGAAGTTACACTCTATGTTCGAATTGACTACTTTCCTCCTGGAATTGGTTTACTGGACGTTTTGCCTGACTGTTATACACACTTTGAACTTTTTGACGTTATCCTTGATGCTAGCCCCCAGGGGCTCTATCCTGAAGCTGTCTGTGGTGAATGGAAGAGAAGAGGGGTGGCGTCACTTGGGCCCCGAACTGTTGTAATTTGGATTATGGATTGTCTTTTTTCATTTTTACCATGTTTATCATTTTTTTTAACGCTACTTGCAGTTTTAGAGGATAGCGCTAGGGTTATGCTCTTCAACTACGAGGTCTTAGATTTTGTGTTAGGTAGGCTCGTAGGCTTCATTTACTATCACCTCTTCATTTTCCTCTTCCATCCGTGAGTGCAGCCACCGGTGATTGTGTCCCGTTTCGTCACATTCCTTGGTAAGTGACTGCATTCACGGAGTAGCTTTTCTGCATCCATGAGCATTGTCACCGACGGTGGTAAGTGACTTTGTTCATGGAGCCACTTTCCTCTCTGACTGCTTCTTCCAGTCCCTTGTATTTAATTTCCTTTTGACGTCAGCGATATGGCCTTTGGTTCCGAAGCAAACGTTAAACCCCTACTAAAAAAAATATATATCCTTGATGCTAACGTGAGCGCTCTTGAGGGCAACAATCTGGTCACGCTCAACTTCATCCGCCATAGCCTCATAAATTCTTTGATATTTGAATAATGCTTAACAATTTATATGCACATTGTGCGGTTGCTATATGGTTATAAAAAATTGACAATATGATCGTCACAAACCATAGCATTGGGTTAATAACTTATTGATAATTATGGGTAAATCTTTCCCTGTTTGTTAAGAGTTGATAATCCATTTTTGTTATCGATTTGACGGAGTTAATACAGGGTGGGGCGTAAGTTTGGAAGTAATTTTTCAAACATTAATATAATTCTTAAAAATGAGTTCCTAAGTAGGTGATAGGGTTTGAACTATAGTAGAGACACTACATTATGACGTGGCAGTGTTATTTTTTACAAAAATTTAGTCAATTCAAAAATGTCAGACAAAAGAGAAGTCATTATTGCTCTACACCGTGCCGGGAAGTCAGATTCCGTCATTTCAAAGACTCTCTCAATTGCGAGATCGACTGTTTGGAAGTGTGTGAAGCGTTTTAATGAGAGAGGAGACTTGACTGATCGTCCAAGAAGTGGTAGACCACGCTCACAACGCACCAAACAACTGATAAAATGTGCCCGAGAGAAGATCAGGAGGAACCCGAAAAGGTCAATACGATTGTTAGCCAAAACCGCTAATGTAAGTCCCAGAATAATGAGAAGAGTTGTCAAAGAAGACCTAAAGATGTCCTCTTTCACCCTCCAAAAGAGACAGACTCTGTCAGAAGCTGTAAAGAAAAAGAGATTGGAGAGAAGCAAAGCACTTCTGAGAGAATTGAAGTCTGGCACGGCTGGTGAAATTGTTTGGTCTGACGAAAAATTTTTCACAGTGGAAATGGCTCACAACCGGAGCAATGACCGAATAATTGATAAAAGTGCAAAAGACATCCCATACAACCAAAAAACTGTCCACAGAACCATGAAACCTGCTTCAGTAATGGTCTGGGCCGCCGTTTCAGAAACTTGGAGATCTCCTTTAATTTTTGTGGAACAAGGCGCCAAAATCAATGCTAAATGTTATATTGAGAATATTTTGACGCCAATGTTGGAGTCAGCTAGGGATCACTTCGGTAATGACACTCTATGGACATTTCAGCAAGACGGCGCGACTTCACATACTGCAAATGTCACTCAAAACTGGTGCCATGACCATCTCTCACGGTTTTGGTCCAAAGAAATGTGGCCTCCCTGCTCCCCAGATGTTAATCCTATGGACTTTTCGGTATGGTCCATTCTTGAATCAAAGGCCTGTGGTAATTTCCATCGCAGTGTGGATGATTTAAAGCGTTCGCTCCAGAGATCTTGGAAGGAAATTTCACAAGAGCAGTTGCGTGCTGCAGTAGGAGGAGTTCGGAGGAGATTTGAGGCTGTTATTAAAAACAAGGGGGGACATTTTGAATAAATTTATGATTTTTGAATTCTTAAAACCCTTATGTAATAATACATAACTGTAAATTATTAAATATAATTTTCGTTGGATTATAATATGCACCTTCATTTGCTTCCAAACTTACGCCCCACCCTGTATATCAATCGAGGTATTTTCTTACAAATAATACTATGTTCTAACTGTTTTGCTCCTCAGAAATGTTGTACGCGGTGTGAGTGCCTTTAGAAGTTGTGGCAGAGACAACTGTCTGAGGAGAGGTGGGGAGAAAATTGTCCAAGGAAATGACTTCACAGATAGCAAGGCAGTAAAAGAAGGCAAGGCAAATAAAGAAGGCATGGCAACAAAAGAAGGCAAGGAGACTTCGAAGGAGGAACAGCAAGAAGGTAAGTCTCCCAAATTCTCTTGAATGTGATTGAGTGAATTTGATTCTATCGAATTAATCTTATTTGCATTCATTTGATTGGACAGTGTTTGTGATTTTGAATACTAAAATGAAAATGCATGGCTGGCGATGTTTGGCTGCATTCTTTATTTTAGATTTTTGTGTGAACTGATTGATAATTCCCTAAATAATCAACTGAATATCAAATAACATTGTAGGTACATTACAGTAGCCGACCAATCAGTCTATCAAATAACATTAAAATTGTTTGTAAGGCTAATTTGAAAGGAGTTTGATGATCATCTTCTGTTAACCCTGTGTGATTTGAAAGAAAATATTAAACTTTACCGTCAGATGGCACTAAAACCAACTGTGATAAACCCTCCTCAATAGTCACAAACGAAGACACCCGGCCTGAAACTAAGGAGGGTACTGCCAATGGAGACCTGACCAGTGGTACGACAGGCCCTATCCCCCAAAAGGGGTCAGCAGACGCCCCTCCTTCCCTAGCCTGCGTCATGTCATCCATCACTCTGCCAGGTAATTGCCACTCCATCACAAACTATTGACTAAATTAGCTTCTGTAATGTACAGAGATGATGTTAATTAAACTCTAAATCTAAATATTGCTTCATTTGTTCTTTAAATGCATTGAATTTATATGGCTTTTGTGATTGCTTCATAATATTTAACCCACTGCTTCTAAAGTCTGTCAATTTTCTCCTCTGCTGCTACTTGGCCCGGTTTGTATATTTTGTTTGTTGTTCTTCTAATGCTTGCTTTTCAACCTTGGTTATTGTGTGCCCTAAATATTAACTATACCTGTTTCCTTATTTACTGCTCCAATGAATGCATGCAGAGTTTGAAGTGTCTGTCATTTGCTGTCCTGATGACAGTGATTTTGTTGATACTGTCAATGCAACTCAAACTCCCGAACTAGTTTCCTGTGACTCCTCCTCAGGACTCTCCTCCTACCTTTCTCCTCAGTCCTCCCCTCCTCATTCTCCTCCCATAACATTACCACCCATTCCCCCTCCTCTCGATTTCACCGAATCAGACAATCTTCGCGTCAGGTTTGGGGCCATGATAGTCGACACGAAGTCCAGCTTCTTGCAAGGAATCCAGCTGTCGAGAGTTGAAACCCACCCAATCGGTTGGAATAATTTCACTTTATTACCTCTTATTTTATTGTAGATAGTTAGAACTTTACCTTTACACAGTTATTTTGATCTACCTACGCATGAATATTCCTGTAACCATTCTGTACTACTTTAAGTTCTAGTCACCTCAATGAAGTTAACAACGATTTTTTTTCCTCAGTTCTCCACTCTGCTGGTCTGGTCATGACCTCTCCCTTGGATGACATCATTTTCGAGCCCAGCAGACGCCTAAGGTCTCGACCAACAGATTTGGCTCATGCACTCACACCCACTCTTCATAAGTGAGTCAAAATACTATTACTATATTTACTTGCATCTAATCGAACATTTATATACTCTTTAAAAGTAGCTACACAGATACAAATCGATATTGTTTGAACTATAAAATGAAATAGCTTGCAAGAATTCTCTGATATTACATCAGGCTTTGTAGCTACTATTAGATTGCTAGCTAATTGGTAAAAACCAATCGTATTTTGATTTTAACTTCATTTAGCTAATAGATTTTTTCAAGAAAGTGTAAAGCTACTGTGATGTTCTTATTTAGTTAATAAAACAAGAGAGTATTTCTGGAGAATAAATTCTAAAAATAATAGCATCTTGACGATACTTATACAATGTTGTATCCAATTTACGTGCATTGAATACCGACTTATTTTAACATATTAAATACATTTCTATATAAAATTACAATTCCTTTTCTTTCTTTCTTTCCTTTAAGTAAGTTAATGAACAGGACGTAAATGTATCCTATTCCTCCAATAAGTAGATCCTCCTGGTAACTTGATTAAATACTTCCTATGTTGTCCTATTCCAATAACTGTTCCAGTTGAATCCCATTTCAATGATCTTGGATCTTGAATGAACACTTCTGTTCCAACTGTTAAGCTTTTCTGTCTAACAGAACTCCTATTGAAATACTTCTTCATTTTCTGTTTAGTCATATCCAAATCATATCTTCTTTTCTCTTCATATCCAAATCATATCTTCTTTTCTCTTCCTTCCACTTGGTTTGGAAAGATTTCTGATGTGCTGGTACCGGTGATCTGAGAGAATGTCCGAATACCACTTCTGCTGGAGAACATCCAGTTTCATTTGGGGTGCTTCTCCATTCCATTAGTCCTTGTAAATATTCTTCGGAGTCTATATTTCCTGCATCAGTTGTATTCATAATAAGAGTTTTCATTGCCTTAACTGAAGCCTCATCATGACCGTTGGACTGGGGGAAATATGGACTTGACTGCACGAGGTTTACTTCCCACCGTTTAAGAAATAGCTTGAAATCTCTTGATGAAAATTGAGGTCCGCAGTCGCATCTGAATCGTACTGGTACTCCTAGATCAACAAAGCATTTTCTGACTGCTGATATCAGGGACCTGGACGTTGTTTGTCCTTTGTTGAACTTGAATACAGTTGGCCACCCTGAAAGTCTATCTGTATAAACCAGATAATCTTTGCCACTGTATGAGAAAAAATCTGCAGAGACATCTTCAAAGATTCGTGACGGAGCTGATTCAATAATCAATCATTGGCTCCTTTGTCTGAGTCGCTCTGTTTTCTTGGCAAGTGAAACATGAAGATATCATGTTCGTTAAGTCACTGTTCAGATAAGGCCAATATACGGTTTGTCGGGCTCTCCTCTTTGTACGTTCTAATCCTTGATGCGCAAGATGAAGTTTCATCAGAATACCTTTTATGCATTCTGAAGGTATAACAAGGCGATGACTTTACAATATCAATCCTCCTTCCACTGACAGCTCACGCCTAATGTTCCAGTAAGCACGAAGATCAGGAGTCAATTGCTTTCTTTCTATGATACTGTTGAAACCCGTAACAATGAGCTTTTTTAATTCCTGATAATTTGTATCCCTATCGGCTGCTTCTTTTAGCTCATCTAGATGTGGATCATCCAGATATTCTCTTTGAATAGACTGGATCTGAAGGCATCTAATGATGGAAAGACTTTCTTCATCTTCACTTTCGTTTGAGTCAACGATTGGATTTCGAGACAGAGCATCTGGTATCTTGTGTAGAGTTCCTTCTATCCATTCGGTTGTGAAGATGTAATTACCCAGTTTTTCTTTTAATCTCTGAAGTCTTTTGTTTTCTATCTCATGGAGTCTTTTTAAGTTGAGGATTGATACCAAAGGCTTGTGATCAACCAACAGGGTGAAATGTTCCATTCCTAGCAGATAAATCCTACATTTGTTCACAGCCCATGTTGCAGCTTGAAGTTCCAATTCTACCATTGAATATCTTGTCTCTGTATCAGTTAGAAATCTTGAGCCACAACGTATCATCTTCCATTCTTTTCCATGTTGCTGCAATAAGACGTATCCAAATCCATTAAGCTTTGAAGCATCTGTTTGAATAATCGTAGGAGCTGAAGGGTTAAACTGAGCTAGTACAGGTGGATTACATAATGCCACCTTAGTCTTCTGGAATGCTTCATTATGTACTGGTAGCCACAATAATGTAGCATTCTTCTTCAACAACTCTCTGAGAGGTCCTGCAGCTGAGCTCACTTCTATGCTGAACTCTCCCAACTGGTTAACCAAACCAAGAAATGACTTCAAGTTGGTAACTGATTTTGGTTGAGGAAACTTCATGATTGCCTCAATCTCTCCAGGATCTGCTGCGATTCCTTTGCCAGATATTACATATCCCACGTATTTCACTTCTTCTTGTGCAAATACAAATTTGTCTGGATTTAGAGTAATCTTACTCCTTCTGCAGCAATCTAAGTACTTTTCACCAGTCCAACATGTTCTTTAAATGTTGAGCTGCATATGATTGCGTCATCAATGACTTTTTCAACATTTTTTAAATCTACAACAGCAGCGTCTCCTCGCCGGCTGTATTCGTCACCGGTGGAGCTCAGTCCCATCGGAGCTTACAAAAATTTGAAACGTCCCCATGGAGTTAAAAATGTTGTTAGTCTCTGAGCTTCTTCTTCGAGCTCGATTTGCCAATATCCACTTTTAGCGTCCAGCGTGGTAAAATATTTCGCATTACTGGAGATATTGGTGACAGCTTCATTAGGTGTCTTCGTTGGGTAAATTGGTCTCTGGATATGTTTGTTCAGTTGAGTGAGATCAACACATATCCGTATCCCGCCCTTTGGCTTTTTTACCACTACCATGCGATGACACCATTCGTTTGCTTCGTCACATACTGGAGCAATTACATTCTGCTTCAGCATTTCGTCCAACTTTTCTTTTACTTCTTGCCGTTGAGAGAACGGTACTGGACGAGTCGTACTAATCGAGTACGGTAAATAGTTTTCACGCAAGTGAATTTTCATTGGTGAACCTATCATGGGGCTAAGCTCATCTTGTTGAAACACGTCTGAGTATTCCTCCAACAATTGATCTCTTATCTTGCTTAGTTCCAATCCTGAAAGTTCCTTGGATGCTGATACAGCATTCACTTGACTAGGGAAATCTGCATGCAATATTTTTAGTCTCTTGCAAGCATCATAAGATAACAGCAAATCGTGCTGATTGTCACAAATTATTATTTCCTCTTCTATTGCAATGTTCTTCAACTTAATCACAGCTGATAAACATGCATAAGTACGAATATTGCTTCCGTTTTCTGCAGTGAGTTTCACGTTAGACTTTTTCAGATGACTGTGATTGACATTCAGTCTCTTTAGAAGGCTTCTTCCTGCAACAGTAATTTCTGCTCCTGTATCAGGTATAGCAGAAAAATTCCATTTGTTGTTTCCAACTGCAATTTCTATTTGCACCAATGGTGAAGATTTCTTCTCTTCACTTCTCACGGTTGTGCTGAGCAAGTTAGCAGTTCAGAGTGAGTTAATTTTCCCCGTCGAACTCTTTCTTGCTTCTTCTTTCTTCGTTGCTTTGCAATCCTTTATCCAATTTCCTGTCCTGTTGCAATTTTTACAAGGGAATTTCATTGTTGGACATTTTCCATACTGATGCTGCTTCTTACATTTATTGCATTGCTTTTTATTTTCTTTCAGCGAGTCTCTTCTGAAATTTCGTTTCCTATCTTCAGTGACTTTGGCTACTTTCTTAGTGCCTGAAAGATTTTCTGAATCTCTAATTGACGATTCGTGACTTCTGCAATAATCAATGACAATTTGCAAGGTAGGAAATGGGTTTATACCCAGAAGTTTCTGGCGTAGTTTCCTGTCCTTTATGCCAGACATCACTTTTGTGACCAAGCGTTGCTCCTCGCAATGAGCACACATGTCTGCTTCTGCTGACAGCTTCTTGACTACAACGAAGAATTGGTCGAAAGATTCACCATCTTCTTGCTTTCGTTCGTCGGACATCACACTGTCAATTGCAATATTGCGTTTTGACCGCAGGTGTTGTTGTAATCTGTCGAGCGTTTCTGTAACGGATATTTCATCTTCGTTACTGATGCCTATCGCACATTTCACCAGTGCTTTCGTTTCAACTGACATGCAACTTCTCAAGTATGCCAGTTGAATTCCTATTGGTCTTTCTTCTATTTTCTGTACCATAGAATAATCATTCCATGATTCTCGCCAACTTGTAAATTGACTGAATGAAACGTCAGACTCCGGTTGATACGGTTTAGTAGCTGCTGGGTAGCGTTCAGTTCTGTGGTGATGTCCTTCAGTTGTTACTGGAGGAGTGTTGACTGCACCACCTCGTGTAGATAGAGACTCATGTAGTACTCGTATCTGTTCTACTTGAAGCTCTAAACGTCTGTGTTCTAGATCTCTTCTTTCACTCTCTTCTTCTCTCCTTCTTTCATTTTCTTCTTCTTTCTTGCTCTCTCCTTATTTCATTATCGGCTTCTTGCCTTTCTAAGTACTGCTGAAACCAACTTGGAGGTGCAGCTGATTCCTTAGCTTTCTTTTTCTGTTGGCTTGCCCCTGCCATGCTGTGCGTTTTTCGAAAGTTTCAGTCGAAGTAGTTGCAGGTCCAAATGTCTACAGCGCCATGATGTTCTTATTTAGTTAATAAAACAAGAGAGTATTTCTGGAGAATAAATTCTAAAAATAATAGCATCTTGACGATACTTATACAATGTTGTATCCAATTTACGTGCATTGAATACTGACTTATTTTAACATATTAAATACATTTCTATATAATATTACAGCTACATGTATTTTTTTTTAAATGCATTTTTCCATCAAAAACAAGAAGAATAAACTAAACCTTAAGATTTCTTATAAATAACAGTAGCTAATTAAAGGATGATCAGTATGAATTAAATTAAAATATATTAAAGGTATTTATTAGTATGCTAGCTGGAATTTCTTTTTATGTTTGAGATGTTAACTACGATGATATGATGAGATCTAGCTATGCCTGCTGAAGAACCTGACACAGTGTCAGACGAACAATGAAGACATCATTCTGACATTTTATGGAGTATTTGACTCGAAATAGCAGATTCTGAAGTGTCTAGAATCATCTCTAAAAACTAACATACTATTATTTCTCACTCCTTAATCTTTTCATATAGTTATTCAGGAAATTATTCAAAACTGGTGTATTTTCCCGTTAAAAATAACTGGTTTTCGATAGTAATTTATTACTTGTTGTTCGGTTCCTTTCAATGAATTCAATTTAAACTAGATTATGTGCACTCGGTAGAGCGCATACTTCGCCTCCGCTTTGACCCGTTCTCCCTCAAAATTAAGGAAACTGCTAACTGGATAATAACCAATCGTCCGTCCCACCAAGTTCCATGCAATATGGTACAATACTTTTTGAGTTATAAATGATCTTGACCTTTGACCGGATCGCTTCCAAAATTCTACCATATCGTTCCTGGTCATTGACCAATTGTACCATCAAATTTCAAACAATTTGGTTGAATACTTTTTGAGTTACAAATGGCCTTGACCTTGATCTTTCACCTTTTATCCGATCACTTCCAAAATCTATCAAAATGGTCCCTGCATATTTACCAATCGTTCCACCAAGTTTCATGCAATATGGTACAATACTTTTTGAGTTATAAATGACCTTGACCTTTGACTGGATCGCTTCCAAAATTCTACCAGATCATTCCTGGTCATTGACCAATTGTACTATCAAATTTCAAACAATTTGGTTGAATATTTTTTGAGTTACAAATGGCCTTGACCTTGATCTTTGACCTTTAATCCGATCACTCCCAAAATCTATCAAAATGGTTCCTGCATATTGACCAATCGTTCCACCAAGTTTCATGCAATATGGTACAATACTTTTTGAGTTATAAATGACCTTGATCTTGACCTTTGACCGGATCGCTTCCAAAATTCTACCAGATCGTTCCTGGTCATTGACCAATTGTACTATCAAATTTCAAACAATTTGGTTGAATACTTTTTGAGTTACAAATGGCCTTGACCTTGATCTTTGACCTTTCTTTGGAGCGTCAAATATACATTAATTTTTCGAGCGCGCCGCTCTGCTCCGCTTGTAGTGTGAACGTGGACTTAGATGCATTCGCTCGCTATCTTTGGGATGCTGCTGCTGGCACATGGAAGCCAAACTTGATGATACTAGCTATATGATGAAAATACGTGGAAAAATTCTGAATTTCAAAAAAAAGTTAATTTTTCTAAAAATATCAACTCTATTCGTATAATTTGAATAATGAAAGAGAAAGTGTACTCTGTCATTTTTCACGGCTACATGTTGTATATTTGTTAATGCATTAGTTTTTCTCTCCCCAGTTATGACCTGATGAGTGAGACTTCAGTACCTATGACGTGTGACTTCACTGACATCAGGTAAGAAACACAACAAAGAAATAGGCTACGTTCTGAGTTACCAAACAGTTCTACAGTTTTGTTCTTATAAGAAATGTTAAAATAATCTAATTCGTAACCTTGGTACAAGCCGGTATCATGGTTATGAAAAATACTAGTTAGCTACATTGAAACTGTGAAAGTGTTCGGTAACTCAGAACTTATCCTACCAATCAGCTGCCAGATGCACGATTTTCTTCTATTTATTTAACTCATACTAATGTGTGATGTTCATCACTCTATCTACACTAATTTCTTTAATTATTTCCTTATATTTCATTGTAACTCATGCATCTGGCAACTAACTAATTAGTACTACCTTCAAACTGTCAAGAAAAACCTTCTTTACAATTTACTTTTGCAGTCAATATTTTACTAGATGGCTTATTGCATATATAGTGTAGTAATATTTTATCCAAATATTCAAAGTCCAAACATAGGCTCATTCATTTGACTGATAGGTCTCCTGATCTCATTGCTACTCAAAGGTATTTGCAGTTATTTTCAATGTTGCTACAGTGCAATTTATTCCCTATATTTCTTTCCATTTTATTGAGTTCATTTATTATATTTTCCATTTCTGGCACGAATTTTCACTTATTTGCTCGACTGCTCGTATCTACAATATCCTGTGTATTTAGTAGCAATTATCACCACCACTAATTGTAGCTACTCCAGCACAAAAAGAGTAATAAGTCAAATCACTGTAGCTAACTCTATAGTAGTAAATAATTATCCTTAACTGTGATTATCATAAACCTTAAAATTTAAACATATGAATTATAAAACAAAGGCTATTTTATGAAAAGTTATATAACTTCTTCCCTGACTTTTTAATATTGAAGTATGTCAGTTAGAAGTTATTTAGCTACTTTATTCACATCTAACAAAATGTGTTCTTTATTTCTTCGTGTAAATACTATTGAGACCTGGTGTAAATTATACAAACTTTGCGGATTTTGCAGTACGAAGCTACCAGAAATGATGAGTAAAGTTGCCTGCATCACTTTGTTTGTTCTAAATATTGTCACGTCTCACTCTGAATGTCGTGTTCATTTACATTATTCTGTGAACTTGCTGTGCTTGCTTTCAATTATTTCATTTTCATTAAAAATAATCATCTGCATTTATTTCAATAGATTTATTGAAATAAAGACAGCAGGTACACTTTGCTTCTAAATTCTCCAAAAAAATTTATTTAACACTAGTAAAAAGTTCAAAATGTAGTGTCTCTGTTTGAAGATTCTTTTATATTGCAAGAAAGTTGATAGTTCCGAGATTCTCACTTACTTTGGTTTGTGTATTTTCAACATACAGAAATGGTCCTAATACTGGAGATGGTAAAATCTTGAACCGCCTCTGGACCTTAGCCTACTCCTACATGCCAACCAGTGATGGAAGTCCGTCAAGTACGGCGGAAAACACGCCAAAAAGAACTCCATCCAGAAGATTGATGGGCAGTACTGCAGGGGACAAGTGGGAGAGATCTATAGAGAAGTGGGATAATTCTCCCAAAGCCTCGAGACTCAATAGGAAGCCTATAGAAGTGATGGATAAAGGACATGCGAGAACTGACAGTGGCAGTAGTACTGGCAGTTTCATTGAAACTGTCAAACCAGTAGATAATGCAGTGCCTGAAAAAAGAGATCCAGAAACCAAGGAGAAGAAACTGGGATGTGAAAGCAATACGCAAAGTGAAGAGAGTTTGAGTGACATTGCTGAGGAAGATTCATTGAACCAGGATTCTAAAGGACCGCGCAGTTTCTTCACACGAAATGCACCGGACAGATTGTCGAGCTTGTTTAAGAGAGGAGTGGGTGTTGCTGATCAGAAACTGAGAGGACTTTCCAAGAAAGTTATCAAGAAGTCTGAGAGCAAAGATTCAATCGGATCTATAAGCTCGGTGATCTCCAGTGTTTCTTCTAGTCTAACTAGTGATAAAGGGATATCTCCTTCTGTTAGTGATGATAGCTTGAAAAATAGTAAAATAGGACAGTCAGAGACTGATCATATGTTATTTAGTATGAAAGGTGACCAACCACGCCTTTTTCAATCTTCTGACTCTGCAAAAAGAAACCAGTCGAATGACGTTAAAAAGTCTAGTCATGTGAAAACTGCTGAGGTCCCCATTCCTGTTAGTGCTGTGCATGATAAGGTTAGACTTGGTGATCCTCTCGGTGCTCTGGATAGCCCTGAAAACTCTCCTCCTAAAGCACCACCAATAGCAACAAACTTAGTTTTGCAGTCAGACTCATCAGCCAAGAATGATGAGAAAATGAATATCGCAACTGATTCTGAGAATAGCTCGGTTTTATGCGAAACAATTTATGATAATGATATGCCTATTTCTAAACCTTCTATGAACGAAAATAAAGTGCTCAATTATGATGTAGATATTAAACCTTCCTCAGTGAAAGTAACTAAGTTAACTCCTTTATCTGTTGTCTTGATCAACGATGATGAGGCAACTGGTACTAGTGATAGTAAGACTGTCCAGTCCCCTAAAGCCATACCTTGGTCCATTGCCCCAATGGGTGGCTCACCCTTTGCCATCCCCCTACCTGTAGTCAGTAATAAGTCTCCCAAGAAAACTCCTTTGAAAACTCTCCCGCCATTACCACCAAACACACCCAGCAAAAGCATGCGTCAGAGTCGCAGTCCTGTCAGAATTCAGCGACCAGCAGATGCTCGCAGTAACAGTATCAGTAATGTCGGGGAACTGTCTGATGAGAACTTTTCAGCCGAGAGGAAAAGAGTTCTAGCGGGAGCAAGGACTTCTAACTCCCTCTCCTCTCTGTCCTCAATTACTGAAACGGGGCAGGGAGCAGCCACTGAACTGGCTTCTCGACAGGCACGAACTTTGGATAGCTCAGCTTCGTGGTCACTTCGAACATTGAGGTATTTCATTATAAATGTAGTAAATATATATTGAATGACTTGGCATGCCATATCCTAACATCTTTACCTTCTTCTTATACCTTTGGAAAATTCTATTTTTCTTTAAAAATGAGAATTTGTTTGCGATAGCTTCTATAAGTGGGTAACTTAATTAAAATAGATGGAAATTAAAGTTTTTACTTCTATTTAGATGAATATATCAAACTTCTAGCTGATTGTTTGCTGCAAAGTTTTTAAACAGAAAGTAGTTGCTAATGATGACTGTGGAAATATTACTAACAAAATTGGTCCTATAATATCTCTGAATAGTTCGCTGATTGTACTCCTAAGATTATTTCTTTATTATGAATTGTAGAACATTGAAATTTGATATAAATATAGAAAGTCTAATTTAAAAAATCCTTTTTGTTTCTTCATAGAAAACGAGATTTTATGGAGGAGTGCAAGAAATGTATCTCCTCCGTCAATTTTTGACGTAGAGTGATGATATTGGTATCATTGGATGTGGAAATATATGACCAACAAAAGTATAGAGCGTTTTGCTTACAAATGTCTACTTTGGGATTAAAAAAATATATATAATATATTTATTTTTCAATAATATTCTACTTGTGACGTCATAAATTTTAATTGCAAACTAATTTGGAACCAAACGCCCTATGCTTTTGTTGCCCAAGTCTTTGCGGATCTAATGATAGCATGACACCCATATCATCACTGTCAAATATTGACTGTGGAGATCCAATTCCAAATGTGATTTTTACCTTATTGCTACAAAAAGATTACTCATTCGTTTGATATATGTATCAAATTTCAAATAAATTCGAATATAATCTTGGAGGGACGATCCCCTTAACAACTTCATAATAGCTGCAGAAAATATAACCAAGATACCTAAATAATTAATTAACCAGCTAGCTTCACTCATTATCGAATTAACTGAATGCTTAATTGAGTTGGGTAATAGATAGCTACCCTTCAATCTGTTTTACAAAGGCATGGATTATTAATGGTCACTTAGTAAATTACACTAGGAAGAATACTAGGCAAATGCTATTATTTTATAATATAGTAATGTGTTAATAATGTCTAATATGTAGTAGAAGAATTTTTTGAGATAGTGGGATAATATCTTGAATTATTGAGTAATGGTATGATATTAGATATATGTTTTTAAAAGCATGATAAAGAGAAACGTAGTTAGCATTGCCTGTTTTGCATGTGTAATAATATATATCGTATTTTAGAGCTGTTATTTCTTTTAAGCATTTTCTATATTTTGTTTAGTAGCTAAGCTGTATATCTTTTTGTTTACTTTGATGATTTGGCTGGAGTATCGGGAAATAGCCACACAACCTCTGTAAGAAACAGAAATCACATTTAACTTTCTCTAATGACTAATTAGTATATTAATATTGTTCAATAACTTGTTCATACAATGAGCATCACTGTTCTATTGAGTTGTGTGTGGGTATTTGCCATGGTTGCCTATGGTTGGTCTCAATGTTGTCATTCATACCTAGTGATGAAGGAGGTGACCAGGCTATGCATGGTATGGCGCTGTCTTCCCTCGCTTCGTCCGGTCTACAAAAACTCGGTAACTTCAGGGAACATTATCTAGATCCTACTATGGCAGAGTTCCTGAGGTAAGTGCTTAATGTAGTACGTCTGAGCTATCGAACGGTTCCACCTTTCTATCATACATATAAGGAAACAGGATTTAAATCTTAATTTAAATTTGTAATCATGTTAACTGTTCGATAGCCCAGAACTTACCCTGGATTGTGCAAGTTGCGTAGCTATGACTTGATACAATCTGCTATCAAGATTTTTTTTCTGTGTTTAACTTATGCCCCGTACACACCACCAAACACTTCGTCAAAATGTTTGGCAAACTTAAAAAAAAAACCTCTATTTTAGTGTTGTTAAAAATTTAAAGAGAACTTTAAGGGATCCAACATGTTAGAATAGGGTGTGTCAAACATTAGAATAAAACTCTAAGTTATTGAAATTACATACAACCATGCATATTAGTTTCTTATAATTTTAAATACCTATAATTAGGTTACTGAACCTATCTATCAAACTAGTGTTTAGTGTTCACTAAAATCAGTTTGAAGAGGCTATTTCCTTTTGACGAAGTGTGTGGTAGTGTGTATTGGACATAAAGAAAGCCAGTGGTAGTGAAATATCATTATGTGAATATTCATTTCAAGAGGAGCAGAGAATTTGTTACTGTTTATATTTCTCCCAATGAATGCATAGATGATAACTAGCTACATACATTTTCAGTAGCTACATTTCTCCCCTGCTATATAGTCTCATTATTAGTGTATTCCTGTAGCTACTTTGCTGTTGAATGTCTCTTTGGGCTATATGTAATGTGTAGCATTTGTGATGGCAAATAGCATCATCTGGGTAAATAATATATAATGAATGTTCAATTTATTTAGCAGTACTTTAAAAGTCAACATTGTATAATAGAGTTCAGCTACTTTAAATAGTTAGGTTTTGTTCTTTATCAATAAGTTAACATATTCTCAGAATATATACTTTTTTTCTTAAATCAAATAAACGCTACATTTATTCATTTTTAATTATCAAATCATAACTTGAAAAATTGTTTTTTTAATTTTTGACTCGAACCATTTTATTTTCCCTCCTTATTTCTTCGCTATTTCACTGAGTGATCTTTCCCATCTCTGTCCAATGCTGACCCCTACTCCTCTCTACAGCACCAATGGGGGCATGAAGAAGGCAGAGCTGCTGAGTGGTGGTCTCAACTCCATGAAGAGTGCTGTCACTTCTTTCTCCAAGAAGTTACGCCAGACAATATCAGCTAACAACACTCCCACCAAAGCTACGGGTTACGGGTGAGTCTCTTTGCCTCTCTCGGGTTAATCTTATTGACAAATAGAGTAAAGGGACTAACTAACCTTAGTGTGTTAAGGTACAAGTGATAGATCCTTTAACATATTTTCTCTTCAATTAGGGCTAGTAACCAATAGTTAGCTCACATAGGTAGCTAAGTATTATAACTCTTAGTTTGGTTAATGAGCAAATCATTTACTTTCTCTCTATAAATTCATTTTCCAAGTTTAAATGAAGAAGTGATGAGAAATGTAGCTAGTGCTATCTGGCAACTCACACTATTCATGACTATTATTTGATGAGGTGATTTCCTCATAGCTAATAGTAGCTACTAATTAATTAATAGTATTAATTGCTTGGTAGCTCAAACGTAGTCTAACTCTAATTCTGGTAGCTATTTAATGTTATTGGTGGCGTGAATTTCCAACTTCATTCAAAATGAACTTATTTTATTTGTTCCTAATTTTACATAGCTGTAGCTTTAGGTTGTAGGAATTTTTGAATTGAAATATTTTTATATCCATTTTTATCCCAAAAGGGGACTTCATATTTTCAGCTTGGCACTGTAATAGTAGCGAGAGTTGTAAATACCATTATAATGTAGTATTAGAATTAAATTGAGCATTCATTTGATTTGAATCAAATGAATGTCCAATTTAATTCATTCATTTTCATTTTTCACTTGTTATTAGACATTAGACTCAAAAATCGTCAAATTTTCAATTTACTTTTTTTGGCTAGAATTATTCTCGAACATTCTCTCTGTAATAATCTGAAAAGAGAATAGCGAAAAACGTACCGGAACTGCTACAATCGTTTGAAAACTGTACCCTTTTCAAACTTTAGAAGCGTTTTTCTCCCACTTCTTTTTTTACACATTCAAATCTCTATTCCTGAAGTGTTTACTGACCGATTTTCACCATTCTTATTTCAAAGTGTAGGGAAATGTTGTATCTTCAATTCTTAGGAAGACTAATTTCAAATTTTTCTTTGCTTTTTTTTCATTTTTTATACAAAATATTGGTGACAATATGAAAAAAGGGAAATTGTGAATATTTGAAAAACAGGAACGAAATTCGCAAAAACACCTCCTAGCATTCATTCCTAAGAAAAATAGAAATGTATAGAAGCAAACAAAAAATCCACCCATTACTTCTCCAGAAATAGCGCGTCAAAAATTACCCTAAAAAACCAAAAAATTGCCAAAAAAAACTCAAAATATTTGAGAAAGTACTAGAAGGCAGGAGAAAAAACATTTTTAATTTGTTTCTACCTTTATGTAAAGTTTCAGACAAATCGGAATGTAAATAAAAAATATTCGTCTGAAATCAGTTGCCCCCTTAACTAATTCATATAGCTATGTATCTAGTTTTAGGTTGTTGCGTGTAACCATTTGCATTACATTTGATATCACTGTACCTGTTCAGTTGGCGCAGTTTTGACGGCTCTTCCACGCAAGGCGATGACGAGGGCAGTGTTGTGGATGGCCTGCTGAGTAGAAGAGAGTCATCACTGCTACCCTCAGAGTGTGGGGCACTACTTCTTACAGGCAATGATGAACTGATGCTGCAACATACCCTAGCAGCTAGTGGCTTGCTGGGACTGATGGGAGGTGAGTAACTAGCAGACACTGTGATTGGCAGGGTTAAGTAACTAAAATATATAGTAGCTACTAAATAATAATGTTCTATTCATTTATATTATTTTGCATTTCTGTACATTCTTAATTCAAATTGAATCCTAGGTTTGTAATATATATGTTCTGCGCCATTTGCCTATTTGCACAATCTCTGGAATGCGCTGCGCATTTTTAAAACTCCTTCAACCCCCTAAAGCAGGTCATCAGACAATCATGAAGTGTGCAGTAAAACAAACTAGCGAATAATACAAACTACATAACAGTCATTTATGTTGAGAGTTTCAAAATAATGTTCATTTATACATAAATATATGAGGATTGCTTTGAAAAACTCGACAAAGATAACAGGAGATAAAAGAAAGGGGGTTTGGAGGGCGGTACACCACCCTTTACGCATATATATATTATTGGTATTCTATTTCATAATAAATCTACATTAGGGGGCTAAAGGGGATTGTTTAAAAACGCGCAGCACAATCTCTAAAATGTAAAAAACGGCAAATTGCGCGGAACAGATATAGTTAGCCACCATTCATATTGTGTTGTAGCTAAACATTAGACCTTCAAATTATTATAAATTATCAATAACTAGCTACCTACCTTCAAATTACTATTGAGTTTTTAAAAAATATTTAATGTTGTTATAGTAACGGTAGAGAATTGACTCTGTTTGTTCATTTGTGGTTAGTACAACCCTTAAGGTGGTTGTACTAACACTCTGCACCATCTGACCACACCTTGTCTCAGGTACTGACATGTCAGGCCCATCCAATGGTCAGCTGCTGGATAGTTTCATTGCCGGTCCTGGCTGGGACTCGAGTGGTCCCTACTGCCTGGGGGTGGGGATCACCTCTTGCTCCAAGTGTCACAACTGCAAGACTCTCCTGTACGATGAGGAGATAATGGCGGGGTGGGATGCTAACCACTCCAACCTCAACACCAGGTGACTAGCGCTAGGGGAGGGGGGGGGGGTAAAGAGGTGTATGACGGTTACTCGTTATCGACGATACGGGGGAAATACATAATTTAACTAGTAATAGCTATACTTACTATCCATGATACCTGCAAATATCATTAATAGCTTCATACGAATTAAAAATCTAGTAAAATTTATAGTTTTTCTTATGATCGATAGCTAGTTAATGTGGTATCGTTCGATAATTCAGAATTTACCCTAGTAGTCCTAGTTGGGGAATAGAAAATTCCCTCTTTAAGTTGATTTTTTTTACTAAAATAGATCCTTAAAATCAATTTGCTACGTTTGCAGTTCATTAGTGTTTTGGTCAACAGATAGGTAACTCTTTGAAATACGTTAATATGGCAGACTTTATTGTAATTAGTTACAATGACATGCTTTATTGTAATTAGTTACAATGACATGCTTTATTGTAATTAGTTACAATGACATGCTTTATTGTAATTAGTTACAATGACATGCTTTATTGTAATTAGTTACAATGACATGCTTTATTGTAATTAGTTACAATGACATGCTTTATTGTAATTAGTTTCAATGACATGCTTTATTGTAATTAGTTACAATGACATGCTTTATTGTAATTAGTTACAATGACATGCTTTATTGTAATTAGTTACAATGACATGCTTTATTGTAATTAGTTACAATGACATGCTTTATTGTAATTAGTTACAATGACATGCTTTATTGTAATTAGTTACAATGACATGCTTTATTGTAATTAGTTACAATGACATGCTTTATTGTAATTAGTTACAATGACATGCTTTATTGTAATTAGTTACAATGACATGCTTTATTGTAATTAGTTACAATGACATGCTTTATTGTAATTAGTTACAATGACATGCTTTATTGTAATTAGTTACAATGACATGCTTTATTGTAATTAGTTACAATGACATGCTTTATTGTAATTAGTTACAATGACATGCTTTATTGTAATTAGTTACAATGACATGCTTTATTGTAATTAGTTACAATGACATGCTTTATTGTAATTAGTTACAATGACATGCTTAACTATAGCTAGTACGTTATATATATGATGCTATCCTTTATTTTTCAAATATCATGCGACATATTGGTCAGTAGCTCATATTTGAGCGAGTCTGCACATGTTTGAGCGTGTCTGCACATGTTTGAGCGTGTCTGCACATGTTTGAGCGTGTCTGCTCATATTTGAGCGAGTCTGCACATGTTTGAGCGAGTCTGCACATGTTTGAGCGTGTCTGCACATGTTTGAGCGAGTCTGCACATGTTTGAGCGAGTCTGCACATGTTTGAGCGTGTCTGCACATGTTTGAGCGAGTCTGCACATGTTTGAGCGAGTCTGCACATGTTTGAGCGTGTCTGCACATGTTTGAGCGTGTCTGCACATGTTTGAGCGTGTCTGCACATGTTTGAGCGAGTCTGCACATGTTTGAGCGTGTCTGCACATGTTTGAGCGTGTCTGCACATGTTTGAGCGTGTCTGCTCATATTTGAGCGAGTCTGCACATGTTTGAGCGAGTCTGCACATGTTTGAGCGAGTCTGCACATGTTTGAGCGTGTCTGCACATGTTTGAGCGTGTCTGCACATGTTTGAGCGTGTCTGCACATGTTTGAGCGTGTCTGCACATGTTTGAGCGAGTCTGCACATGTTTGAGCGTGTCTGCACATGTTTGAGCGTGTCTGCACATGTTTGAGCGTGTCTGCTCATGTTTGAGCGAGTCTGCACATGTTTGAGCGAGTCTGCACATGTTTGAGCGAGTCTGCACATGTTTGAGCGAGTCTGCACATGTTTGAGCGAGTCTGCACATGTTTGAGCGAGTCTGCACATGTTTGAGCGTGTCTGCACATGTTTGAGCGTGTCTGCACATGTTTGAGCGTGTCTGTTCATGTTTGAGCGTGTCTGTTCATGTTTGAGCGTGTCGGAACATCTTTGAGCTTGTCGGAACATGTTTGAGCGTGTCTGCACATGTTTGAGCGTGTCTGTTCATGTTTGAGCGTGTCGGAACATCTTTGAGCTTGTCGGAACATGTTTGAGCGTGTCGGAACATCTTTGAGCTTGTCGGAACATCTTTGAGCTTGTCGGAACATGTTTGAGCTTGTCGGAACATGTTTGAGCTTATCGGAACATGTTTGAGCTTATCGGAACATGTTTGAGCTTATTGGAACATGTTTGAGCTTATCGGAACATGTTTGAGCGTGTCGGAACATGTTTGAGCTTATCGGAACATGTTTGAGCGTGTCGGAACATGTTTGAGCTTATTGGAACATGTTTGAGCTTATTGGAACATGTTTGAGCTTATCGAAACATGTTTGAGCTTATCGGAACATGTTTGAGTGTGTTTAAATTAAATTAGTTCCAATACCTCAGTTTTCACTGAGAGTTGAACGATAAGAATCTTATCCGTTTTCCCAGTACAATATTCTCTAACTCTCTCCCTTTTTTTCAGGTGTCGCTACTGTGAGAGAGTTACTCTGCCGGAACTGACTATAAGCACCTTCAATGTACTGGACCAGCCTAAGGATGAGTCAGGTGAACAGAAACACTATTGTTGGACTTGAATTGATATAGTGATGCATTGGAGCAAATGGCATTCTAGTTGATTGTAGCTTATTTCTTGGTCAAATTGAACATATTTATTCTGGAAATAAATCGCTGTGCTGTTGTAAGACAAGAGCAGCCTGTAAATATCTCTTTACTGTTGTTGAGAATTGATTAATAACTATAAAATAAAAACATAATATTTGTGGCTGTAAAATTAAAAACTGAATTCTTGAAACGAAAGGAAGACTAAACGTAGCTAAATTCTTATCTCATTTTACGGACAGATGAATAATAATACATCCAACTGATTATAATCTTTGATAGCTAATAATAATAATTTGATTATGTGTTACTCTTCCATTCATTTATGTCGTAAATACTGATCCTAACTGTGATGGGGTGAATGGAATTATCTCATTGCAATTGTTTAGCTATAAGAAATTTATCCCGAAGTTTGCTACTTTGTTTTATGCCAATCCATTATATCAACTTGAGAGTAAATATAATGATGATGCCTCAATGCGATTAATAATTCTTGACTACAATTAACTTAATTTTATTTATTTGCAGACACTAAAGAAGTCTCAAAGGATAAGATTTATTCTGCTTTAGCCAGGAAGGTGAGTTGAACTCCTACTTTTCACATATTATATTTTTATTTTGACCTGGAAAGACAATAGTACATCATCACAGTGACTCTTTTCTCTGATAGTACATCATCTCAGTGACTCTTTTCTCTGATAGTACATCATCACAGTGACTCTTTTCTCTGATAGTACATCATCACAGTGACTCTTTTCTCTGATAGTACATCATCACAGTGACTCTTTTCTCTGATAGTACATCATCTCAGTGACTCTTTTCTCTAATAGTACATCATCACAGTGACTCTTTTCTCTGATAGTACATCATCACAGTGACTCTTTTCTCTGATAGTACATCATCACAGTGACTCTTTTCTCTGATAGTACATCATCACAGTGACTCTTTTCTCTGATAGTACATCATCACAGTGACTCTTTTCTCTGATAGTACATCATCACAGTGACTCTTTTCTCTGATAGTACATCATCACAGTGACTCTTTTCTCTGATAGTACATCATCTCAGTGACTCTTTTCTCTAATAGTACATCATCACAGTGACTCTTTTCTCTGATAGTACATCATCACAGTGACTCTTTTCTCTGATAGTACATCATCACAGTGACTCTTTTCTCTGATAGTACATCATCACAGTGACTCTTTTCTCTGATAGTACATCATCACAGTGACTCTTTTCTCTGATAGTACATCATCTCAGTGACTCTTTTCTCTGATAGTACATCATCTCAGTGACTCTTTTCTCTGATAGTACATCATCTCAGTGACTCTTTTCTCTAATAGTACATCATCACAGTGACTCTTTTCTCTGATAGTACATCATCACAGTGACTCTTTTCTCTGATAGTACATCATCACAGTGACTCTTTTCTCTGATAGTACATCATCACAGTGACTCTTTTCTCTGATAGTACATCATCTCAGTGACTCTTTTCTCTGATAGTACATCATCTCAGTGACTCTTTTCTCTGATAGTACATCATCACAGTGACTCTTTTCTCTGATAGTACATCATCACAGTGACTCTTTTCTCTGATAGTACATCATCACAGTGACTCTTTTCTCTGATAGTACATCATCACAGTGACTCTTTTCTCTGATAGTACATCATCTCAGTGACTCTTTTCTCTGATAGTACATCATCACAGTGACTCTTTTCTCTGATAGTACATCATCACAGTGACTCTTTTCTCTGATAGTACATCATCACAGTGACTCTTTTCTCTGACAGTACATCATCACAGTGACTCTTTTCTCTGATAGTACATCATCACAGTGACTCTTTTCTCTGATAGTACATCATCTCAGTGACTCTTTTCTCTGATAGTACATCATCACAGTGACTCTTTTCTCTGATAGTACATCATCACAGTGACTCTTTTCTCTGATAGTACATCATCACAGTGACTCTTTTCTCTGATAGTACATCATCACAGTGACTCTTTTCTCTGATAGTACATCATCACAGTGACTCTTTTCTCTGATAGTACATCATCTCAGTGACTCTTTTCTCTGATAGTACATCATCACAGTGACTCTTTTCTCTGATAGTACATCATCACAGTGACTCTTTCCTCTGATAGTACATCATCACAGTGACTATTTTCTCTGATAGTACATCATCACAGTGACTCTTTTCTCTGATAGTACATCATCACAGTGACTCTTTTCTCTGATAGTACATCATCACAGTGACTCTTTTCTCTGATAGTACATCATCACAGTGACTCTTTTCTCTGATAGTACATCATCACAGTGACTCTTTTCTCTGATAGTACATCATCACAGTGACTCTTTTCTCTGATAGTACATCATCACAGTGACTCCTTTCTCTGATAGTACATCATCACAGTGACTCCTTTCTCTGATAGTACATCATCACAGTGACTCCTTTCTCTGATAGTACATCATCACAGTGACTCTTTTCTCTGATAGTACATCATCACAGTGACTCTTTTCTCTGATAGTACATCATCACAGTGACTCTTTTCTCTGATAGTACATCATCACAGTGACTCTTTTCTCTGATAGTACATCATCACAGTGACTCTTTTCTCTGATAGTACATCATCACAGTGACTCTTTTCTCTGATAGTACATCATCACAGTGACTCTTTTCTCTGATAGTAGCTACATCATCACAGTGACTCTTTTCTCTGATAGTACATCATCACAGTGACTCTTTTCTCTGATAGTACATCATCACAGTGACTCTTTTCTCTGATAGTACATCATCACAGTGACTCTTTTCTCTGATAGTACATCCTCACTCTCTTTTCACAGGCACAGTCTAAGGACTCCATGACAGTTACTTACCTCAGTCCTTTGGTTCTACGCAAAGAATTGGAGACGATGCTTGGCAATGAGGGGGAGGGGGTGGTGACCTCTACTAACTTCTCTAAGAAACACCCCATCCTCTACTGGAACATGGTTAGTATCAACCACTAAAGCATATTTGGAGCGCTTTTTCTACTAAAATGCAGCATAAATTCAGCAGTAACCTGAAAACCGTCAAGCTTGAGTTTAAATAACCTCTTGATAAACTCATTTACTTATTAGTTAGTACGAAATATTTCTTTTATGACCAAGCTGCTTATTGTGACCAAATGAAATTGTTCTGTTTTAAGTTTTTAACATTGTATTAATTTTAACTACCTTATGTTCAACTTTGCAGTCATCATTCGTTCAAACATATTATTTTTATTAGAGTAGCTACCAGAATACGTCGCACTAATATATTTTCTTACAGATGTGGTACTTCAATCGTCTTGGTTTGCCAAGTCAATTGTCTGGTTTGTGTCTGGAGAATATCATCGAGGGTTTCAAAGATAAAATCCATTCCTCTTGGATCAAAGAGTCTACCAGCAAAGAGAATGTGAAGGTGAATGGTGTGGAACAGATAACAACATTGAGAGAGGAAAGTGACAAAGAGGTACTGTCTACTGCATCTACTGAAAAGGCGTCAAAGTCTACTGACGCAGTCCCTATTGACGCAGAGACAGTTGTTACTGCTGTACAAGGAGTTACTGCTGCTAATACTGCAGAGTTACCCTCACAGTCTAATGATGTTGTTTATCCTGACTGGAAGAATGTTCTCGTGGTGTGTCTCTGGGACAACCCTCTCTACCACGTGGAGGTAAGACAGATTAAGAGAGCTTTGAGGTGCTTTAGGGAAACTATTTCAACATTTTGATCGAGAGTTTTGTCAAAGAACCGAAATGAAAGTATTTGAAGTAAAAAGCTTGAAGATATTAAGACCCATAAATATACAGTTTATTATTTTAAAACTCTTCAGTTGTAGTGAGTGTAGCTACCTACCTATTTTTTGTGAGTTATTTTGACATTACCCTAAAAATTCACTTTCCCCTCAACCTCTTCATTGACTAAATCTAAATAGCTACGCACATTCTGTTTTAGGTTGGCCGAAATGGAATAATTTGAAGTAAAAAGTAAATAAAGATATTAACAAATTATATCTTGGATAATACCCATACATTTTAAAATATTAACTAATTCGTATCTATTTTCCTACTTAAATCTCACTCCTTTTCTGTTCAGGTTGGCACACCCCTTTACATGCAGTGGCGTCACAGGGGGGAGTTATCTACCAGGGTGAAGGGTCTGGTGGATCAGCCACTAGTCATTGACGAGAATGTGCTACAGTCCATCCTAACGTGTCTGCACATTGACGACATGAAGAGTGCCATGAAGTTACTGCTGAAGGAGCTGCAGAAGAGACCTGTGTGTCTGCAGCATGTCAGACTGCCTCTCTACAGAGACCTCCTCATGCTGGCAGTGAGTGCCTTGCCTACAAAGAGTCTGAACATCTGTGAGTACCTGCCTAATTAGTAACCTGTCTCACTGTCTCATACTTAACCTGTCTCACTGTCTCATACTTAACCTGCTTCACTGTCTCATACTTAACCTGCCTCACTGTCTCATACTTAACCTGCCTCACTGTCTCATACTTAACCTGCCTCACTGTCTCATACTTAACCTGCCTCACTGTTTCATACTTAACCTGCCTCATTTTCATACAACTGACTTGTCTCACTTTCATACAACTGACTGGTCTCACTTTCATACAACTGACTGGTCTCACTTTCATACAACTGACTGGTCTCACTTTCATACAACTGACTGGTCTCACTTTCATACATCTGACTGGTCTCACTTTCATACATCTGACTTGTCTCATTTTCATACAACTGACTGGCTCACTTTCATACAACTGACTGGTCTCACTTTCATACAACTGACTGGTCTCACTTTCATACATCTGACTGGTCTCACTTTCATACATCTGACTTGTCTCATTTTCATACAACTGACTGGCTCACTTTCATACAACTGACTGGTCTCACTTTCATACAACTGACTGGTCTCACTTTCATACAACTGACTGGTCTCACTTTCATACAACTGACTGGTCTCACTTTCATACAACTGACTGGTCTCACTTTCATACAACTGACTGGTCTCGCTTTCATACAACTGACTGGTCTCACTTTCATACAACTGACTGGTCTCACTTTCATACAACTGACTGGTCTCACTTTCTGAAACTGTAACTCTACTTCTCTTTATAAATAAATATCAGACTTGAGTTAAAATATTGTCACTATATATCATTATTAGCTTTGTTTTCCAATGTATTTTTCAGTAAGATAATTCTATACCACCAAATGCTCTCATATTGTTTGTACATAGTTAGGTATATTAATAGATATGACATAGCTAGTGAGATGCAATAAAAGTGCTAGGAAGATAAAATATAAGGAAAAATACTCAGTCGTTTTTTAAATTGAATATTTCTTCAAATTTTACCTTTTCATATCTTTTATTATTTTTTTTACATGAAAATGTTTCTTTGCAGTTTCGTTTGAGAAAAAATATCGCGCTGCTTATGACAACTTTGACGCTTCCGTTGCTGGTCTCCTAACGCCGGCTGACTCCGCCCCTCCTCTCGCTGCTAACCTGGCCAGGAGGTACTTCCCTCCTCTGCTCCTTTGAAGCTCCTCCCACTTCATAACCTATGAACTTATTAGTTAAACGACACTTGCGAATCTATTTAATTTAGTCTTCATTCACTCTTTGAGTATTTTAAATACTTTGGTAAATCCTTCGCTACCTTCATAGAAAACGAGAAACTTTCTAATTTTAGGAGTAACTCTGTTATTTAAATTATTACTCTTTTATTTATTTCTACCTGTTGCAATAGCATTCTTAGTGCATTATTTATTTAAATCTTTATTCTATCCATCGTAGAATGAAGCACTGTTATTTTATTACCCACTATTCATTGCATGACATTATGATTTATATTGTAGCTAATGGCTAAATTTCTCACAATAACTGAAACATTAAAGTTCTTTCTATAGCTACTTTCATTTAGTTAATAACTGCCAATTTGTTTAATTTGGTGAGTGCCTCATGATGTTTTGCTCTAAAATGTTATTTGTAGTTACGATATTATGAGCTTACCGAGTAATTTATTTATTTTGTAGTTCTTTTTGTGTTGCAATAATATGGTACGTTAGAGTCCTAATATACCTTTAGTGTTTGCCGTTAACAAAGTAGCCTTAATGAAGTACTCTAAAGTAGCTAAGGTAGGTACACTCAACACAAATACCAATCTAATGTTAACTGTTTAGGGTAAGATATGAATTAGCGGTCAGTTTCACATCCTCGGTCAAATAAGAAAACTATATAGTAACTGGTTTTTTTTAATTTTTATTGTTACCCATGGTACCTGAGGTATCAGGTTGGTGTCAACAATTAAAAAAATATAATAATTTCTTTTTTTCTTGTATAACCGAAGATGTGAAACTGACCGCTAATTCGTCACTCACCCCAACTGATATCCCCTTCTCTAAAAGACATCGTTTCATAATTTTACTGTGAAATACTCTGTAAATAGTCTAATTATCTAAGAACTGGTATACTAGTGACAATTAGGGAAAAATCTAAGTTATCGAACAGTTACACAACGATCATGTAAGAAAAAAATATTTAATTCAACTCTTATCATTTTAATTTAATATAAATAATTTACTTTTTGACTTTTTTCCTATTTGATCGAAAATGTGGATCCGCTCGATAACTCAGAACTTACCCCAGCCCTCTATTATCTATTATCAGTAAGTATTCGCTGATAACAGAGGTTTATTTATTTTATCCAATACTTTCAAAAATGATTTGCTGGTAATTAATTAATTGAAAAAATAAATCTTTTTTTCTTATGTAGCTGCCAACTTTAACGATATGCATAATAAATATCTAAGACTCTAGAATATTCATTCTTCAAATTCTCTTACTCAGCACGGAGTAGCTCTTTCACTTCCATGCGCATTTTGTAAGGTCTTTATATCTTTTTGAAGCAATTTTTGTTCTCCTGGAAGGGTAAGTTCTCAATTATCGGTCAGTTCCACATTTTCGAACACGTAAGAAAAAAATATAATAATTATTTAAATAATTTAATTTTTATTTTAATTGGTATCCATGAAACCTGCAGATATCATTCATAACAATAATAAATAAAATAATTATTATATCGTTTTTTCTTATGTGTCCGAAAATATGGAACTGACCGATAATTAAGAGCTTACCCTATGTTTAGTTTAATTTGTTGTATGTTTAAGAAGTAAGAGCTTTTAGACTAAGTGATGAATTTTCCTTCCAATGTCATTCCGTCACCTTCTCTTCGCACTGTTGTAAATAGAACTAATGAGGTAATGAGTTTGTACATACTGTGATAGCATTAGTTAGTTAGTTACCTTATTATTCAAATTGCAAAGTCTGTTATCAAATTCAATATTTAACTTGTAGTTTCTAATTTAATCTGTAGTGTGATTTTCTTTGACCGTACTTTCACTGTCCATTCTCATTTGGTAATGAATTGATTGCTAAGTTAATTTTAACCTGGAGCCACTTTCTTATCTAGCTGCTTCTTCAGAGTCTTTTGTATTTAATTTCCTTTTGACGTCAGTGTTATGGCCTTAAAAAGCCAGTGTGTTTTGTTCTTCAAAATCTCTAAACCATTTAGTTTGAATACTTTACTGTTATTCAAGTTATAGTTTGAGTGAAGTTGTTTTTGTAATTTTAATGCTCCTTTTAAGTGTTTAGTAAATAGTTCTTTCAAGTAGCCTTTTCTTCTATATTCAACTTATTTTGATTTAAGTATCACTCTCAAATGATTGAATAAGAGTACAATAAGCTGTAAATAATAAACTACTTATTCCATGTTTGTACAATATTATTCCTAAGTGCAATTGATCCTCATGTCTACACAAATAATTCTCCTGTTAACTGTATTTGCAACTGTAGTTAATTACATTGCTACAGTTTACAGTAGGTACTTCATGTCTAACAGTGACAAACTAGAGTTGTCGGGGTTTTCGTCAGGCAAAATATAGGTAGCATTATAAACTAGGAAATATTTACTGAACTGTTATGCTTATTTCGTATGTCTTTTCTTCTGTAATGATTTACAATTATTAACGAAATGGTTATTAAAATATAGCTGCTATTTGTTTTAATTCTTACCCCACAAGTAACTTCATTTGGTTTCCGGAAGGTAACAGGTTTCCTTCACATTCATAATTATACGTACATTTTTTTAAATTAAAGTACAGGTAAAGCTCGTACAGCGGACGATCTTTAAACGGACACCCACTATAAAGGACAAAACTGTCAGTTCTACAAGATATGCAGCTCGCTACAACGATCTCTTTAAAATATATTGTTCAACAAATATTCTATTAGTCTAAGTATTTAGTCATAGTAAGTTATACCAATTTTGTGAAATCTTCATTTAATAAATAATAAATGCTGTTAAAGAAAACTTTAAATACTTAACTGAAGAAAAACCTCAGTCGCGCATAGCGTCCATTGATCAGCATGGCACACATTTCTTCAGGTACATGTACTGTCCGTTGTACGAGCTTTACCTTTATAGTATTTATTTCCTTGGATGGTTTATAAGATGTGATATCAAAGGAATAAAATTCATAGTTACGTGCGATGAGCTTTATTACAATATATTATAGACACTAAAATCAATCAGGAAATTTCAATAGATTATCCTCATTCCACCACTGCATATACAAGATTTATAAAAATTTATTTGATCTCGTCTCGCTTGCCAGCTAATAAGAACCTTTTAATGAGTTACATGATGCAGATAAAGCTACGAAAATACCAACAATGAACAGCCTCAACCAAACAAATAAAGAGTGACATCGTCAGTTGAATAGACCGTACAGTAAAAACATTACAAGGCATACCATCAATTAACATATAATAGACAGGATATATACAACCAAATATTCACAGGATATAACTTAAGTCTTCATCGTGGATCAAAGAATTTTGAATAGTTTAGATTAATAACGTGATGGACACCATGAAAACACAATTTGCATCTTAAAAATAATAGAAGTCTATTAATGAATAGAGTAGAATGAGCAGAGAGATTTCTTTAGAATATAGTCGCTTATATACATCATAACCAAGTAGCTAGCAATAACAACTTAAAGACTGACTGCTAACTAGGCAATTGATAGAAATGTGAAGAGAGCTATAATGTGATTAGAGTCACTCCCACTCGGTGGTGCCAGGGGGCTTGCTGGTCATATCATACATCACTCTGCTCACACCGGGCACACGAAGTATCTCGCACACCATCTTTGCGATCACCTCCATAGGGATGTGTTTGCCAGGCACTGCAGCACGCCCCGTCATGAAGTCCTGAGTGATGAAAGGTCTCACGGCAACACTGCGTTGACACGAAGGAGACCTGCTCATCGGGTCCCTGTCAAAATGAACGGGTAACAGCACTACAGGCATTTGAGATATCTTGTCCATGTAACCAGAGTCTATGAGAGTTTGTGTGGAAAGATGGTCAGCTTGACGTAAAGTAGACACGACGTTGGGTGTGAGGTAAGTGGGAGTGACATCTTGCACATTCTCTTTGACACACCCACCAAACAGGAAACACACTCTGTTGACATTATGACACACTTTGGGAATGAGTTGTGCCAAGATGAAGAGTTTATCCCAAACAGGGTCAGAATCAGAGGAGAGAGTGACCACGTAACTGTAACTGCGGCTATCTCCCTGCACACCAACACTTCTGATGGGGAGCAGAGTGGCCTGAAGTGACAGCAGACTGATCTGCTTCAGTTCTTCTCTGTCAGTGTCACTGGTTGCTGCTTCGATACGAGGCAGTAACGCGTGTTTCTTGGCGACACTTCCATTGTAATCTGTGAGAACTTTCAGCAGCACTTGGGTCTCCATGAAGTCACGTTCAACAAATGGATGTTCAGCACATAGAATTCTAATTGCTAAACCAGGACCAGGGAAAGGATGTCTGTTCACAAAATCATTGGACAACCCCAAATCTCTACCAATTTTTCGCACCTCATCCTTGTGGAAATCTTTGAGAGGTTCCACCACCTTACCCTGGTTGCGCAATGCACGCACCAGATCAGTGTCATTGTGGTGTGTTTTGATTGCAGCAGCATTAGAGGTGACCAACTCGCTAGCACTCTCGATAAGATCCGTCCTGAGTGTACCCTGCCCCAGCATCACCTCATTGGGGTCCAGATCCATCTGCTGGATGAGATCATTAGCCACTTTGATGTAAGTATCCCCTATGATCTTCCTCTTCTCTTCTGGACTGATGGTTTGACAGAGCATGGCGGTGGGACAAGGTCTCTCCCCCACTGCAGGCACTATGGTGGTGGAACCTCCACTGAAGTCATGCCAAGCATTCTGCACGTGCAGTTTCAGCCCCAGTTTATTCAAGCTCTTTTCCACCTGGTCACTCTCGTTCTTCCTCATGAAGCCATTGTTGATGTGCACGGCTATCACCTGATCTTGGTTGAGAGCTTTGTGGAGTAGTGCGGCACAGACTGTGGAGTCAACCCCGCCACTTACCAACATCAACACCTTTCTCTTGCCCACTGCCTCTTTGATGTACTTGACGCACTCCTCTTCCCTGGCATTGATGGTGTAATTACCAGAGAAACCAGCAATATCATACAGGAATGCCTTCAACATCGCCATACCATTGTCAGTGAGGTCAACTTCAGGGTGGAACTGGACACCGTAGAGTTTCAGTTTCTCTGAGGCCATAGCAGCTACCAAATTGCCTGACTTTGCAACTGCCTTGAATCCTGGAGCTATTTTGTCAATGCTGTCTCCATGAGTCAGAAGAACAGACTCTTTATTCTGGAGACTTTTGAAGAGTAAGCAGGTAGTGTCAATATCAATACTGTACTGACCATCTTCTCTCTCACTCTTCTGCAGCACTGTACCACCAAACTGTTTGTTCATGAGTTGCATACCGTAGCAGATACCAAGCACAGGAATATTCAATTTGAATATATCTGGATCATAGGCAGGGGCATCAGAGTTGTTGATGGAGCTAGGGCCTCCTGATATTATGATTGCTTTGAAAGCCATTTCTTTGATAGTTTTAGCAGGTGTTGACAATGGCATCAAGACTGCCTCTACACTCAACTCCCTAACTCTCCTGTCAATGACTTTGGCATACTGAGCCCCAGCATCAAGGATCACCACTTTCTCCTGCTGGGGTGCAGAACACCCTCCTCCCTCTTTCTTAGCCCCATCATTCATGTCGTCACCTTTTCTTAATAAACTGTTCTGATGTGCTCCTCCTCTGCAAAACAATACACATCCATAAGCTATACTGCTAAGTTCATTAGGCTAATTGAGTTGAAATAAAGCACTGACAAACTAATCTTTAGTTTCCTATTCAAATCTCCAGCACTTGTGATAGCAAATTTTGAAAGAAAAATATAGCTGACTACAACTTAATTCCCAACCAGAGAAATGAAATACTGTTAACTACAACTTACAGAAAAAGCTAAATATGTTAGCTACAGAACTAGTTAGCTACAGCAACTTATAATCAATCATTGTGAAATAATCCTACAAAAATAAAGTTATTTTCATTTTTAAACATAAAATATAAAATGCAATAAATAAAAATACTATGATTAATATTACTACAGATCATTGCCTATGGGACAGGTTTAGTTACCATCTTTCTTGTATTTATTATAAACAAGTGATTCTATATTTTCTTCAGAATATTATTCAGTATAGTAGTGGCTTCAGAGGGCTTTATTAACATAGGGAAGAAGTTTAAAGGTCCTCTACAGGCTCCGCGAAAAAAATGAGTTTATAACATAATATTATAGAACTAAGGTCTACGATCATTATTCTGCAAACCTCATACAATTCGGTTCAGTATATATTTTATAATTTGTTTTTAAAGTTTTAATACTTTGTGAGCAACAATTGAGCGAATCACTAATATGATGCTCAAGAAAAAGATTGTACACCCTTTGTTTTGATTACAAATTTGAATTTTATAAACAAAACATGCGTTTTCGGCTTTTGTTTTAGATATTAATTGTTTCCGAAAGTATATAAACGTTTCTATTATAAGTTCATTCAATTTTATACCTTTACACGAATATTAAATGGATTTATTAAACCTAATACCTAGTTGACAATCAAAACAAATGGTGTACATTCTTTTTCTTCAGCCTCAAAATTTCTTAAATTAGTAAGTCGGAAGTAAAATAGGTTTCGTAGAGTTTTGATTATAAAAATCTTTAAAATCATATAAAATTAAAAATAAGATACCAAATTTGATGCGGTTTGCAGCAAAATGGTAAGAAACATTAGCCTCGTTGAATAAGGCAATAAAAATATTTGCTTTGAGGGGACCTTTAAGGACAATTGAGTAGTTACTTACTGAGCATGAGGGAAGTGCAGGGGGGAGGAGGGGGAAGTGAGGGGAATCTGACCCAAAGCACTCTTGTCTTTGTTTTTGGTAGAACAGCAACAACAGCTCAGGATGTCACACTGCAAGAGAGGAAATCATTGTCACAAATATGAGCACACATCGTATGTGTAATGTTAAAATCATCAGTATATACTTCATAAAAATACAAGTAGTCCATGAATTATAAATTATCTAAAATATTTCAAACCAGAGTAAATCAGGTAAATTGATGAACACTAACTTCAGCCTCAAGCTACAAAAACACTAATAAATATCATAGATGCAAATGCAAATATCTAGACCCCCCCACTCTGGAAAATTCCTCAGGCTAACAGATTAATTTCATAGGCTAAATGCTACACCTTTTAAAGCTACCATCAATTTATTACAGTATAGTAAAGTCTGTAGAGCTCCAACATGCTGTAAACTTGCAAAGTAATCAGTTCAACTATTTATCCAGAGTTCCAAAAGGCCTAAAACTGAAAACTCATAAAATTAATAAACCAAAACATGAATTGTACTTCTTTTGATATACAGGTATAAAACATTTTAATATATATTAAATTTCCAATAATCGGCCCTTTAGAGACTGTATTTCAAGGTAAAATCCACGTACTTGTCGGCCAGTCTGAAAAGAACTAAGGTCTCCTCAGACAGTAGACCCATGATCTTTTAACAAAAATTGGGATTTGGGCACAGCAAATAACATGGGAACATAGGAATTAAATAGCCAGACTGTATTTCATGGTAAATTCCACCGATTTGTCAGTGGAATTTTTCTCTATTAAAAATAATATTCTGGTAAAGTCAGTGGATTTTTAGCTATTTATTCATTTATTACCATTAATTTTTGGTGGAAAAATGGATAAAGTGTTAGTAGATCAGCCAAATTACTGGAAATTTATGATGGATTTTTTCAGCTTTTCAAAAATTCAGTGGAGTTTTCTGCACCAAATACGACTGGTTAAATAGTACTTGGGCACAGAATTAATCCACAAATCCAGGACTATCCTCAGTATCCCCAGACTGCAGGAACTGGTAGTGTTCTCCAAGAAATTTTCTATTTTGGCTTCTGTTCTCAGTAAAATAGCTACATGTAAACATATGAGGAAATTAAGGATTGTTCGCACATAAAATGTTAAAAATGTCCTATGTTTTGCAGACTGGCAGTATCCTGCTGTACTTTCCAAACTGGCTTGTCAATGGAATTTTTCCCCTTAGAAAATAATATTTTAGCAAAGTCAGTGGATTTTGAGCTATTTATTATTCATTCCAATTTTACCATTAATTTTCAGTGGCCTAAATGGGAAGAATGTTGGTAGATCAGCCAAATATCTTAGTAAATTTTTTCAGATTTTTGCGTATGTCAGACTTCATGTTTCAAAGTGTGAAAGGAAAGTCGCCAGTTTAGTGAGAAAATGGATCCAGGTCGCCACATTTAAGGTACTTTGAAGGAGAAATTTGACTTCCTAGTGAAGATTTTACACTTAGAAACATCCTTATGCTTCATGTCTGATGCATGTGCATCTCTTGAGACTATTTTGGGAGTGATTTACTTGTTATTTACATGATTTTAAACTTATAGAACCCCTCAAAAGTCACCAATATACTGGTGACTTAGTCCACACTTTAAAATATGGGTCTGACTGTTAGTGGGTGTTTGCTTTTGTGCACCAAATTATATCCAAATACCAGACTGCAAGAACTGGTAAACTGTTCTTCAAAAAATTATCTATTATGGCTTCTGTTCTCACTTCTCAGTAAAATTAATGTAAATATAGCCTAGGAGCCAAGTAATGAAGCATGTCCAAACTCGCCGTTTTAATGGCGAGTTTGTGACAGTTATTTTGAGCCCTTCAATTGCAAATGGTGAGTTTTATCTATTTTTCTCCTATGCTACAATGTTATTTTGGAGAGGATTAATGATAATTTGATCATTTTGGAGAGAATTTGTTGAATTTTGAAGAGACAAATGGCGAGTTTATGAGACATACTATTTTACTTGTCCTAGGAGAAAATTAAGAATTGTTCGCACAGAGAATGTTAAAAATGTCCCATATTCTGTAGACTGGTCTGAAATCCAAATACAGTCTAGAGTACAGACTGATAATGGTATAGGCCAGTCTATATTTTGTGGTAAATTCTCCATTGAAAATAATATTTTGGTTAAGTCGGTGGATTTTTAGATATTTACTCCTATGTTACAATTAATTTATGGTGGAAAAATGGGTAAAATGTTGATGGATCAGCCAAGTACTGGAAATTTATGGTGGATTTTTTCAGCTTCTTCAGAAAGTCAATGGGATTTTGTGCACCAAATACAGACTGGGTGATAGGCCAGTCTGCAGAATGCGTTTCTTCTCCCGCAGAGACTTTATTTTGAGAGAGAGAGCCACTCTCTGACTCTCAGCAGCAGATTCAGAATCTCCCGCCCAGTCTGCAGAATGCGTCTCATCTCCCGCGGAGATTTTAATTTGAGAGACAGTTACTCTATGACTCTCAGCATTAGATTCAGAATCTCCCGCAGCTAAATTAATGGCAACATAGGAATTAATTCCAAATCTCCTGCAGCTCAATTAATGGTAACATAGGAATTAATTCAAGATCTCCCGCAGAGATCTCCAATTTCTTAAATTCTATCAAAAACTCCCGCAGAGAGTCTTTGAAAAATGCTCCATATTCTGAAGACCAGGTGATAGGTATAGGTAGGCACCCAAGTAATAAAGCATGTCCAAACTCGCCATTTTAATGGCGAGTTTGTGACTGTTATTTTGAGCCCTTCAATTGCAAATGGCGAGTTTTTATCTATTTTTCTCCTATGCTACAATGTTATTTTCGAGAGAATTAGCGATAATTTGATCATTTTGGAGAGAATTTGTTGAATTTTGGAGAGAGCTGGAGAGACTAATGGTGAGTTTATGAGACATACTATTTTACTTGGGTAGGCACCAGTCTGAAAAGTACAGCAGGATATGTGGATTAATCCTGCGCCCAATTCCTATTTAATTTCTATGTTCCCATCATCCATGTACCATGTTTTCAAGTGTGGCAGGGAAGTCGCCAGTTTAGTGAGAAAATGGAGCCAGGTCACCACATTTAAGATACTTTAAAGGAGAAATTTGACTTTCTAGTGAAGATTTTATACTTAGAAACATCATTATGCTTCATTTCTGATACATGTGCATCTCTTGAGATTATTCTGAGATTGATTTACTTGTTATTTACATGTTTTTCAACTAATTTAACCTCTCAAAAGTCGCCACTATACTGGCGACTTTGTCCATACTTTAAAATATGGTCCATGTACTAATTTGCTGTGCCCAAATCCCAATTCCTGTAAAAAATCCTGTGTCTGACAGTCTGAGGAGACCTTCTTTTCAGACTGGGGTAGCCTCAGGTTACAGGTAGGCACACTAACTAACTAGTCTAACTTCAGCCTACCTATAAGGCTATAACCAGTAACAATGGATATGGAATTGGAATGATAGAAACACTATATAATAAAAATATAAGTTTCACAACACTCATAAAATAAAATATATCAAACTGATTAAACTCATAACATACCTACTAGGTACATACCTAGTACATAGGTAACTGAGTAGGTGTAGGTAGTGTCACCGTAGTTACATCGCATGATTGTCCCATTGCCAGTCTTATTGACTTTATTTTCCAGAGTGCCAAGTGGCTTTGTGACCAACAGTGACCCTATTCAAATTCAATAAACTATTCTATAGCTATTAGATAATTAGGCTAGGTACAGTCACTTAGGCGAGACTCGAGAGAGAAAATTTCTGAAATTTATATGATTTTGCAGACTCTTACAATCAATCCTATTATTAGATAGAGAAATAAAATGTAAACTCACCAAGAAAGAAATTATCGGTCTTATTCGAGGAGCCGTTGCATTGAGTTTTTCGAACGAAGTATGAAAAGTTTAGAACTCTGGGGCCAGAGATAGAAGCAATTCTCGTACTGTATTGATGAACATTAAGAGTACCTATTTAACAAGTCAATAAAGAGATGTTATTCTGCTAGTAGTAATGGGTAACGCAGTGTTAAGAGCAACCACTGGCATTATATTCAATTAACAAATATAATTTAACATCAAAACATCTTGAGATTACAGAGATTAATAGTCGCTATAGAAGGGATTTTTCTTATCGGTCAGAAGTAAGAATTACGGATACATTAGAAGTAGAAATTTTGTAGCCTTGTGTCCCGATCATCATATAATTATGTCAAACACACGATAAAAACACATTTTCAAAATAGATTAAACCGTCCAGGAGAAATCTAATAGGTGAGAAAATTATTTGCCAAACAGTAGAATCAAAAATTACCTAATTAGATTCTTTATATTATAATGAATCATGTATAGCTATGAGTGATTGATTACAAATAAATCAAAAATCACCTTTCTATATGTTTGATTTCACCGTCTGAATTTGATGATTACATGATTTTGGTGATAATTCAATAGTTTGTGTATGAAGGCACAAACAACTGTTATTCAGCTAACTAATTTTCTTATATACCTGATGTAAATAGCTAATTCACAACTTACTAAGGAGCTTTTCCACTGTCCACTGAGTTTGATTTAGAAGTGATGGTAAGTATTTAGAACCTTGAGTGACGCTAAAATAAATAAGATCTGAGTACTCCTATCCTGATTGATCTCAGTCTCAGATTTATCTGTACTTGACCTAAATAGAAAATGCGTAATTCTTATATCTCTCTGCTTTCAAAAAAATATAAGTAAAAATGTCGACATTCGTGAAAAGTATTATATATATAGGTGAATATATGGACCTAAAAATCAGCATTTGTAATTTTATTTAATTGTACTCTAAATATACAGTGTACACCTCAGACTGTCAGACATGTACTGCAATATATACTGATTGTTAATAGTAACAATTTCTTGAAACTCAAACATTATCATCGAAAGAAAAACATCTAATTCTATCAAGATATTATCAAACTGTTTGACAAAGAGTGTTTTTGATATCTAGGTATAGCCAGTAATTAATTATGGTCCACGGGTAATATATTCACAAAGATATCCTATGTATCAGAGGAATTACTCGTATCCATATGATTTTATTTCAGAATTAGACTTAAATGATCACCTATATATAAAATTATACAATACGTTCTTAACTTAGTTTTAGATCCTACTGTTTAGATGTTTTTGACAAACAATTTTCCAACATTTTGGATCTCTACAAACTGTCGCTTTTACCGTTATAGAACACTAATACAGGGTGCCCGACACTTTAGTTGCCAAACTTTAACATAAGGTTGCGTTCGTCAAAATAAACACTTTTTATTCTATGAAGGTGTGGACTAGCTAATTAATGATTAGTTAAAGAGTTACAAAGTTAGGAAAGTATCCGTACCATTCATTATTATTATTTGTTAACATTATTTTTATTTTAAAGTTGGGATAAGAAACAAAACATTTTTAACAGAAATTATTATGAGCACAAGAATCTTGATCTTAAATTAGGTTGCGATGCAGACGTTCAAACGTTTGTCCGATGATTGGCGGACGCAAGCAAAGACACCAGGAGTTTTCTTGAATCCTTGCGGGACAAACGTTTGAACTCTTGCATCGCAACAAATGGGCAGTAGTTTGAACACATTTTGTTGACATGTAACCTAATTTAAGATTAAATTTCTTGTGCTCATAACGATTACTGTTAAAAATGTTTTGTTTCTTATCCCAACATTAAAAAAAATAAAGTTAACTGATGATAATAAATGGTACAGATACTTTTCTAACCTTGAAACTCTTTAACTAAGCATTTTAGAATAAAAAGTATTTATTTCGACGAACGCAACCTTGTGTTAAATCAAAACTGTTTTTAATTGCAGTTTAAGAAGTGTTTGGTAGTTTTTACGGAGAATAATTAGCGACACAACAAAAAAAAATACAGTAAAACTCCGAGTTATGAAGTTATAAATAAAGAAGTACTCGAGTTATGAAGGACCTGGTGAAATTCACCTGAATTATGTAGTATTTTCTATGTATATATACGTCAAATTATCCCTTAATAACCTAATTTCCTTAAGATTTTAAGGATCTTTTCTATTTGCTGGGTGGTATCATATCAAAAATTTCAAAATTAAATTATTTCGTTAGAAAATATACAGACTTGTTATATTAAATAATGTATTTAGAAAAGTTTACGTTTCCTGGTTGAATATGAAACTAAAATAATAATAATATAATGATAATTTCCTTGAACGAATCGGCATTATGGCGATTTGGAAGCAGATCTTTGAATAATGGGATAAGATCTTAGTTATCAGACAGTTTCACATTTTCGATCACAGAATAATTATAATTATATTTTAACGTTATTTTATTTATAATATAGATTCTTAAGGTTTCTCCGAATCCACTTCCGATTACAATCTCCGTCATCGAGGAAATGTGTTCAAATAAAGCAACGGTTATAAAATAACAACACGTAGGTATCCATGATATAATATTATTTGCATCATTTTTCAAATGCGCCCAGCAAACAGAAAAGATCCGATTTTAATCATAAAAAAATTATTTAGTGTTCCCGAGATATGGAGTGGCTCTGAATTATGAAGGAGTTTCATTGTAGTATTGTAGTACACAACAAAATAATTTGTAGACTATCCTTTTTGTTTAATCCTCATAATGGTCTTACTAAATCAATTAAAACTTACCATTTTCAATAAAATCATATTTTTATATTAATAAAGTAGTTCTATTTTCACCAGTGAAAATCGGAATAGGGGAGAACCGGGAGCATTCGGAGAGAGGGATGGTTCGGACAAGTCGTTTAAACAAGTTTGCAATTGTTGGAACTCGAGCTTATTGCAACTGAATGTGTGCGACGTGTTACCCGTCAGCTATTTGAAAGATCCAGTGCGGAGATGCAGTATGTCGCCCCCGAGGTGTAATTTACTGTTTTCTTCAATATTTATGTAATTTTTCGTGATTCAATTGGATCGTGTGTGGACTACATGAATACGAAACTGATTCTCAATCTCAAAGGTATGAATTATATCAATATTTTATGTTATCTTTGGTGTGTTAAAAAAATAATACATATGAAATTAGAAAAATGGTGATGTTTTTAATTTGAAGTGTCATTTGGGATGAATCGGACACTTCTGTTTAGGTTGGTTCAGACGGTGTCCGAAACTTCCCTCTGTATCCGATTCAGTCCACCATTACAATTTATTGAAGTAATTCTTATTAAAAAGGACATTCTGAACTATTTTAATTGGCATAGCATTGGTTTATAAGATTAGTTGCAACTTTTAATATTAATGTCTTTATTTGACAGTTTGGCGATCGTATTCATGCATTTTCATTATAAAAGGAAAAATGATAGTGGACGTAATAAAGAAGGTATTCAAAAAACATTTGATGAATTCCAAAAAGGTTTATCTGTCAGAAAAGCTGCTGAAATTGGAGGTGTAACAAGATCTACACTTATGGACTATACTTTAAACATTCGATGAAATATTTAAGATGTAATATACTAATTTTGGTGAATTCCAAGAAAAAGGAAATAGTTATACCTAAAGTAAAAAGATATAGTTATACCATTTGTTTTTGATATTTAGCTATTAAATTTAAGGATAATTTCACAGTGATTACTCATAGGCTATCTATATTTTGTTGGAGAAAATGTTCAATCATTACAATAATATTATTATGATAAAATTTCAAATACGATGAATTATTACTGTGAATAACAAGTCATTATGGTTTATTTCAATTAAATTAGGAGATCCGAATTCAATCCTATCGTTTAATTACCCAAATTTCCAATGTTTTAACCATTTTTATGGTGTCCGAATCATCCTCACAGCTTGTCCGAAGTCTCTCTCTAGGAAGGAGCATTCGGACACTTGAATCTCTCTTACATTTTGTCTTATAACTTTCGAATGGAAGTTTAAACTGTAAAACAGTCTTAATAAAATTTAAGTAAAATGATTTATCTACTTACAGAAATCTTTATATAGTTAAATTCGAATTAGTTTACAAATTATTCATTTTTCCCCAAAAGTGTCCGAATGCTCCCGGTTCTCCCCTATAGTTTTCTATGAAGTAAAGTTGTGAACAATTCAATAATGAACATATTATAATATCAATTTTGAATTAGAGACTCATTAAAAAGCCTCTGAAAGAACTACATACAGATTCTATTTATAGGAATATTTCATAAAAATATATCAGATGACAATTTCATTTATCAATTAAAGTATTCTAGGGAGGTATTATTAATACTCTATACTGCACCTCATTGGTACCCCATACGCATGCACTATCAAACATTAATGTTTCAAACTGAACTATAGGTACCTATAGTATCTTCATACAGATCATAGTGCTTAGCTCCACACTCTCTCATGGTATATGCCAAACGGTGCTAGGACGTTTAGTTACTGGACGTTTCGTACTCGGATTTTTCGTTAGTAGATTTTTCATTTCGAATCGCTACTTACGATTTTTTTCCCTATGTGAACCAATTACTGGAAGTTTTCGAACATAATAGAAAATAGTATATAAGAATAAGAATAAAGAGTTGAAATGTTAAATTATATAGTCTTTTCTTATATGATCGAAAATAATTATTACTTTCGCAAAATTGCGGAAGGTTATGTTTCTTTCATTAAGTTATTTTCATTCGGTAACTTGTAACATCTGGTAATTGGAATTTCACCCTAACGGTAATTTTTCCAAATTATGAAAAACAAAAGATTTTCCCTATGTAGCGTAAGCTCCGAGTTCTCGGACTGAAGCACATTTTCGATCATATGAGGACAAAAAATAG
This sequence comes from Caprella mutica, assembly GCA_947561585.1. Taxonomy (NCBI): domain Eukaryota; kingdom Metazoa; phylum Arthropoda; class Malacostraca; order Amphipoda; family Caprellidae; genus Caprella; species Caprella mutica. The sequence continues at coordinate 179,044 of CANNZV010000156.1, forward strand.
GATTATTGTTGTTTAACTTCTATATCGGTTGATATCCATGCTATCTTTACTTCCAGCTTTTCTAATCAGAGAAATTAATTAAGTAAGGATTATTAATTTTAATACAACTGATTAAAATCAATGTAAACCAAACGAATAAAAAATATGTTTTAAAAGTAGACATTATTTTTAAAGTACTATAAATTTATAATGTATGGGATTGATATAAAATTGTAGTCTGCAACCCATATCTAATAGAAAATCGTTTCCATTTCATAACTGGTATCGAATCGTCCCGGTAACGAAACGCCCTAGTAACGAAACGTCCGGGTACGAAACTCCCAGTCACCATGTTAAACAGTGGTAAATAAATTATAGATATTGTATTGTACAGGCATCCCCCCGCTTTAGTTACCAAATCACGAATCAGTCTAGTTACCAAACGGTAACTAAAGCGAATAAAAGTAACAAGAAATTTATAATTGTCACTCCTTGATTTATACCTCATTTTCTATGAGTTATAGAAAGAAAATTTATTATTAGAGTAAAACTTATATAAGCATATTTTAATAATATGCAGTCTTTCATTGTTTGTGACTGTGATGAAAAAGTTTAAAAGTCGTGCATTTATTAAATGTGTTAAAATCCATCCATAGCTTAACTCTCACTCAGTATAGTTGAGTGATTAATAGATACTTAGACTTCTATAATTATTGTGCTACATTTAACAAACAGCAATTTTATGCTGTATGAAATATTTTTGGTAGTAGGGTACTAAGTTCCAAGTTATTGGTTGGTTCTACAATTTCGAAAAAAAAAATATTATAAATATAATCATTTTTTAACTTCTATTCTAATTGGTATCATTGATACCAATTGAAATAAAAGTTAAATAATGATTATTATATAGGTAAAGATTTTCACGTGTTCGAAAATATGGAACAGTGCAATAGCACGGAACTTACCCTAAAATGGTACATGTTTAATTTCTGAACCAATTGCTTCTGATAACCTCTTCTGTATTATAATTTTAATTTTTTTTAGTTACCGTGAAATAATCACAAAGAATTGTCTCAGTTTTCTATGTCCACGAACGGTTCTTATTTCAAAACATGACTCGAAATAAGTACCACTTTTACTAAAGTGAGTCGTACTTAAAGCGAGCCTTACCTGTATTAAAAATCATTGCATGTCAGAAGACTTCAAAATGATCAACTTCCACAACCCATCACAAAATGTAACAATCAAACATCAATATTCAATAGAGCCTCAGACTCGCCTTGCTTTGTCTAAAGAGTAGCACCGACCCCTACCTAACCTCTTTAATACCATAGTATATCATAGTTCGTCTTCCACTCACCTCTTCATTACCCACTCACACACCAATAGGCTCCTTAGTCATACCCAACACCTACTGCCAGAGTGGTAACTACTCATTCTTTTAACCTTTAACCACTCCACCAAGAGGTAGCCCATTGGGTTGGCAGTGGAGAGGTGTAGCGCTAGCAGCAAACAGACAATGGTATGATGTTGGGTTCACCACACCGCATAGCGACCCTGCCAGTTGCACCCAAAAGAGACTGTATTACCATCATTGGTGCTATGATAGAGAAAAGCTCGAAGACCAACTGTAAGTGAGCACAGACCAATAGCTTTGACAAATGTGGGGCATAAGGTGTTCATGGGGGTGTTGAAGGAGCGTTTGGTGGGACAGGTGATGAGTGATGCGAGAATTTGTTACATGCAGGCAGGTTTTACGGAGGGCAGGAGAATGGAGGAGAATTTGTTTTTGTTGGGCTGGTGCGTGGAGGAGAAGTATAAGTTAAGAGAAAGTTTGGTGGTGGTGGTTGTGAATTTTAAGAAGGCTTTTGATAGTGTGGATAGGGGGGCGTTGGTCACAGCGCTGAAGTACTACAAGTGTGACCCAAGATTGATAGATGTGGTAGTCAATTTGTATAGGGGTGATGGGACTGAGATTTGGAGAGAAGGCCGAAAGATGGGTGAGACGGAGATAGGAAAGGGCATCAGACAAGGCTGCACTGGGTCCCCGAAACTTTTCTAGATGGTTGTGGAGATGCTGATTGAGAGGATTGTTAGGGGAGGGTTGGGATGCAGAGTGAGAGGAATGTATATTCCAGTGCTGTTCTACGCGGATGATGGGTTGTTGATGGCGGGTAGTGTGGGTGAGGCTGGGAGATGGTGGGGAGGCTGGCTGAGGTGGCGGAAGGATTTGGAATGAGAATTAATAGAAGGAAGACGGTGTTTAATGGGGAGAAACCAGATTACAGAATGGTGGGGGGAGGGGAGATTGTAGACAGGATGAGATATTTAGGAGTGGAAGTAGTGTCCAAGCGCAATTGTTTTAGAGAGAATAGGGAGAGGAAGTTGAAGCTGGCGGATAAGATGAGTAACCTTACTTTTTCGGTGGTGTCCAGAGCGTGCGAGAGGATGACAATAGGGAAGGTGTTTGGGAAGAGTGTGATTTTGCCGGGTGTATTGAGTTGAGGAGATGTGATGGTGTGGAGGAAGGGAGAGAGAAATTGCAGCCGGTGGCAAATGGAGTCTGGAGGAAAATTCTGGGAGAACCTGGATATGTGGCTTCAGCGGCTCTACAGGGAGAGGTAGGTTGCTCTAGAGTGACTCCTAGAGACATGAAGGGAAAGATTTTGTTTATGAAGCATATGATGGAGGGTGAGAACGGGTTGCTGAGGAGGATAGTTGATGCTGGTGATGTGAGGGGAGGGAATGGTGGATGGTTTAGAGTAGTTGGTGGGACTTGACAGACAGCAGGTGAGAGAAATGTCCAAGGAGCAGATTGTGGAGAGGATAAATGAGTGGGAACATGGAAGATGGCTAGAGGAGGTGAGAGGGAAGCATACTTTGAGACATTACTATGAGATGAAGGAGAGGATAGGAGGGGAGAGTTGCTATGATAATGGGTGGGGATCGGTGTTGCTGTTCAGAGCAAGGACGGACTGTCTCAGGTTGAATTGGAGGAGGAGGTTTGTTGGAGATGAGACAGCTTATGGTGTGTGTGAGTTGGGGGAGGAGACGTTGTAGCATTTTTTGGTTGAGTGTGAAGGTCTGAGGAACTTGAGAGTGAGATATGGAGTGGAGAGTGTGGAGCAGGTTTTGTGTTTTGGGGAGGGGGGAGATGGGATGAAGGCCTACTTGGAGGGGGCTTGGGCGATGAGAGGAAGTTCACAGGGTGGTGGAACATAGGTGTGGGGGGGGCTGACGGTGGGGGTGAAGCCACAGACACTATGGTCTGTGAACAAACACGTTTTTTATATATTAGGACTTTCAGCAATTTTGTTTGCGAGCAGAGTATTGTAGCTAATAAAGAAAATGGATAGATTACGGTTATAAATTACCAATGATAGAATATGCATAATATATTTAATATATAAACTCTTACAACAAATAAAGTACATAAGTTTTTCTTTTGCAATCAGCACTATCACGAGAAGTAACTCGAGTTTTCTTCATAAATGTTAGTTGTTATCAGTGTTACCTAGAATAATTAGGTAGTTTTGTGACAAAATCAATAATTATTTAGAAAAGTAGTTACAATTTTATTATTCTAATTATATTTAAGAAAGTGGTTCATAATTGCAAGACAAAATCACCACACTTGATCTATTAATTTTTCAGTTAAAATGTTGATGTATTACCAATTTTTCATTATGGAGAAAACGTTATTTAACATAACATGGATAATTTTGCATAATGAATTTTATGTTGCGAATTTTCACCTATTTCTAAATTCACAAAGATTTACTTGTTATAGTTGGATAATAACTAATATTAAGTAAGAAAATTATGTTCAATTAATTCAAATAACAAAAATAGTTATAATTAGCTTGAAATCTAGAGCAATATTGATAAAAATTAACATTGATATATTTGCATATAGTTTTTGCCATAGCAAATAATGAAATTAAATTATAGCTAAAGATAAGTTAAAAATCAATTGAAATTAGAAAAATAAATATCTGAAAACAAGCATCAATGGCAAAATAATACGTAACACTTCATAATTCAGCAAACAGAATTTTCTACTCAGTTTAATTTACTAAGAATGATCACAAGAACAATATTTGGTTAACTAATATGTGATAGGGAAGTGAATGATAGATGTTGCTTTAAGAAATATGTTGATCATAAAATTATTATAAATGTTTAAGTAAATTGTAATGCTATTACAGCACTAGTTATTACTACACTTTATATCATTTCTCATCTTTTGTATTATTGGTTAGATATGAACTTGTAGGTTGAATAAAGTTGGAAGATATTATAGTCCATTAAATGTTTTACCGTGATGATAGCACTATATAGTCGTCGTATAGCTATGTTAGAGTATTGCAGTTTGTGATGCATGTGTACAAAAGAATGAGTATCCTTTTCCTGTTAGCTACTTAAAAACAAGTAAATTGAACATAATTACAACTGTTGACATGATAGACTTAGCATGTTTACAATTACTGGTGACTATATTTTACAGTTTTAAACTAATGAGTTAACAGAAAGAATAAAATATTTAGAAGATTTTAAGAAATATATTTATAGCCTATATCTAAGAGAAAAGACATAGGCTATAAAAGCATCCGAGTTCATTGTGTAAACAGTCGTAACTGTGATCTTCAGAGTTTACAGGTTCATTTAAAAAATTAAAATAAGAATAAAAATAGATTGAAAATGAAATTTAATTTAGATATGATAAGAATCCGTAAAGCTTATAATAAGAAAACAACCTTTTCATAGTTTTTGATACTTATTACTTCAGTTTCACACCATCTTATATCAACTTTTTTGAGATCTACTTTATACGGTTGTGAATGTGAATCAAATCTATAGCCACTATATAACTTAAATACTTCATACATTGCAATAATATTTCACTTTACGTCTTCACACTAAATATATAAAATATAAGAGTAAATCATTTGGACTTTCAATGAAATGTAACTAATGAAACACATTCTCTTTTCTTTATAAGTTATATCTAAAATAAGTGCTTAGGGTCTACATATTTCTGAGAGCGGCCAGTCGTTGCGTCAACTCATCCTGATCTGCACTGGCAACAGTTGATGTCACTCCCACTGAAGAGGTTTGTCCTGTCGGTAACTCCATGTTCAGCTCCAGTCTGATGAAAAGAAGGAATTAACTTCGAGTGGAACTGGACTAAATTATCCATAAACTGTTAATATGATATTCTAACATGTTTAGTAAAAAAAAATATTCTGATGTAAATTAGAAAACTTGAATCAATAAAGTTTCTCTCCTAATTTCAACAATAAATAAATTTTCTTAAAATATGAAGTTCTTCATATAAGGTAGTAGAAGAAAGACATTATGGGATATCAATTTTGAAGAAAATATTGCATGCAGAATATGCTGAGAAAACACACTCTTACTGAATAATGTTTACTAGCTATCTAAGTTTTCCATACCCAGCTTCATCAGCCACTTGAGTCATGAGGTTATTGACAGAGTCTTGAGGAACTGCAGTAGTTGTAGTCTGACTCATTGCGCTTTCCATGTAAGAACTTTGAACATCAAGATCTTCAAACTGCTTCTCAAATTTATCCATGAGAGCAGAAATCTTCTCCAAGTTCATGGATTTCATGGCAGCATCCAAATTTTTAACCACACCACCCATGCTTTGTGTAACCTGCAGGAAATTGGTTCTAAATTCAGTTCATTACTAGTAAAATTATCAGAAAAGGCTTAGCTACTACCAATTTGAAACAAGGAGTCACCTTACTGTATATTTTGTTTGTGAAAATAAAGATATTATATATTAATATTTTAATTGAAATCAAAATTGAAAAAGCATCTCATTATTTCATCTAAATAAGAAATACATTTAGCCTTCATTACTTTGATAACTTATTCTATTCACTGACCTTTCTCTGTGTGACGGCAGTCTGAACGCGAGATGCAACTGCATCAATTCTAGCAGCCATTCTTAAATAATTCAAGGCTTGACTTTTGTTTCTGATAGAATTTTCTGCATGAATTTGAGCTCCAGCCATATTTCCTTTCTGAATTGCTTTTTTTATCTTCACCTTCTCTTCTTTCTCCATTTTTTCACATTTCTTAGATTGACGCTCTAAATCCTTGGCAGCAAATTTCAAGCTGAATAGATGTTCTGAGGAAAGATATTAAATGAAAATACTGCAAATATATTTTGAATTTATGTTTCATTGTTTCAACTTTTAGAAGAACTTACTTTCCATGCTTGCAATAGACATATTTGAGAATTTGTTATTTTCTTACTTTCCAAATGAAAGGACTTAGTTTGAACAGACAAAATATCTGAAAGAAGCAAATATTTTTATGGTTTGAAATTGAAAGCAAATAGTCATTTAAAAGAATGACTAATTCTGGTCTATCTCTATGATCATGTGTGGAAAAAAATTTTAAAAAAATAAATGTGAAGAACTCATCTCAGAGAACAATTTGAGCCTTTAAAAGAATCCATGTTTCAGAGTAACAAAACTGCACATTAGTTAAGGGGATCGTATAGTGGTTTTGCTAGCTACCACTAATACTTGACCTATTGAGCTGAGATTTTGACATAAGGTGTAAAATGCTCCAAATCTTTGAAGTTGCTCTTGAGACACATTGTCATTATGCTTAGTGGCTATATTTACATTAATTTTTGTTACAAATAGAATAAGAGATCTCTATGAACACTTTACCAGTTTCAGCAGACTAGTTTGAAACATGGGTTATTGGAGAGAATTTATGATAATTTGAACACTTTGGAGAAAAATTAGGTTATTTTTGGAGAGAGCTGGAGAGACAAATTCAGAGTTTATGAGCCATACTATTTTACTTAGAACTTAGAAGAAGACCAAATAAAATAGTGTGGCTCATAAACTCTCCATTTGTCTCTCTAGCTCTCTAAAAATCACCAAATTTCTTCCAAAATGATCAAATTATCATAAATTCTCCCAAAATGACATTGCACTGATTGCAGTGTATTAAAAATAGATATTTCTCATCATTTGCAATTGAAGGGCTCAAAATAAGTTAAATAGCTGAGACAAACTCTCCATTAAAATGACGAGTTTGGACCAGACTTCAGGAACTGGTAAAGTGTTCTCCAAGAAATCTTCTGTTTTGCCAGTTTTGGCTTCTGTTCTCAGAATCTCAGTTAAATACATGTAAATATAGGAGGAAATTAAAGAATGTTCACACTGAAAATGTTAAAAATGTCCCATATTCTGCAGACTGGACTTTGGACATGCTTTATTACCTGGGAAGATGGTCTCTACATTGTTAGCGTTAGGGGATCACTTATCATGACTACAAATTAAAATTAGCATTGTTAAAATATAAATAGCATAAACTATAAATTTGTAAAAGTGAAACTTAAAAAATATCATAGTTAAAATATAAATAGCATAAAATATAAATTTATATAAATTTGTAATATTGAAACTTAAAAATACTAAATACCATAAAATATAAATCTGAAATTAAAACCTAGAATAGCATTGTCAATAAAAATAGCATAAAACATAAATCTGAAGAGGAAGAAATGGTAAATATAGTTTACTTCATAGGAAGAGACTAAGAGTCAATTATCAGTCAGTCTTAGTCTGGATGTGTAAAATTTGATCATTTTGGAGAGAAATTTGGTTATTTTTGGAGAGAGAACTGGAGAGTTCATGAGACATACTATTTTATCTGGGAAACAAAAACTTCATAGCCCAGCCATTTTTCATAGCCCAGCCAAGTATGGACAAAGTCTTCAAAGTATTTTAAATGTGGCGACGGTTGACCTTGATCCATTTTATCCAAGTGTAAGAGCATGTACAAGTCGCCGATTAGCTAATTGTTGACTTAAAATTTGTGAAAATAAGAATCTTTCACATATATAGACGACTAATGAGCACTTTAATTAGATTTAAAATTAAAATTGGCGACTCAGGAATCATGTATGAACGACGGAAAGCATCTTTGTTGAAATGCAAACAAAGTCACTATTTTGTTTTGATATGGCGCGATCGCGAGGTATATTAAATTTCTGTTTTCTGCGTTCATGATAAGATTGCAATCATTTGTTATGAATGATGTTGCCAGTTTAATTTGATGCTCTCTGACTAATTGTCGAAAAAAAATGAATAACTATGAAAGAAAGTGTATGGAGTTTACTATCAACAATGGTCAATATTATAGACCATTGAATATTCAAAGATATCTGCTTCAGTTCTTAGAAATTTATTGGTAGGTGACAGTTGTCAGTTAGCTATTACATAATAGTGATAATTACATATTATACCAGTTTGTATCTTTTATGTATGTTTGTAATAAAGCCTATGACATCACGGTATGCATCTCTGTGATTGGCTGGTATCAGTTGTATGCCTGTCTCTGATTGGCTGATATGCTCTCAATTATTTACCTATAGGCTATATATATATTAAGGTTTACTTTTGATAATTAGATAGGTATAATAATATAGGTATTGATGACTGTTGACTTTCAAAATTGCAATTAAATTTTGACGACTGGCGACTGCATTACTAATTTTTGTTGACTTATTTTAGAAAAAAAAATATATTGGCGACTCAATGAACATTCTCTGAAACTAGGCATTTTATCACCAAACTGGCGACTTTCCTGCCACACCAGTCTGTATTTGGTGCACAAAATTCCACTGACATTTTGAAAAAGCTGATAAAATCCACCGTAATTTCCATCAATTTGGCTGATCCACCAACATTTTACCTATTTTTCCACCAAAAATTAATGGTAACATAGGAATAAATACCTAAAAATCCACAGACTTTGTCAGAGGCAGAATATTATTTTCAATGGAGAAATATTCCACCAACACCAGTCTACAGAAACTGCCACTGGTAGTGTTAGTAGAGATCTCTTATTCTGTTTGTAGAAATTAATGCAAATATAGGGATTAATTCAGAAGTGTTCACAGCTAAATTAATGTAAATATAGGAATTAATTCAAAATTATTCGGAGAGAATATCCCAAATATATCCATATTCTCCGAGCCAGTCTGCTGAATATGGGACATTTTTAACCTTTTCTGTGCGAACAATCTTTAATTTCCTCCTATATTTACATGTATTTTACTGAGAACAGAAGCCAAAATAGAGGATTTTTTGGAGAACAGTTTACCAGTTCCTGCAGTCTGTTATTCTGCAGACTGGCACCGACATGTCGGTGGAATTTACCACGAAATACAGACTGGCTGCCACACTTGGTAGGCTTGTAAAATGCATGCAAATATAGGAGGAAATTAAGAATTGTTCGCACAGAAAATGTTAGAAATGTCCCATATTCTGCAGACTGGGTAAATCCCAATGATTGGAGATATTCAGTTCTTGGAGATATTCAGTTTCTATAATAAAAAAATTCCTACAATGTCAGAGGATATTTAGCTATTACCTATTAATTCCTATATTACTATTAATTTTTGGAGGAGAAACTGGAAAAATGTTGGAGGACTAGACAAATTGATGAAAAATGTTGGCAGCTATTTCTCAAATTTTTGAAAAAGTCAGAGGAGTTCAGTGCACCCTAGTTTCAGAGAATGTTCATTGAGTCGCCAATATATCTTTTTATTCAAAAATAAGTCAACAAAAATTAGTAATGCAGTCGCCAGTCGTCGATTTAATTACAATTTATAAAGTTGACAGTCGTCAATATACCTATATTATTATACCTACCTAATTTAAACATATCTTAATATTTAATTGAGAGTGTATAAGCCAATCAGAGAGGGGCATACAACTAATACCAGCCAATCACAGAGAGCCAGAGAGAGGCATACTTTCTTTCATAGTTATTCATTTTTTTTTTTTCCGATAATTAGTCAGAGAGCATCAAATTAAAATGACAAGTAGTGACCACATCATTCATAACAAAAGATTCACAGAAAACAGAAAATTGATATAAAATTATACATCGTGGAGCGCGCCATCATATCAAAACTGACACAAACAAAATGGCGGCTTTGTTTACATTTCAACAAAGATGCGCGGTTCCGCCGTTTAAGATTATGAGTCCCCAATTTTAAATTCAATGAAAGTGCTCATTAGTCGTCTATATATGTGAAAGATACTTACTTTCACAAATTTTAAGTCAACAATTAATCGGTGACTTGGTACATACTCTTAAAGACTTAAACTAGGCAGTGCACCAAATAGAAAACTGGAATATAATATTCTGGCAAAGTCGGTGGATTTTTAGCTATTTATTCCTATGTTACCATTAATTTTTCGGTGGGAAAAAGGGTAAAATGTTGGTGGATCAGCCAAATTACTGGAAATTTATGGTGGATTTTTTCAGCTTTTTCAAAAAGTCAGTGGAATTTTGTGCACCAAATACAGACTGAAAATAACAAGTAAATCACTACCAAAATTGCAGTCTACAGAATATGGGACATTTTTAACATTTTCTGTGCAAACAAACCTTAATTTCCTCCAATGTTTGACTGTATTTTTACTGAGAACAGAAGCCGAAGTAGAGGATATCTTGGAGAAACAGTTTACCTGTTCCTGCAGTGAACAGTCTGGCCAAAATTAGTCCAAGAGATGCATATGCATCAGACATAAAGAGTAATGATGTTTCCAAGTGTAAAATCTTCACTAGGAAGTCAAATTTCTTCTTCAAAGTATCTTAAATGTGGCGACCTGGATCTATTTTTCACTACCTAAACTGGCAACTTTCCTGCAACTGTACCAGTCTGGAAAAACTGCTCAGGCTAACAGCCATGTTTTGAAGTATGGACAAAGTTGCCAGTATATTATAATATTGGCAACTTTTGAGGGGTTAAATATGTTGGAAAAACTTGTAAATAACAAGTGAATCACTCATAAAATAGTCTCAAGAGATACACATGCATCAGGCATGAAGCATAAGGATGTTTTCAAGTGTAAAAATCTTCACTGGGAAGCCTAATTTCTCCTTTAAAGTGTCTTAAATGTGGCGACCTGGATCCATTTTTCTTACTAAACTGGTGACTTTCCTGCCACACTTTAAAACATGGGCTAATAGATGAACTCTATATGCTAAATGCTGCGGATTATACAATTTTCAGTGGAAATTTTTTGCCCTTTGAAAATAATATTCTACTTCAAGTCCAGACTGCAAAAGATGCATGAAGTTGTGAAGTTTATCCGGTGACTATTGATGCCTTGAAAATTAGTCTCCTGAATTATCCGGCGACAATTTCCCAATTAATTCTTATGTTTACATGTTATTACTGGCCAGTCTGTATTTAGTGGTAAATTCCACCGACTTGTCGGTGGAATTTTGAGGTTGATGGGCCTTATATTCCAACACAGTCGGTGGAATATTTGTTTCAAGATAACTGCTAAGACCTTTTGTCGGTGGGAAATCTGAGAACAATCATATCTAGTATGGCGGTGGTGGCAACATGATAACATCATACATCCTCCCTCAATGAATGCCAGAGCATTACTGTCTGTCTGAGAGTCGAAACTGTGTGAACAAGTATACATATGTACTTATACTAAAACTCAAAGTAATACACCCCACCCTCCCCTCAACATTGTACTCCCCGTAAAATTACTAAACTTTTGATAAATACATAGGTAGTACCCACATCTAATATTATGGTGGCCTATATCAAGATAATGGTGGCCTTTTAGATTAGAGTGAGCAGTATAAGATACTTTCTGTAATATAGTACCTACTAGATACTACCTAGATATATTATACCTATAGGTATAATTTGCCACAAATTTTAAATTCTTTTTCTTCTTATCTTAAGAATCAGTAGAAAATCAGACAGACAGGTACCATAATATTTCGAGCTAACTAAAACATGAATAATTTTGCAAGCTTGTTTTTTGTTTCCCTTAATATTTTTCTGATAAGAGTTTCTACAGTTTTCTTAAAAAAAAAATTGTGTGCCAAATGATATCATTACTATCATTACATTAAATAAATAAAATAATACGATAAAAACTGTAGTACCTCTTAATTAGATGGCTGCACAATATCAGAATAAAAGATTATTGTAAATACCAAACAAGCTTCAAGATTATTCATGTTTTAAGTAACATAAAATGTTACGATTCCATCATTGCATGCTAACACATATCCCCCACCCAGTGACCCCAATTGCCCAGTTCGTTACTTGTCTGATAAATAATTATTATATCTAACTACATGTTTAATATCGCAATAGGTAACACTACCTATTTTAAAAAATAGTTATTTTACCTATCGTGTTTTCTCATATCTACATTTACATATGACCGAAGATGTGAAATTGACCGCTAATTCGTAACTTACCAAGTTCCCCTATGTATAGGATTTCTATTCAAGGGCCGAAAATGTGTTATCGTACGATAACTTAGAACTTACCTCAGATATAAGAAAAAGTTAATGAATTTAACTAACAATTTTAATGGTTATTTTAATATAGGCTTACTATAATTAAATAACCAGTTAAAGTAGTTAGTAAATTATACAATATTTGTGTGGTCGGAAATATGGAAACGTCTGATAACTTGAAACTTACCCTAGGAACTTGAAACTTACCCTAGGTAGACTGGTACCCAATACTCTAGTTTATTAACTTATGTATGTGATGGTACGTGAACTTCTGATTTAAATAGTTTAATCATACGTTTTATAACTTTTTAATTTCCTACTTACCTAATAATGATTATGTAATTTATATTTAAATTGTTATCCATGATACTAAATAAAGAGTTAAAATAAGTAGGTAAATAGGTTTATATTTCTGTGATCGAAAATGTGGAACCATACAATAATTCAAAGTACCTACTTCCAGTGATTTACGCTACTCCATTCCCACGATTTAAATACGCTGTACATTAATAAAGTTTATTAATGTACAGTGTAATTAAACCTTGGGAATAGCGTAAGTCACTGGAAGTAGGTAGTTTGAATTATTGTACGCTTCCACATTTTCAAATGATATTAGGTACCTGGCTATACAGTATACTTAGACAGCTTAGTTAGCTTGGTAGTAATAGGTAGCTACTCTATTTTGATAATTAAATAAAATACTACAATTTAAACTGTAATAAGTAATAATTACACTGATTTGAACTTTTATTACTAGTTTGAATTGTCCTGAAAGATTTCTTCCTAACTAGTCGGTGGAATTTTGTAATTTAACATACAGTGGCGGTGGCGAAACTTAATTTTCCTGCTCATGGCGGTGGAATGGGCAAAAATATGGTGACTTTTTCGGTGGAATTATTCCTATATAAGGCATGTCGGTGGAGTTCCATGCACCAAATACAGACTGGATTACTGGAGGGTATTTTGAAATTTTTAGTCATTTTGGAGAGAAATTGGAAAATCTTTGGGGAAAATTGTCATAAAAATTAAAATTCGGAGACTGATTGTGCATGCTTTGCAGACTGGCTTCTAGTATAAAACATGCCAGTCTGTATTACATGTTTTAATGTGTGGCAGGAAAGTCACCAGTTTAGTAAGAAAATGGATGATATGGATCCAGGTTCAGGTTGCCACATTTAAGATGCTTTAGAGGAGAAATTTGGCTTCCTAGTGAAGATTTTACACTTGGAAACATCCTTATACTTCATGCATGTGTGTCTCTTGAGACTATTTTAGGAAAGATTTACTTCCAACTAATTTGACCACTCAAAAGTCGACAATATACTGGCGACTTTGTCCATACTTTAAAACATGGTCTGTATTTTGTGGTAAATTCCACCGACATGTCGGTGGAATTTTTTACCTTTGAAAATAATATTCTGACAAAGTTGGTAGATTTATAGCTATTTATTCCTATGTTACCATTAATTTTTGGTGGAAAATGGGCCAAGTAATAAAGCATGTCCAAACTCGCCATTTTAATGGCGAGTTTGTGACAGTTATTTTGAGCCCTTCAATTGCAAATGGCAAGTTTTATCTATTTTTCTCCTATACTATAATACTACAATGTTATTTTGGAGAGAATTTATGAAAATTTGATCATTTTGGATAGAATTTGTTGAATTTTGGAGAGAGATGTAGAGACAAATGGCGAGTTTATAAGACATACTATTTTACTTGGAAAATGGGTAAAATGTTGGTGGATCAGCCAAATTAGTGGAAATTTATGGTGGATACAGGATATTCTCAGCTTTTTCAAAAAGTCAGTGGAATTTTGTGCACCAAATACAAACTGGGACTATAATGTTACCATTAATTTTCAGTGGACAAATGGGGAAAAACAGAAAATGTTGGTTGATCAGAAAAATTAATGAAAATTGATACCTAGTAGGCTAGTGGTCCTCTTTTGATAGTTAATAGTTATGAAACATTTTAATGTACCTACCTACCTAATTTGGTTCAGAATGTTTTAGAGACTTTCTTGACAGGGCCCCAATTATAAATTATTAAAATTAAAGGGCCACAGCCCACAATTTGCCTACGTACCTATATGGCTTTTGGCTAATAGTACTAATAGGTAGCCAGATACTTCTGGTCCTTACTCCTTGGAAGAACTTCCGTTTTTTTAGCCTGAATTGATTCAATTCCTCTTCTTCTTTCCGAGTTTGAGAAATTGAAATACTCTAAAGTTATTGGAAGACCTGCCAAAACACTGATTTTGGATTCCTAATTTCACAAAGCAAGTCTAAACTCTAAGCTAAGCACAAACTTACAAAGCAAGCAGGCACGGGAAAATGAGTCAAAGTGACTACGCAATCCAGATTCAATAATGTGAAAAATACGGAATTCCTCATTTCTTATAAAAAAATTATAATCAATTATAGAAGTAGCCATATGGATATCAACTTTGATAAATTTCAATAATGGACACTGTGATTTAATAGAAATTGCTGTACTAATCGCACAGTAATTACTATTGTGATACATAATTACAAATGTGGGTAAATTCCTAGATAATGAATAGTCCTACCCATGAATTAAATAGTTAGAAGGATACTCGCACTTGAAAGTAATGCGAAAGTGTGACGTCACGCGCGCGACTCATGATTTCACTTGGTATACAGATACCCGCATCGGAAATATTTGGTTATAGATCTTCATGAAATAACTTTTGATTATTTGGTCAAATATATAATCAAATACATCGGAAATGTTAATATATAATTATATATACATACCCAGTAAACATTACAATGTTTGGCCAACGTTGGCCTAATTCAGAACGAAACTTTGGGCCAACGCTGTCAAGCCGGTACAGGCCCGACGTTGGCCCACATCACGGATGTCCAAATTTATTGGTTCCGGCAATACTCAACGGTGCCGATACCATGCATTTCTACGGTCAGTACTATTTTGAGTATTTTTATATAACAGGTGTATTAATTAGATTACGCTATTCAGAACACGTGAAGACAACAATTACTTCTAACAATGTATTAACTGTCCTACAAATACATTTTACCGATCGAACTCAGAAAAAAATTAAAACAGTTGCAACCAAATAATGATATTTCTATTTAAAATTAAATAGAAAGTATAATTTTCAATGTGAAAAATCATTTGAGACGGGAAAATAACTTTTCATACTACCAAGCTCATTTTTATGAATGAAATAAATAAAGTGTTAAATTAATAATTGAAGGGATAACAGGCCTATTTAGACTGTACTTAATTATCAGAAACGGCTACAATTTCAAAGATATACGTAATTGAGGATATTAAATTGCCTATTTGGTGTGATTAAAGTTAGGAGAGATCGTTTGCACCTATTTTCTCGGATTATCTGGCGATATCTGCCTCAAAATATACTGGTACATCAAAAAATCACTGGATTGGTTAACCAATGTTTACCTTCATTGGGCTAGTGCTGTTTGGCAACCGTTGGCCCAGTGTGGTTTTCATTGCATTAGCCTAGTATGTAAAATAGCATTGTCGTGCCAATGCCCGATTGTGCCTTTACTATGCTAACGTTTACCGACGTTGGCCCGATAGTGCAATGTTATCAGGGTAGCTATATTCCTAATACGTACTGAAATCATTTATTAAATTTAGCTCAGATGATATTCAATAATAATTTGATTTGTGTCGACTACGATCGATTGTGTAATCTCCAACAATGATTGAAATTGAAGAACTATATAGAGAGTAAATTCTAATATAAAAATATAGGTATATAAACTATTTATCAAGATAAAATCAATATGGTGAAATATATATATAATTAATATTTATCGGCGGATTTCTTCAATTAAGGAATGAATGAAAAGCATAGATCACTAACTTTATATTGTTGTTCATAATATATACAAATTAACCAAATGAATAAAAAAAACTGTATAGAATAAAGTAGCTAATAGCTGTATTCTGTAAAGCTAGTATTAAGCTACAGAATTACACGAACATTATTTGCATTTATCTTGTCACTGCGTCGACACTTCGCTATCATAGTCTCTTTAGCTCAATATCTTTAGGAAATCTAAAAAATCTAACACTAGACTGTTTACTTTGTTTTTGAGAACATGCAAATACACTGCATTGAATAGACATTGTAGCTGACTGTCATAGACTCAAAGTAAACAATACAAGAACCTTGAAATCGTATTCCAAGTGACGTCACCTTCTTTTTCTGTGTCGGTATTTCTTTCGAGTGCGAGTATCATTCTAACTATTTAATTCATGGTCCTACCAATGAGTCCATGACAGCCCTGTCTTTATCTTGAAAGCATTCTACCTATAGAATATATACAAGCTTCCCAGCTAATGACAGCCTTTTATATAATATTAAATCTTTTGTACAAGGTTATAGGACCATAGGTTAAGCAATTAAATAAGGATAATACTGCTTTATTGCTAAAAAAAAATAGTGATAAATTTACAAGAAAATCAATTGAATAATGCTCTCAAACGAATTCTCCCTAAACAAAAGATATAAATTTAGAGGTTTTTTTTCACTTTTCCATAGGTAGTTGTTACATGTCTCCAAAAAGCATGAATAGCACTGTTTGAATTCCTTAATCATCTGATGAACATTAAATATGAGTCCGTTGGAAATGACCTTCATAATCTGTTTTCCAACCCATTTTCTGCATTTTCATGAGAAATTTCCTGAGACTTTTGGAGTTACATTAGAAGCATATAGTATCGTGTCGTAACTTGGATACGGCAATGTATAGAAAGCTGTCATTAACTAGAAAAGTTTTAAATATGTATAGAAGGCTGTCATTAACTAGAAAAGTTTCAAATATGTATAGAAGGCTGTCGTTAAGGGGATCGCCCCCAAAATTTTGAAAAAAAACTTATTATTGAAGTTATGGTTCTGAAACTTTGTATGTATAAATAAAATTGAATTATCTATCGTTTTTGTTCATGACATTTTTTCGATTAGACCCATAGAAAACGAGTTATTCGAATTTCGAGCAAATTTTGAACCATTTTCAAAAACCTAGTCTTTTTTTTTTTGGTTGAAGCTAGAGCATTGCGGTTTTATGCATTCGATTCTGCATACTGATATCTACAATATGATCTACTTCGATTTTTGATTTTCGAATGGGTTTTCTAAATTTCGACTTTTTCATAAAAAGTAAACCAAAATTTTGAAAAAACAATTTTGTAAGGAAAAAATTTTCTACAACAAAATTGAAAATCAAAAATCGAAGACCATCATATTGTAGATATCATTATGTAGTATCGAATGCAAAAAACTGCAATGCTCTAGCTTCAACCAAAAACCAGAAAATGAGGTTTGAATTACAAGATTTGTAGACGTCAGAATTAGTAGGAATTTCCTTTCAAAGTTTGATGATCTGAAACGCAGCGTCCATCCACTTCGAAGGTTTAGGGGCAACTGACTAATCTCTCTTTGCATTCATTGGTGTGGGCGTGCTACACGGGCATGTTAGATACCAGATATAGCGATATAATTAATTATTACGAATTATAATTGGCTGAGAGATGGTTTTTAGAGTACAAATTGACTCCCTACCCCCCGGCCCATTTTTCCCTTTCTTCCTCTCCCAAGGGGGTTAGAGTTATACGAGACCTCTGGTATTTTGCACACACTATAAGAAGGTTATAAAGCAACTATTTACACAATAAAAAAAAATTGAGATCCGATTTTAGTATAAACTAATAATTTTTGAGATATGATATTTTAAAATTATTCATTCCTTATACTGTATATGGATTTAAATAATTTTTACACTCAATGTAGCCACTTATTTCAGTTTAATACGTAGGATAGAAAAAAACTTATGGTGGAGTCAATTTTTTTCTCAAAATCACAGTGCCAAAAGTGTGGGACAATGTGAACAAAAATGTAAATAACTTCATATAGACAAAAAATTTCAAACTAACATTAATATTTAGTGAAAAGGCCTTTGTTATCGATGACTGCAGCACACCTTCTACCACAGGATTGAATGGACGGCGACAATCATCTCGTGACACTTTCGCCCAATCTTCTTTGAGTTTGAGCCAAAGATCTTCAATGTTGTTGGGATTCCTGGCACTCACATTCTTCCCCAAAGTGGACCACAGGTTTTCTATTGGATTTAGGTCCAGACTTTGCGGGGGCCAATCCATTACAGCCACATTTTGCTCCCGAAGAAACTCCATCACGTGATTAGCTTTGTGGCAGGGGGCGTTATCCTGCATGAAAATGGGCGATTCGCAGGCAGAGCGTCTAAGTATTGGGATGACATGATCTCGTAACAAGTTCTTGTTGATGGTTCCATTAACTCTGGTGTTTAGACGGACAAGATCAGTCGGCCCTTCCCATGAAATAATGCCGAACACCATTACGCTGCCCCCACCAAAATTGACTGTTTTCTTGGTGCACTTTTTATCGAATCTTTCGTGACAAAATCTTCTTACATATTTTTTCCCGTCAGATCCAAATAGATTGAGCTTACTTTCATCGGAAAAAAATACATTTTGCCACTGATGGTCGGTTCAGAGTACATGATCTTCGGCGAAGCTCAATCGAACTTTCTTGTTTTTGAGGCTAATCTAAGGCTTCTTCGCAGGTGACCTTGCAAAGAGGCCAATTTCGCAGAGGCGTCTAGACACGGTTCTACTAGAAACATTGACATCGTAGGAGGTACTCATTTCACGAGAAATACCTGCTGCCATCTGAAACCTATCCTTCAGTGGCATTTTCCTCATGATCTTATCGTCTCTAGGAGTGGTGTTTCGCGGTCTACCGTTCTTCTTCGGTGGTGAAACTTTCCCAGTCTCCTTGTAGTTCTTTATTATTCTTCCCACAACACTTTTGGACAACTGCAAGTCCTCGGCTATCTTCCAGATTGAATTTTTATCTTCATAAAGTTGTATAATTCTTCTTTTCATGGAGGCGGTCATTTTCGGTGCCTTGCTATGATGTAACCGGCTAAAATGTAAACAAAGTGGTGCAATCGACTTATTCTTCATTGCCATAGTGAGAAATGTGGATAAACTGACTTTAAACTGCCTTTAAATAGTATTTTTCTAACATTGTCCCACCCTTTTGGCACTGTGATTTTGAGAAAAAAATTCACTCCACCATAAGTTTTTTTCTATCCTACGTATTAAGCTGAAATTTTATATCATTATTAACACTATAAGTGGCTACAATTAGTGTAAAAATTATTTAAATCCATTGAAAAATATTTTGTGTATATGTGTTACTGAAAAATTGAGAACTTTAAAAAACTCGTTTTCACGTATTTTGGGCAACTTTTGTCAAAGATAGCCGTAATGTAGTTTGTTTTATCAGCTAGTTTGTTGTGCTGCACAATTTATGATTTATTAATGATCTGGCTGGGGGGTATTGGGAGTGGCATGCCCCCCATTACACATATATCAGTATTGGATTAATAAATCGAAAATACCCCGTAATCCAGCCCCAGAGCCAGGTCAATAATCAATCATGAAGTGTGCAGTACAACAAACTAGCGGATACAACAAACTACTTGACTGTTTCATGTAAGAAATCTATAATTTTTGGGTTAAATTTCAATAAAAACACGAGTTTTTTCAAGGTTCTCAATCCTTCAGTAATACATAGGAGATAAATAACTTTAAACCCTCATATCTCAAAAAGTATTAGTTTCTACAAAAAACAGTTATGATTTTCGGATTCTATGGACAAAAATACATATATAAAGTAAAAGTAAATTTGGTGGGGTCGGTCGTCAAATTGGAAAAGAACGGAATGAATTTTGAGTGTTTACTCTATCTAATACGACATGGAAGTAGGTACACATGAATGTTGGACACATCTTCATATAAATAAATTTTAAATGTAAAAAAATATAAAACTTTCATTGCCTACATTCACAATATGTAAAATGTTTAATTCAAGTACTATGTTCAAATTTGAAAAAGGCAATAAATATAGGGGAAAACTGTATACCGTATACAGGATTATACATGTATATCCTGCCCTTATATAAATTATCAAAATTAACGTACTTTATTAATGGAAGAATTATGGGTTTATGACTTTATGTGCATTCTTCTTTTCATGCAAATAGATAATCAACGGGCTGAAGTGGGGTCCACTTCCGCGTACTTAATTTAATTATTTATCTTCCTAATAAAATTACGCTAATTTAATTACCTCTAAATGGTTGTTGCCTCTCTGATAAATAGCAATTTTGCATTTCTTTTTTCTAAAAATAACTGTTTTTCACATTTTTATTCAGAGAGCGTTTATGGCACTATTTTTGGTACCGAACCATTCGACCACTGATTCGGCATTATTACTGTCTATGTTGAAGTGAGAGGTGTTCTTGAAAGTGTTGTTAGTGAAGTGACTTATTTAGATAGCTAGCGAATGTTTAATAATTATTGCAAGGGTTAATTTTCTTTTAATTACCAAGTAGTTAAATTGATACCTGAGTATATGTGATAAGGGGCTATTTAACGGGACTACTTTTCAAGGCTAGATAAATGCAACTAAATTTGAACTTTGAACTAGGTTTGAACTGTAAAGTAAATGGTATAGAAGGTAAACTCATTTAATTCAGTTAAAGAAGGGTTAAATCTTTGTGGGGTTAGCAGATTGAGAGGTTAATTAATTATTATTATTATCAAGTGATTAATTATTTATTTTAATTTTTACTAGCTACAATTTGTTTAAATTCATTCAATTACTCCACAGGTTAATCAATTAATAGCCAATTAAAGAGCATCATCACAAATATCGTATCGTCAGATAATCCTCACAGTGCATATTGTCACGTTTGTAATTAAAGACTATTCGGAAAATTTCTTGACAACTGTACCCAACGTGAATGCCCGAAGTTGACATAGAAGAACTTCTAGGCCACCGAAAACTGAGCCTACAGAAACTAACCTAATTCCTGGACCTGGAAAAGATAGCCAACCTGGACCTGGAAAAGCTAGTGAACCAAATCAACACTAATCCTACTAAGGCCATAATTTGACTCGAGGATGCCTATTGGCTTGTAGGGTCATATTTGCCTGATACCGCTATCTGCCTATATACAACTGTATCTGCCTAAGATAGACAGATTGGCCTATTTCATCCCTAATGTTCTGGTTATTTTTACTAAATATCAATATTTTCCTCTATCACTATTTGCTTATATAGTCCTTTGACCATATATCCTTATTATTTCTTATAGATCCCTATCCGCATAAATAGTCTTATATTTGGCTAGGTTAAATCCCTATTTTTGCCTATTCAGTCCTAGTCGGACTACTAGAGATCCCTCCATTTGTTATATCTATATTTTTCTAAATATCCCTATTTACTTAGTCATGTTGGCTAATATGGGCCTTTTTGCTTATATGGTCCTATTTGCTTATATGGTCCTATTTTTGTTTTAGATCCTTATATTAGCCTATCTATCCCTATTTTCTTAGGAAGTCTTATTTTCCTAAATATTCCTATCTGCATATATAGTCCTATTTTTAGGCTGTATATATCCCTAGTTGCTAGTATAACCCTATTTCCATTTATGACCCTGATTCCAAAGATATAACCATATTTTGACTTATAACCCTATTTTCATATGTAAAGTTAATTGCCTATATACCGCTAATTGCCTATATACCGCTAATTGCCTATATACCGCTGATTGCCTATATACCGCTGATTGCCTATATACCGCTAATTGCCTATATACCGCTGATTGCCTATATACCGCTGATTGCCTATATACCGCTGATTGCCTATATACCGCTGATTGCCTATATACCGCTGATTGCCTATATACCGCTGATTGCCTATATACCGCTGATTGCCTATATACCGCTGATTGCCTATATAACGCTAATTGAGTATAAGCTATTTTCAATGTATTTAACTAATTTGACAGAATACTAATTTGACAGAATACTAATTTGACAGAATACTAATTTGACAGAATACTAATTTGACAGAATACTAATTTGACAGAATACTAATTTGACAGAATACTAATTTGACAGAATACTAATTTGACAGAATACTAATTTGACAGAATACTAATTTGACAGAATACTAATTTGACAGAATACTAATTTGACAGAATACTAATTTGACAGAATACTAATTTGACAGAATACTAATTTGACAGAATACTAATTTGACAGAATACTAATTTGACAGAATACTAATTTGACAGAATACTAATTTGACAGAATACTAATTTGACAGAATACTAATTTGACAGAATACTAATTTGACAGAATACTAATTTGACAGAATACTAATTTGACAGAATAACTAATTATGACTGGTTATCACCAATTTTGACTATTTACCCCGACTTTTCCCTTGTGTATTCATTGCAATCCGTGCACTAGCACAGATTGGCCTAATAATTTGTAGCTCGTATTTTCAATTGGTTATACCCATTATTACCCGTAAACCTTCGAATTTAGGTTATTGATCCATAATTTATTATTGTATCTGTTATTTGAATCTTCCAGTGTTGATGTAGAATAATTAAGGGTTTAAATTAGAATTGTGTTTTCATTTACCTTCCAAGTTAGTTTATGAGGAAATTGTGGTTTGAGACAGTAAATTGATGTGGCAAAAATTGTGTTACCGAACACTGACCTATAAGTGTTAAAATTCTAGTTTATAGGCAGTGCCAATCTAATAAAGTAACGTAAATTAGTAACTAGGCCGCTTTTCTGGAACGCCTTTGTTTTGCCACTACATAGGTGTTCCTGGAGTGATAAATTTTTGGTGCCCAGACCAGGGATCACATTTCCTCGTAGGTTTCTTTGGAAGTTTTTTCTTTTTTAAATTTATACTTTTTCTTAGTTCATGCATTAATTTCATGATTAATTAGTCGTGATTCCTCGTATATTCATTTCCGATATTCAATCACAGGAGTTTCAAATTAACTTTTTCAGCAAATTTGATCTTTCCTATTAATTCGCGATATGTCTAATAGTGAAATGATCGATATTCCGCGTACCGATTTGGGTTCGCCTCTCTCAGTGCGCCCAAAGATTAGGGTTAATGTCGAAACTAATGCGAATCAAGGTGTTTTTAGTGAAATACCAGATTTGGAAGATCAGTTAAGAGTGGAAAATACTAGCCTTAAACTTGAACTGATGGGAATTGGTAGAAAACAAGATTTGGCGGTCAGCGGGTTAATTCGCTGTCAAGGGCTATTAGCTCGGTTTAGGAAGAGAAGCATCAGGCTGGCATTTTTGAGGGGTGATATTTTTCCCGAGTACAAATCAAAGCCCTTATTGCAGTCAATACTTAAGTTTGACTCAGTTTTCCTGCCTAAGCCGTCGCGTTCGTTTTCATCCGATTCTACCGTATCAGTTGCCGCCAAGTTGATGTCGCAATCAAGCGAAGAACCGATCATTAATGGTTCGTCACTCGAGATAAGGCAATCATTTGCTGAATGGCGGATACTTTTCCATAATCTTCTCGATAGCCCATTTTGGAACAACGCTGATGCAGATTCCGCCGATGACGATGACCCGGTTAACTACGGTCGCCCTGCAAACTCCAGTAGTGATGATGCTCTAAAAGTGAGTAGGGGCGAGCGTGGACAGTCGGATTCTTCTGTGCGGAGGTATAAGCATCATAGAAATCGGAAATTTGGAAAAGGAGTTCGTCAAATTAAACGAGAGAATTCAGCTTCAAATTTGGCTTCTGACTCAGGCACTTCCATTGACGGTAGTGAAAGTAGTGATGCAAATACGGGGAGTAGTTCGCCAGCAGCTAGAGATTCGCCCATGGGAACACGACGTGAAAATAGGCATAACGAAGAAAGTATCGTAGAAATGTTCCGAAATTTCAGATTCCCGAAGGAAATTGTTGCTCCTATTATATACAATCCTGAAAGTGGAGATTCCTTGAGAGAGTTCCTCAGATCATACGAAAGATATTTTGATGCTAAATATCAGGGCAGTGAAAAGGAAAAATCAAGGCAATTGGGAAAATTTGTAAGAGGGAAAGCAAAGGACGCTTATGACGCAATTGGTGGCAGCAACCGGCGTTATGGCGAGCTGAAGAAAGCTTTGCTCAACTGGTATGACACTGAGAAGGTGAGTCTCCGTGAGCGCATGCTAGTTGAATTTGAAGGTTGCAAGCTGAGGCATAGTGATTCATGCGTCATCTATTGTTTGAAACTTGAAAGAGTTGCAAAGAAGGCTTTTCCAGAATCCAACAAGGTAATGGAACGTAACTTGTGTAAGAAGGCTCTAGCAAATTTTCCCCAAGCTCTGGTTGATCAGATTGTCACAGCAAAAAGCATGGCAAGTGCTTTTGGTGGCTCAAAGTTGTCCTGGAAGGTAATTAAGAAGCTAGCGGAGAGTTTCGATCGTCAACGTAAGGAGAAACTGAGTAACCCACCTAGCTCTGAAGCTAATATGGAAGGTATCGACGTTTTCTCTGCCGGCGTTGAGATAAATGCAATCGATCCTACTAAAAACCAGCTTCTTAACCATAAGAATAAATCTTTGAGTAATTCAGGTTCTTTCACGACTGACAAAGCTAAAACTAGTTATCTTGGAGCTCGACCAACATCTTTTTCAAGATCGCCACGCGATCAAGCACTCACTGATAGGAAACTCAATCCGTGTTCTTGGTGCAGAAAGATTGGTCATGACATTAACCAATGCTGGGTGAGGTTGGGATTATGTTTTGCTTGTGGCAGCAATAGACACCTGTTCAAGGATTGCCCGAAAAGAAATAGACGCGAGAGGATTGGTGAGCGCTGTACCTTATGTGGTGGAAGTCATCCAGAAAGGAATTGCCGAATGAGCCAGCGTTCTCCAAAGAAGCCTTTAAACAACTAAGCTCTGAGTCCAAAGGGTTCACCTCAGAGCTAAGGAAACCAAGCGATAGAAACCCTGGAACAGTTGTAACTCATCCTGAATACCCGAATGAATGTAATGATATTCCCGATTTAGATACCCGTGTATATGTTGAAACTGTTCTAACACCTGAAGTAGTGGAAGAAATAAAACTTCCCAAAATTGAAGAGAATGTTGCATATAGGCACATTCTGGCATCTTGTGCTCGTGAGAATAGATTGGTTGTACCAATATTGTTGGAATCGGGCGAGACTTATAAAGCTATCATAGATAGTGGAGCTATGAAAAGTTTGTTTCCATATGAATTTATGTCATCATATCAATTAAAAGTGGAAACTGACAACACTATTCTTGATTGTCTTGGAAAAAACAATTCCATAAAATCATTAGTTAGAATAGCTACGGAAATGAAAATGCATGGTAAAGCTATGGGGGTTCAAGACTTCTTAGTATTACCAGGAGGTTACTTGAATGGATATATCGTACTTGGAGTAGATTTCCTTACCCGTACAAAGATAACATTGAATTCCAAAAAGCAGAAGATATCATGTTCGAATCGGGATGGATCAAAATGGGAGTACCATATTGGTTCCTCAAGTAGTGCCTATCTAACTTTAGTCTCAAGCGTCCCTTGCAAAGCATTGCAAGATATGGTAATTGGCCCACAGGAGACTGATATTATAAATGTAGACTGGGATCACGATCCAGATTATTCGTGTGACTTTTGCTCTGAAAATACCAGTAAGACACTTTATTTGTTCGATGATAATTCTGACGATGTATCATTACGATCTTACTCGGGACTAATAAGTAGAGATACAGCTTCTCCACGAATACTAATTCGTAACGGAGGAACTAGGCCAATCTCAATTAGGCGTGGCCAAATTGTTGGGTCTATATCAACAGTTTATGAGCAACCTGAAGTTCAGTCTAGTGGGGAAGTGGGAGTTGTCAGTCTGGACGTTTCTCAACTCAATGAAGTATCAGAGGGTTGTATAATTGAGTCAGCAGAGTTACCCTCATTTTTAAATGCAGAACAACTCACCGCTGTTCAGCAAACACTGCTTAATAATGAACAACTGTTCGATTCAAAGAGTAGTATCGGTAGACTGAATACAACCCCTCATCGTATCGAACTTGATGACCAGACTCCCATCTACCAACGCCCACGACGATTTCCTGAGGTTATCAATCAGGAGATTGAACGTCAGTGTCAGGAACTTCAACTATTAGATATAATAGAGCCGTCTACCTCCCCGTGGTCTTCACCGGTAGTTCCTGTGAAAAAGACTGACGGTTCAATCAGGCTTTGCGTAGACTACCGCAGATTAAATGCCGCAACAAAGGCAGTCAAATTCCCTTTACCAAATCTTAATGACGCGGTATATGGACTGAAGGGAATGAGGTGGTTTACGGCATTGGACCTCGTAAAGGGATATTACCAGTTCCCTTTGTCTGAAGATTCCCGTGAGTGCACTGCTTTCTCAACCCCACGAGCACACTGGCAGTTCAAGAATTTGTCCTTTGGACTCAAGAATGCGCCGGCCACTTTCCAAAAGGGGATGCAGGATATCTTATCGGGATTTCCTTGGGCTAGAGTTATTGTCTATATTGACGATATTCTCATATTGAGCGAAACGTTCGAAGAACATGTCGAACTAGTCAACAAGGTTCTTAGCACACTACTGAATGCCGGGGTTACACTGAACATGTCGAAATGCAAGTGGTTCAATAGGCAGGTGGAATTCCTCGGCCATTTGGTTAGTGAAGCTGGACTGGAAAAACCTAAAAGTTTCATGGAACAAGTCTCTAACTTCCCGAGGCCCAAAACAAAAACGGAGTTGAAGCGGTTCTTGGGCTTAGTAAACTTCCAACGGAAGTTTGTCCCAAACTGTTCCGTTATCATGAAACCACTTAGCCAAGCTACCGGTGGAAATAAGCCGAAGAAGGCTCCAATAAATTGGACTCCAGAGATGGAACAGGCCTTCATTGATTTAAAAGAGGCTATTCAAAAGTCAATAGCACTTGCCTTTCCAGATTATTCTGCTACAGCAGATCCACTAAGTCTCTTCACGGACGCATCCGGCTATGGAGTCGGAGCCTGTTTGGCACAACTACAAGAAGGGGAGATGCGCCCGATAGCTTATGCGTCTATGTCCTTTAATGAGGCACAGACAAATTACAGCACACTGGAACGTGAGTTGGCTGCCATACGTTGGGCTCTGAAAACATTCAGAGGATTTCTTCTAGGTGTGGAGTTCTTTGTGCATACCGATCACCGCCCTCTCGTCTACCTTAACAATTTGCAAATTGTTAATGCACGCATTGCACGAACTTTGCAAGAATTGGCAGAGTTCAACTTTGTTATAAAGTATACACCAGGTCGGCAGAATGCAGCTGCGGACGCTATGTCAAGGACACCTTCACCTCCTCCACAAGTAATGTCTGGTAGGTCTAGTGGTCAGATACCAGACGGTCTTATCACGATTGAACACGTACCGGGAGGAGGGGATTCTATGGTTGTAAGTTTGATTGCAGCAGCTACTCATGCACCGCTTGAAATGGTTGTACCTGGTGATCCTGTCACCCTTCGTGAGGTTCTCGTCGACGAGTTGATTACCAATGCGGATAATTACAAGATGAAACTATCTCGTAGTATGAGGCGAGATTTGAAACTCATGAAATATTCAGAACAACTAATGTGCCTGGAGTCTTTACTTGAATTTTCTAAATTGTTCAAGTGTATTGTCCTGGTCCATTATGGAGGAAGTATTCCTGTTGTTTATGTGGATAAATCTCATGGAATCCTCAACCAATATCCGCGTGTGCATCTGCGTTGTATTAGTGGAATTCATTATGATCCTATGGTCGAGACTGCAACTTATTCTCCTCCAGACATAATTGGATCATCGGTTGACGAAGTCTATCATCTTGGCAGCTCAGAGTCAAGACACGAAGATGGCTCATCGATGTTTTTGAGGGATGACGTGGACTCGGAGTCTGAAGCTGTAGTAGATACCGTAGTTTCAGTTTCCAAGATCAGCGTCTTGGAGTGGTGTCCTCGTCACAAACATTCTCAACCGATGAGTCTACTTGCAGAATGCTACGACTACACTAGATGTGTATTAATAGACACGGGTGCCCAACTTAGCTGTGTTGCTAGGAGCCTCGTATCTAGCGCTGGATTAGAAACCAAACCATCCGATGTGAAGGAACTGCATGGTATTGGTGGATCCACTAGTATGACTTCAAATACAGTGGAAATGACCGTTAAATTGCATAACAACGAGACTATCAACTACACCTTCCATGTGGTCGACGATGATCAGATGCAATTTTGTATCATTTTTGGTATAGATTTGATAACCGACGTTGGAATGGAACTCAATTTCCAAACCTTAGAACTCTCATTGTCTGGAAGTACAATGAACTTTCCAGCGACTGACTCTGTATTTGTACCTATTTCAACTATGCAGGTAACAGTGATTGGCTCAGAGGAGTCAGTTGATGAGGAAAGTTCACACGCAGATTCATGTGGATTGCTGGAGACAGAACTAATACGTGTTATGCAGAGACAAAACAAGCCTCTGAGTATTCTTAGAAGAATTCTTTCCGGTGGCACTATGAAATGGCCTTCGAGCTTGAAGAAATTCCAACGTTATCGGGGGAGCCTTGTAATAGAAGACGACCTAATCCTGTTCTCTTCGGGTGGCTCTTCTCGTGTTCCCGTGATAACATTCAACGGTCTCGTTGAAATAACTTTGACAGTACATAATACTGCACATCCTGGGAGACGGAAACTCTTGGCAGCAGTAGTAAGTCAAGTGTGGCATCCAAGTATCAATCAGGTGGTATCTGATGTTACACGAAGTTGTTCGCATTGTCAGCATATGAAAGTTGCACGTACTGAACAACCTCCAACTCAAAAGATTACCACATCCACACCGTTTGAGTTGATAGCCTTGGACTTACTCCAACTTCCTAAGACTCGTGGTGGAATGAGCTATTTACTAGTGGCAATAGATCACAATAGTAAATGGACAGTCGTGGCTCCTCTGTCAACGAAAACTTCTTCTGCTGTTGTCAACGCTCTAAGGAATAGGATGTTGCCTAGTTTAATTCGCATTCCAACAAGAGTACTGAGTGACAATGGGCTGGAGTTTGCTGCTAAAGAAGTTCGGGACTTCTTCTCGGACTACGGTATCAAACACAGTTTTTCAACTCCATATAAACCGTCAAGTAATGGATTGGTTGAACGTATGAACCGTAGTCTATTGGAGATTTTACGAGGCTTATCTGCAAAGGGTGGAAGCTGGGTTGAAGAACTACCTAAAGCTCTTGTGCTTTATAATAACCGATACCACGACGCCCTGCAGATGTCTCCTTCAGAATATATCCTCACTCAGTCTCATTCTTATGAAGCAAGACCTGTTATCCCTAGTAATGTGACTGGAACTTGGACAGAAGGTAACCCATCCTTTGCTTCTTATCGACCGAAACAGCTTGTACTCAGGAAGAAAGTATTCAAAGGTCGACAAGTAAGCGATAAACTGGTGGAGAGGTTTGAAGGCCCCTATGAAGTTGTTCTTAGTCACTCTAATAATGTCACTTACATAATAAAGCATCTTCAAACAGGTCAGAGTCAACGTGCGCACCACACTCAGCTTAGAAGGTATTTCCTCCCTCCCAAATATCTGAAGGACCATATCAGAGATTTTGTGGATACAAATGGTATACCTGGTAGTGGTACTCACTCAGGTGATCACAACGACTCAACAAATGAAGAGCTTCTACTTGCACCACTTGATAATGTAGTTCCTTATCCGTCTGGACTAGTAACATGGAGCACTGATTGCACTGATACAGAAATGTCTGATTCTGACTCAGGTTCGTGTATTTCTTCTGATTCCCGTATCGAATCTGATTCCGATCCATCGGATGAAATTCTCAGTGAACAGGACGAATACATCGAAATTAACCAGGATCTCCGCCTACCTGTTGACAACATATTACCCACCAGAGCGACTAGTACTTCAACTTCTTGGACGGCTAATCTGGACAGAATATGTGAAAGTGAGAAGAAACTGCTGTCACGGACTGATCCTAATGTGATTAATGTCATTCCTACTTGGTCTCTTGTTGAAGAAAATACAGAGTTTTGGAATCTAGATGTATCTGAGTGCGATCTCGGGCACTCTACTCTTTCCGAGAGTATAGAACTATCTCTCAGGTACGCGAACTTGAAATCGTTAAGCGAATTTTCAACAGAGAGGCTGGGTAGGGATCGGTTGTGTTCTTCACCAGTTGATAAACTAAAGGTCAATCTAGGAAGATGAACAATTTTCACCAATGAGGGTAGATGGAGTTCGTGGTAGAGTTTCTAGTGAAGGGGAAGCTATAGACGTTTTAACCGCAGTAAATGAAACCAGTAGAGTTTATTGGTTAAATAGGGACCTTGCAGCACTTGATTTAGCTAATGTTGGTCCGGTTAAAACTAGGATTAACCTTATTAAGAGAGACTATCTCAGATCAACAGAAGCTACTAATGATAAGACTCGAAGTGCTAGGTCGCAGAATCTTTTCGACAGATTAACAGTATCCGGCAATAGAATTGAACTATTAGATTCAAATTCGGCAGACAAAATTTGTTTAAATGATTCACGAGTTTCACAGAGAACAGATTGGTCGGAACCAATTAATCGGGGAATAATTACTAGATCGAAGGGAAATGTACCCTCGTTTCCTAATGTACAACCTCGTATATTAGAACGGAAGGTTCGAAACAAAAAGTAGGTGCCAAGTGGGGAAGTATGAAGTGGGGTCCACTTCCGCGTACTTAATTTAATTATTTATCTTCCTAATAAAATTACGCTAATTTAATTACCTCTAAATGGTTGTTGCCTCTCTGATAAATAGCAATTTTGCATTTCTTTTTTCTAAAAATAACTGTTTTTCACATTTTTATTCAGAGAGCGTTTATGGCACTATTTTTGGTACCGAACCATTCGACCACTGATTCGGCATTATTACTGTCTATGTTGAAGTGAGAGCTGTTCTTGAAAGTGTTGTTAGTG
Source organism: Caprella mutica (assembly GCA_947561585.1). Classification (NCBI taxonomy): domain Eukaryota; kingdom Metazoa; phylum Arthropoda; class Malacostraca; order Amphipoda; family Caprellidae; genus Caprella; species Caprella mutica. Next base: position 210,321 of record CANNZV010000156.1, read on the forward strand.
AAGTGACTTATTTAGATAGCTAGCGAATGTTTAATAATTATTGCAAGGGTTAATTTTCTTTTAATTACCAAGTAGTTAAATTGATACCTGAGTATATGTGATAAGGGGCTATTTAACGGGACTACTTTTCAAGGCTAGATAAATGCAACTAAATTTGAACTTTGAACTAGGTTTGAACTGTAAAGTAAATGGTATAGAAGGTAGACTCATTTAATTCAGTTAAAGAAGGGTTAAATCTTTGTGGGGTTAGCAGATTGAGAGGTTAATTAATTATTATTATTATCAAGTGATTAATTATTTATTTTAATTTTTACTAGCTACAATTTGTTTAAATTCATTCAATTACTCCACAGGTTAATCAATTAATAGCCAATTAAAGAGCATCATCACAAATATCGTATCGTCAGATAATCCTCACAGTGCATATTGTCACGTTTGTAATTAAAGACTATTCGGAAAATTTCTTGACAACTGTACCCAACGTGAATGCCCGAAGTTGACATAGAAGAACTTCTAGGCCACCGAAAACTGAGCCTACAGAAACTAACCTAATTCCTGGACCTGGAAAAGATAGCCAACCTGGACCTGGAAAAGCTAGTGAACCAAATCAACACTAATCCTACTAAGGCCATAATTTGACTCGAGGATGCCTATTGGCTTGTAGGGTCATATTTGCCTGATACCGCTATCTGCCTATATACAACTGTATCTGCCTAAGATAGACAGATTGGCCTATTTCATCCCTAATGTTCTGGTTATTTTTACTAAATATCAATATTTTCCTCTATCACTATTTGCTTATATAGTCCTTTGACCATATATCCTTATTATTTCTTATAGATCCCTATCCGCATAAATAGTCTTATATTTGGCTAGGTTAAATCCCTATTTTTGCCTATTCAGTCCTAGTCGGACTACTAGAGATCCCTCCATTTGTTATATCTATATTTTTCTAAATATCCCTATTTACTTAGTCATGTTGGCTAATATGGGCCTTTTTGCTTATATGGTCCTATTTGCTTATATGGTCCTATTTTTGTTTTAGATCCTTATATTAGCCTATCTATCCCTATTTTCTTAGGAAGTCTTATTTTCCTAAATATTCCTATCTGCATATATAGTCCTATTTTTAGGCTGTATATATCCCTAGTTGCTAGTATAACCCTATTTCCATTTATGACCCTGATTCCAAAGATATAACCATATTTTGACTTATAACCCTATTTTCATATGTAAAGTTAATTGCCTATATACCGCTAATTGCCTATATACCGCTAATTGCCTATATACCGCTAATTGCCTATATACCGCTAATTGCCTATATACCGCTGATTGCCTATATACCGCTGATTGCCTATATACCGCTGATTGCCTATATACCGCTGATTGCCTATATAACGCTAATTGAGTATAAGCTATTTTCAATGTATTTAACTAATTTGACAGAATACTAATTTGACAGAATACTAATTTGACAGAATACTAATTTGACAGAATACTAATTTGACAGAATACTAATTTGACAGAATACTAATTTGACAGAATACTAATTTGACAGAATACTAATTTGACAGAGTACTAATTTGACAGAGTACTAATTTGACAGAGTACTAATTTGACAGAATACTAATTTGACAGAATACTAATTTGACAGAGTACTAATTTGACAGAATACTAATTTGACAGAATACTAATTTGACAGAATACTAATTTGACAGAATACTAATTTGACAGAATACTAATTTGACAGAATACTAATTTGACAGAATACTAATTTGACAGAATACTAATTTGACAGAATAACTAATTATGACTGGTTATCACCAATTTTGACTATTTACCCCGACTTTTCCCTTGTGTATTCATTGCAATCCGTGCACTAGCACAGATTGGCCTAATAATTTGTAGCTCGTATTTTCAATTGGTTATACCCATTATTACCCGTAAACCTTCGAATTTAGGTTATTGATCCATAATTTATTATTGTATCTGTTATTTGAATCTTCCAGTGTTGATGTAGAATAATTAAGGGTTTAAATTAGAATTGTGTTTTCATTTACCTTCCAAGTTAGTTTATGAGGAAATTGTGGTTTGAGACAGTAAATTGATGTGGCAAAAATTGTGTTACCGAACACTGACCTATAAGTGTTAAAATTCTAGTTTATAGGCAGTGCCAATCTAATAAAGTAACGTAAATTAGTAACTAGGCCGCTTTTCTGGAACGCCTTTGTTTTGCCACTACAGGGCAACATAACAAAACGAAAAAAGTTAGTTGTTTACATAATATGATAAATTAAAGTAAATTTATTGATAATATGATTTATTAGCTAAAATCTTTATATTTTCAAAGAAAATAATGTTTTATCAATGAAAAATTATTATCAGCGATTTTAAGATATTATGTTTCGAATTAATAATATGCAGAGCTGGGCGCGCGAACCTTTTTTTAGGTTCCGAATCCGAACCTGAATCTTCGTCGATTTTGGGTTCCGAACCTCCGTATAGCGAACCCAATTTGGAAAAGTTTGGTCCGAACATTTGTTCCGAACAAAACATTTAGTCCGAACATTTGTTAGCTAACCTCTGATTTTTAGGCTATTAGGGCAACCTATATAAAAAAAACTGTTTTTTCAACAAGATACTAACTATTTGTCAGAAACAAGTTACAACGAGAAGATTTCACTCTATGTTAAAAAAACACATGTCTTATTTATAAACCTACGTTACTGTATTTTTACAAGTTGTTAGTTTTTGTACTAAATTAATGTGTACCAAATTTCAATTAAATAAATTGAATATATAAGGAGAAATAAATACATAGCTATATAAGAGATTGGCAACTGAGTGAGCTGAACTGTTATTGGATAGAGTGTGAACCAATCACAGCTCGCGCATTTGTCTCTACTACATAAAACGTGGACATATTCGTGCGTATTGGGTAACCAATCTGTATTTCTACGTTGCCACACGTCACTAAAGTACAATTAATTCCATAATTTACGCTGATTTACGTCGATACGTAAATATTTCACTTTTGAATTAAAAAATATAGTTGGTATTTATGTAGGAACAAAGTCAAGAAAGGCCAGTAAATTTAAAGAAATTACATGAAATATATAAAGTAATTTAAAAAAGATATGCCTATAAAACATACGTCAAATTCATTAGGGTTAATATTTTAAATTTATAATAATAATTATACTGTGACTTCATATGACTACATTATAGAGGATTTGCACTGGTAGAACTGCTGTTTCATGAAATACAACTAATTTAGTGAATTTACTAAATAGGAATAAGAGATTCATAGAAAATAAGTTTTTACTATTAGTTTTCAAATTTTCATTTACATTCATTACAACATTTTTGATTAATCCGATCTAGAAAACTGATGATAAAGTACCTTTTTGCATTTTGTTTGAATATGAAAGTACTATAGATACAATGCGTTATACGGTATTCCAATACTCTATTTACTTAACTTTTTCTTCTATTCAATATATTAGAAAGGTCAAACAGTGAAGATTATTGTGAATATTTCTCTAAGTTATATTATAACTTATATACATATAATATAATAATACCTATATATAAATTATAATCAATTCAATTTTAAAGCGAATACCCGAATACTTGATCTTAAATTATCTGTTCAGTCAACCTACTTACCCGTCAAAAGTTTGCTTATTTGAGTCATTTCAATATATTCTCTTTTAAAAACATTCATTAGATATTCACTCATACATTAGTAAAAGTAAAAGAAAAAATTATCATTCAAAATAAAAGTAACAAGCTAAGACAAGAAACAAATATTTGAAAGATGTTATTGTACGAAGCTTGGTGTGCGCAATTATTCTCGCACATATTTGATCTCGCTAATTGCAGCTATAAGAGTTACAGTTAACTGATTATAGTGAATTATTCACCCTTATTTACTGAAAAACACTCTTGCATGATTGAATCTAATGCCTGGAAAGATCTCTGATATATTCCTAATATTATTATAGATTTGAATAAATGCTCTTAATATTAGTATATTACTATTTATCACCATCGTTTTTGTCTAATCGTATGTATTTATGCGAAAAATTAAACGATTGAAAAGACAGCTTTAAAATCGGTGTTGAATTTAAGCTATTATTATTTTTCCATGAGGACTGGTTAGCCAACGGCTAAGGTTCTAGGATAGGGTGTTATGTAATGTTACCTAATATATACGTTTATAACCTTACCTATAGTTCTACATAATTCAAGAAATTTTAATTGAGATTTGAGGGAACATAATTCGTTATTAAGGAATTAACTTGTTAAGATTATTATAAAACTTACCGCTATTCAAGAAAGGATGAATAATGTAATGGAAGAAGAGCGGGGAAAGACGCATGTTCTTCGCTTCAGTGTTAAGCAGAAATCTATGTATATATAATAGTAGCCGAGAGGTACGGTACATGTTCAGAACGTAAAATAATTAAATGAACATGTCAGTTTTACCCGGGTACGGAGGTTCGGACTTGCGAAAAAGACGTTCCGAACACTGAAGTCCGAACCGTTTTTGAAGAGGTTCCGAATCCGAATGTCCGAACCCATTTTCCAGTCCGAACCGGTTCGCGAATAAAGGTTCGCGAACATTCTTGCAGAACGCCCAGCTCTGATAATATGTGTCGTCGATAGTTTAAAAATATTATTCTATCACCAACTTCAAGCAAAGGACATGAGCATTCAATACGAATAGAAGGAATCAGCAAAAGTTCAACAACAGTATATTGAGATGATATTGAATCGAGATGAAACAGGAAAAAACAGTAAAAGCAACTATGACAACTGAGCTGAAGAAGAACCAGATAAGTAGCAGTCGTGATGGGAGATATTTGTGATGTTATCAAAACAAGAGAATATGTGTATAATGACTCATGAGTAAGAATAGTGCAAAAATCAGCTCGGTATTTACATATTATCAATTATGTGAGGTAGTCAAAGAGAAAACAAAATACGAGCACGAGAAAAGATAAGTAATATTCACATTATTATGTCAAATTTAACGATCGGCTTAACTATTTTAAAAATGACAAGCTGTATGTCCACTGCATATGCTGAAACAAACAATAGTGTGTTTTCTTATCATCTTGAGGAATAGGTTTCCCTCCTAATTGTAATGCAGTACACACATCACTCTCATTGACCACGTCCATTTCTACATTCAGTTTATCGTGCCTTCACTTGCTTTCAAACAGGTGAAGCTTCTTGGTTTAAAAGAATCGATTGGGCCACTGCTATATTTGGTGAAAAAAAAAAATAATATTTCATTCTATAATACTATATTTTAAAGAAATAGTGCGGCGTACAATATACTCTAATAAGATTAACTTTATTTTTATTCATCAATTTACATTAATATTCAAGAGTTGTGATTTATTTTGATTTTAATTGAAATTGCTCATGTAGAAAACTTTGTGAAATTGTACCATTAGAAATCTTTAGGTTGATTTATTTTATATGAATATACGGTTATACCTATCCAGGTACACTAATACTATGTACCATATTTTGTATGATTGGCTACTAAATACAAATAACAGAATATGCTCATTATAGCTAGAAGAATACGCAGTAGTTATGATTTTAATATGATTCAATTAAGTAACTGTTCATGCATAGTTTATAAAATGTTCAAAAGTTGGCTAGAAATATGGTCCAACTGAAAATGACTGAAGACTCGGAAAAAAACCCATACTATACGTAAAAGAATTTTGAAGCTACTATAATGTACCTAAAGTTGACAAAAGCAACTACAGTAGAGGTGCAAGATTTCATAGCCTTCACAACAGTGATTGTCATCAGTAAGGGCAATGAGTGGTAGTACACTTAAAGTAAGTATTCATCGCTAACAAAATGGTGGAGGGGTAATGTTGTGGGTGGCAAACAAAGTACCAAATGGACTCAAAATGAATTTGTTAGATTACTGAAAGTACTTGGAGGATGTATTCATAATGTGGCTTGTAGTCAATTCCGAAGATATTAGATATTCAAGCACGACAATGCTTCAATGTATAGAAAAAAGTTTATTGCTAAATGGCTAACCAATGTTTCTCTGGACAATATTAAATGTGGCCAGCAACCAACCTCGATTTAGCCCCAAAGAGAATTTATGGTGCATAATCAAGATGAGAATTTATGTAGATAACAAGCAGTTCATCAGCTTATAAATGTCGTGACAGGCAATTATAGGAGCCTGTCGATCAGTTAAAGCCCTTTGAGATAACGAAAATTGACTTTGTCAGTAGACGAGCGTTTCATCAAGGTTTTGAAAAAAGGAGGATGTCATTCATGTTGAATTTATATTTATTTATTTTTTCAATTAATAGTTCAATTTTAACTCAATAAATAAATTGAACAGATAATCAGGCAAAATTTAAGATTGCCTATTGTTCATAAAGGCTACTGCTTTTTTCAGTAGATGTAGATGAGATAAATGGTTACAATAATCATTTCATTTTTTCTATTAACTTTTTGTGAAAAATTATGCTAATTTTTAAATGATTATTTGACAATAAATTAACATACTAAGCATAGCGCACTGTATTATAAATGTGAGTCAAACTGTCAAATTAAACATATACGAATTTGAATTAATTTGAAAGAGTTTTCCTATAATTTTCATGAGCATAATAATGTAACATAATTATTTATTATTATTCTAATATATCAACACATACATAGTTTCACTTTTTGTTGAATGAATTCAACACGTTTCTTTGTCAAATTGTAATTAAATAGTGTTTCTGTATAAAATGAGCCATTATTATTTTCTTTTATATTTAATAATATATAAATGGTGGGCGGTATATTCAACCCCGGTAAATTACACCCCAGTAAATTCCACCCCGGTATATTCCACCCCACTTTACGGGTTAGGTTTGTTAGTTATTGATATTAATCATTTCATAATATTTTAGGTAACTTTCATTTTCATTGTAGCAAATTAACTTTTTGTTGATCAATTACAAGCTGTTTATTTCTCACTACACATGTGATAGAACAGCAGAAAGAAACGTTGTGTGAACGCTTCTTATCAGTTGAGGTATTTTGATTTTCAATCACAGGCTGATTTTCTTCACTATCGCCAACACAACAGCGATATTAACTGTAAGATGATGACATATAGTACTTATTGTTATTTTAATATATTTTGAATTTGGTATTTCGACTTCGAGTAAAATTGGTGAGAAATGGTTTTTGATCAAAGGCTTTTTTTTACCAGGATGATTTTGATGAGGATGAAGGATATTATTGCACAGGGTTTTAACACTGGATGGAACATTGCCTTTTTTACATGGAGAGATTTTGACTACGGGAGTTTTTGTCCTAAAATCCAAAAGAGCGACTTATAAGCAAAAAGCAAAAACATTGAGTGGGTTAGTTGTCTCTGGCATTCGACCCCCTCCACACCTCTTTCAACCATTGTTGTAAGAGCATATACTGCAAGAATTAAAGGAATTAATTTTGAATTGCCAAACATGTAAACTTGGAAATATACTACGATATTATGAATATTTGTATTTTTGTCTATTAGGATAATATTTCAAAAATTGACTCGAGCTACCTCTAAATATTGTCCAATTGTCTCAGGATATTGTCTGAGTTATTTCTTCATGTGTACGAAGTAATTAACGAATGGTAATCTGAAAATAAAATCTTTGACTTTTTATTATCACCTTATAATGAGCATTGTCACAGGGGTGGAATTTACCTGAGGTGGAATATACCTTGAGTGGAATATACCGGGGTCGAATATACCTGGGGTGGAATATACATGGGGTGGAATATACAGGGATGGAATATACTGGGGTGGAATATACCTGTGTTGGAATATACTGGGGTGGAATCTACCTAGAACCATATTAATATATTTACTGCTTTCTAGCTTAGAATTTTACTGCTATTAAATATGATTTAATTACAAAGAATTAGGACATTTTGGTGGCTGATGGCAAGTTAAAAAAAATGATTTTAAATTTTCGTCAAGAAGTGGGTAGGAAGGATCTTTTCGGTTCTAGGGGAGTCGCCACGGGGCGAATTGTCACTGGGAGAACTGCCCATTTGGGAGAATTGCCACTGGGTGAACTGCCCATGTGGGGGAATTGCCACAGGGTGAATTGCCCATGTAGGAGAATTGACACTGGGTGAACTGCCCATGTGGGGGAATTGCCACTGGGTGAAATTCCGATGTGGGTGAATTGACATTGGGTGAATTGTACGTGCCGATGATACCTTAAACTGTTAAACCCTTGAAAATGTACAGTGATAAAGTTCCTTTCAATATGTCCTTATACGACATTCATGCTATCTCTATCCATCATTTTCGGCTGTGAATCACTCCTCTTCCCTCTTATATTGTTGCACCGACAATTGGGCCCAGGACAATTAGGCCCCAGACAATTGGGCCCCCAACAATTGGGCCACATAACAATTGAACCCGGAAAAAAAATTGGGCAGAAGACACAATAAAGAAGTGTTACTTTTTTATTACTAAGGCAGTGACAATATTATCTTTGAAATTTGCTATATAGTCTCTAAAAATATCTTTATAATTTTTTAATTCGATTGATATACTTGATTAGGTATATATTAGTAAGCTGCCCCTTAAATCACATTTGGATGCTAATCTCATGTTTCGGTGTAATGAAAATCTTTAAAGTATTTAAATAAGTCGTATTAACTTGAATCATGTCATATGGATCCAATCATTTCGTGACATTGAACTAAGAAAAATTTAACAGTTGTAGGGATAAAATGAGATTATGAGAATACATTTTGAAATACTGATTTATAAAACTCTTTTATATTGAACAGCGAACAGGTTTCAACAAATTCACATTAACTTTAATTCGACTTGAATGTTCCAATAATTTCAGCAGGTCTTGGTGGGCCACGGCCTTCTTTAAATACTACATTCTTATTTTCTTTTGTTTCTTCATCTAAAATAGCTACATTCTTACTTTCTATTGGCTACAACCTAACTCATTCACTTCACAGGAGTTCACTATATTGACTCATAGAGGTACTGTAACCCATCTCATTACAGAAAATTATAGTAGTTTAAAAGTATAATAGTATTTATTCATGAAAAGAATATGTTTTTTTTTAATATATAAAGATGACGGACCAGGGTCCGTTATCTTTACTAGTTTAAATTCTGGTCCGTTAACTTTACTTGGTTAAATATTTTACCAATAATTGGGATAAGAACATAATTTTGAAATCATAGATACCTAATTGAAAGATTTAAGCAGAAGTTTTTTTTTCCATTTTTCAAAATGGATCACGTTTTATTTATTAATTCTCTCAAATTAATAAAATATGCAAAATTAATGTATAATCATTAATATTAACATTTATAAAGTTGTATTTTTGTAAAATACTAAAGAAAATATTTTTTAAAACAAAAATATGTACCTATTCTGGTCCTTTAACTTTACTAGCTTAATTTCTGGTCCGTTATCTTTACTAGCTTAATTTCTGGTCCGTTATCTTTACCGGCTTCATTTCTGTTCCGTTAACTATACTTGGTCACCTTCTGGTCCGCTATCTTTACTTGCTCTTATTTTCATATAGAGAACATTCTTTATTTTAACTATGCTCAAGACTATATTTTTATACAAAACTCATAATATCGCATCCCTAGTTATTACAGTAGTAATGGTCTTTAATTAAGTTAATACAGTAGACTCTGAAAAAAATGGGAGAATAATACAATTGTCTTGGGGCCCAATTATCCTGGGCCCAACTGTCGGCGGACAATTCACCAAGTGGCAATTCACCCACATGGGCAGTTCATCCAGTGGCAATTCGACGTACACCGATCTTTTCATATGATTTTTAAACGATAGATCCTCAATTAAATTAAACAGTATTGAATCATTTTAGACCAGCGGTATATATTATTTGATACTATTTCATTTCGTTTCGTCCATTATATTGCTAATATCTATGATTTAAAAAGTGCATTGTTACAACCCTCAAAGTCACTGTTTAATGATTTCTGTAAAAAGTAGATCACTAATGCTATATATAGGTGTTTGTTGTATTTATTAAAATATTAACTTAGAAACCTGTTTCATTTGATTTGACAATTCATTGATTATTTAAATGGTATGTAGTAAATACAAGCTAGTGACATTTATATTGTAATAAATATCTATACCACAGACATTAATTACAGCGCAATTAAATGTTGTGCTTAATTACCTTTAATGAAGTAAGTCTTCTCTTACTAGAGATTTAAAACCTGAACTGAAATGGCACACCTCAATCTAAGATAAAATACAATGATAATTCATATTTAACTGTTTACATGGGTTATTCACACAATGTTTGTATTTACTGTAGATAACGCATTGTAATTAATTACAGCGAAATTCCTGTACTTACTTCTACGGACGCGGGGGTGGTAGAACAAACCAACTCTCCCCCGGAGTGTAATTATACCCTCCCCACCCCCACTCCCCCTTTGCGTGGCTCTGACGTCATCACTTCACACTCGTACCAGTTTTTCCTTCCAATATTGGCAATAGAACATTTGGTAACTTGTAAAGTGATAGAATTAACTACTAAGAGTTAATATTAGCAGGGTAATTGAACAGTACATATATTTTTCGAAAGGGAATATCATTTAATCACAATATAATAAGAAAGAAAGTTCGAAACACTTGGAATTGAATAAAAAAAATCGTTTTTATTTCAAAATGAACTCTGATATTCTCTTATAAGGGTTATAAAAATTATTTTCTTTCTTACATTATTAATACGTATTTTTTGAAAAACTATGATTTAGTAAAATTAATATATTATACCAAAAAAAAAAATTCATTATGATTAAATACTTTCGTATGAAATATTTTTGATAATGGATCAATTTAAAATTGAAAAACAATTTCACTTCCTACAATTATTCTATTCATTACAACTTTAGTGTATATTGTACCATTAACATTTTTGAATATGTCACTTTACAATTAAAATGGTTACTAAAAATATTTTCACAACAAATATATACCCCGTAATGAAATTATTATTATATTAATTAAGGTTCGAATTATTTATAGAAAAGCATTTATGAATTCAAAAGAGATTTAATATACAATTAATCAACATCACTACATTCGAAATCAACACATTCGAAACTAGAACGGGTACTCGGTGGAGCACATACCTTCGCCACCACTTATAAATGACCTTGACCATCAAATAATCTGAGTTTTAAATGACCTTGACTTTAACCTCCTTTGCTCCGTTCAAATGGCTCTCGGACATTGACCAATCACCCAACTAAATTCCAGGCAATTTAATTGAATATTTTTTGAGTTATGCGAATAACAAGATGATAAATGAGTAAATGTTTCCTAAAATATTACCTTCCGAATTCTGCGAACAATATTAGCCACTCCTCACGACTACATTTTTGAAATATAATTGCTTTCGAATTTTATTTCAATTGTACCGAGATTATGGATCTCTCATAACAGATAACGAGGTAGGAATAAAAATGCATCTTGCGTTTTTCTTTACTCCAAACAACTCGTAATTCTGAAACAATAAAGGAAAATGGTTTCAGAACTATGAAATACACAATAACAGTTAACAAATTTATGACTACCAAGTACAAAGCACTTTGCAGAAAATGACAAAAATAAAATTCGATCTTTAGTGGAACTCAAAATTCCAACCCCTATTTTCTGTAATTTGCACTCCAATGAATTCCAATGAATTCCGATGAATTAATGAATCTAATAAATTCTATCGAATTCCAACAAACCGAAAATACTAAAGTTCAGAGAATGGGAAGTTAAGTGAATTGATTTACTCTAATGTTCAAAGGTAGAACTAGGTTTATTAGGGTGAAATATGGTAATAGTGGTAATTGTAAATACGCGAATAAGAATTTAAATTCTATTCAAGCCTAAAATAAAATGAACACATAATGGCACTACTGGTAGAAAATATTCTACCTGGGGAAAATAAGTAAACGCAATATATCAATAAATATAGCAAATAATTTCTTACCAGATAGGTAGTCTAGCTTAGGGTTTTAGAGAATCACTTGTGGGAGGTGGACAACGTTTAACTGGGTTAGCACAATCATTATTTATATTCAGAGTTAAATATCTCTTTAATTACGCATCTGACAGAAATAGAAAATTTAATGAAGGTATGGTACACCCAAATGCCGGACGTCGAATTTCTTCTATCTAATCTGAAAGTTTAATTATCTTTATGCAACCGGTAATTGAGGAGTTAGTGAAATTCAACGTTTCGGCAAACTAAAATTAAAAATTATAGATGTCCAAATATACTCAAAAATAGAAAAAATGGCTACTTCTATCGTTCGAAAGAAGAAGTCAGCATAATTCACACATATCAAAAGGTGACTGGGGTCGGCTAATTAAAGTAATTATTCGTAGTATTAAACTTTTAATGAAATTGACCTGAAGGTAGCAGATATTAAATATCACTAAAGCGCTGAGACACCCTATCACCTCTCTCAATCGAAAACTATATGAAAAGAAAGCATATTATTTGTAGATTTGGTAGGTGATGCTATTTAAATTCTAGGGAAGTGCAAATTCAAATTACCCTAAATTATCGTGAATGTTAAATTTCATGAGTGAACATGACACTGCCCCGGTTGCATATACAATGATACATGTATCATGCAACTAAGAGTAATTTTAAGCTACCTATATATTCTGTCCAGTGTCCACCTCTCCAAAGTGAATCTCCCGTCAAGTACGCTTATAGGAAATCCCCATATTTCATAACAACAAATATTGTAGAAAATTAATGATATAAGCATCACACTGCTTAAAACAAATGAATTAATAAATACATAAATCATGAATAATTAATGATCTGTCCGTCTAAAGAGCAAAACTACTTCAGATACAGGTCTAAGGTAGAAAAATGTTTTTGTAGTAGAATTCTCATTTCTAGCTACTTTTATTTTTACTTTACGGACTATTTTATCGTCACTTGGATACACGTTAACTATGAGACCTAATGGCCATTGATTTCTTTTCAAGCCAGGCTCTCTCATAATGACGATGTCACCAACTGTTAGAGATGTCCGCTTTGTCACCCACTTCTGTCGAGCTCTGAGTTCCTCTAAGTAGTTTTTCCTCCATTCTGTCCAGAAGTGTTCTGCAACGAACTGGACTCTTCGCCAACGTTTTTTCCCGTATTGAAGTAGGTCGTCTTCTGAAAAACATTCGTCGTGACTCTGTTCCTTTGAATGTTTTTGAGTTAGAAGAATTGCAGGCGACATAGGTTGTGGATCGTTAGGGTCGTTTGACACATCCCATAGTGGTGTGGAATTGACGATGTTCGCTGCTTCCTGGAGGAAGGTATAAAGTTCATCTCTTGATAAGCTTCTCTCTTTAGTCTTCAAGAGAGCTGCGTCCATTGATCTTCTGACCTGCCCGATTTTTCTTTCCCACACTCCTGCGTAGTGAGAGGCGTGTGGAGGGTTTAATTCCCATTTGCAGTCTTTATCTTCTAAGAATATGGCTATCTTTAAGAAGTCTACATCTTTCGTAGTGGCGGTGAAATTTGTTCCTCTGTCACTTCTAATTAACTTGCAGGGTCCTCTCACACTTATAAAGCGACGAAGAGCATTTTGGAAAGATAGCGTGTCGAGTGATGGTAATGGCTCTATGTGAACAGCCCTCGAGTATAAACAAGTGAACAATACTGCCCAAATTTTCTTGGATGCTACGCTTTTACGGGTTTTTACTCCGTCATGAATGAACCAGTGTCCGAATACGTCCATCCCGACGTTTGTGAATGGAGGCGTTGCGTCGACTCTGTCATGAGGAAGATCGGACATGTATTGTTGTTCGCATGATGCTCTTAAGCGTCGACATAGGACACATTTGTTCAGAAAGGATTTCAATACTTTCTTTCCTTTGTTTAAGTAGTAGCCACCTTGTCGCAGCGCTCCACTAGTTATGTGCCTTCCTTGATGACCAGTATCCATATGTACTTTGTCTAATATCAGTGTACTTACTCTGTGGTTATGAGGCAATAGTATAGGATATTTTACTGAACAAGGAGAAGACACATTTTTAAGGCGACCTCCAACTCGTAGGATACCGTTATTGTCTGTAAACAATCCTAGTTTCGACAAGGGGTTGTTAGCTGGGAGTTGACCTTTCTGAAGAATATTAGTCATATTTACGAATGACGTTGATTGAGCTTCCCGTATCAATATATCATGGGCACAATTTTCTTGTTGGTTGCAGCTCACCTTGTTGACCTTTTCCATCCAGTTTCTGGTTACTTTCACAACGAGGTTTACTATCCTTTTCAATTTATTCCATGAAGAGTGACGCTCTATTAACGTGCCTATCGGGGAGTTCTCTGGTACAGTAACAAGATTGGTATGTATTAGGTTAACGGTTTCCGGCAGATCGACTGATACATCATTTTCAACTGAATGATTTTCATGATTTTTAGTGAACAGAATGCTTGGACCGGTGATCCATGACGAGTTGAGTAATGCGTTGGCTGACGTTGCTCGTGTTGTGAAGTCCGCTGGATTGTTCTTGGTGCTTACATAACGCCACTGATTAGGGGATGATACAGACAGTACCATTTGGACTCTTCTAGTAACGTACTGTGAAAACCGTTTCTTGGTGTTTGAGATATAACCCAAAACTATTCTGCTGTCTGAATAGAACCACACTTCATCTGGTTTTTTAGAAAGCTCATTAATCATTTTACGAGAAGAGTTCGCTGCGTTAGCTGCTGCACATAACTCCAAACGAGGAATAGAGTTAGCCGATTTTGGAGCAACTTTACTTTCCCCGTAAAGGAATGCAACGTGAATTCTTCCCATGTCATCTGTAGATTTCAAGTAGATCACGTGGCCGATAGCGTTTTCAGAAGCATCAGTAAATACGTTTATTGAACTATACTTTACTTGAAACGTGTTAGGAATGAGACATCTGGGCAGTTTAAGGTTATGTAAATCTGAAAGAGACTCTTTCCAGCTTTACCAATCCTGGTGTAGTTCCGGTGGTAAAATGTCATCCCAATCGTATTTAGATAGATAATCATCATCTTCACTCTTCCTAGGTAGAATCTTTCTTTTTATCAGCTTTCCACCCAATACCACGGGACAGGCCAAACCGATAGGATCGTAAATGGAAGAAATGATCGCCAAGACTCCACGCTTGGTAAAAGGACGGTCTGGAAGCTCCACCTTGATAGCGAATTGATCTGTTGTCATCTGCCATGCAACGCCAAGAGTCCTGTGAATCAATTCGTTTTCCAGTACGTATGTTGAAGAATCTCCTAGATCTTCTTTAGGAAAGGCTTTTAGTACTGCAGGATCGTTGCACATAATTTTGTGCAACTTTATATTAAATTTCGCAAGGATATTACGTGATTTAGTAAGGATCTCTATAGCTTCTTCAGGTGTTGAAGCGCATCCGAGTCCATCATCAACATAAAAATTATGATGAATATAGTCAATCACTTTAAGGTTCAAACTTTCGTTCTCTTCGCTTTCATATTTCAATGAATCTGCTGCTTTCCGCAGACCAATAGTGGCGATGGAAGGACTGCAACAATTTCCAAAAATGTGCACGCGTGCTCTGTAGGCTGCTAGTCCGTTGTCCATATTATTGTCTCTTGGCCAATAAAAGCGTAGCAGATCTCTGTCCTTTGGTGTAACATAGAAACAATGAAACATTGAAGCTACGTCAGCAACGAATGCTACCTTTTCTTCTCTAAATCTTGCAAGAACACCTCTTAATTTGTTGTTGTTGTCGGGTCCTTGCAGTAACATGGAATTCAAGCTAATACCCGAATAACTAGCAGCGCTGTCGAAAACCAATCTTAGTTTTAGTTTCTTGGGGTGCAGTACTGGGAAAATAGGTAAGTACCAAGTGTTTCCTACCGCAGTTCTTGTGTCATTAGGAGATATCAATTCGACGTGCTTCTGGTCTATAAGGTTTTGCATGAATTTCTGACACTCCTTTAATTTATCGGGTGAACGTTTCAATTGTTTCATTGTGTTAGCCTGTCTACAAAACACTTGTTTACAGTTATCGGGAACACTCATATTTCCATTCTTCAATGGTAAAGGCATCTCGATTGATCCATCTTGATTGACGATTGTATTATTTTCAATTATGTCGAAGAATCTTCTGTCTTCTACTGAAAAACCATCGTCTTCGTCATCGTCAAACTTTTCAAAAATTGAGCGATTGGGAAAAGAAACCTGAGCCTCGAAATGATCATGAGATAGAGTGGTCCGTAACGTGACTATTTCAGCGTTATTGTCGTTAGGACAAACATTGCCAACTAGTGCATAACCAATAGGGGTTTTATGAAGTACTGGAACGTTGTCATTTAGCACTCGAGTACGCATTAAAGTGCCGGCATCTCTACCAATGAGCATACACACGTGAGCGTTTTTATTAATTGGTGGGAAATGAGAAGCATAGCAGGATAACTCTGGGATTTTTGACACTACTTCATGTGTGGCCACTTCGTGAAGGGTATTTGGCAAGAAGTTAGTTTCATATAGTTTTGGAAGACCATGAGAGGTTTCCTCGTAAATTCCTTTTACGAAAAGACCATTCTTTACAATTCTTCCGGTTACTTCGTATTTCTCATTTGAAATTGTGCTTATATTGTAATCCATTTTGGAAGATTCTATGCTGAAGTAATCAAGAAGCCAAGAGGTTGCGAATGAATTTGTACTCTCTTCATCGATAATAGCGTAAGCTAGAAGACTCTTGTTGCTAAATCCAGGAGCTGTGATCTTGACGAGGAGAGTTTTGCCGCAATTACGGCCAACATCTAAGCCACAAACGGTAGTACATAAGGTTGCGTCGCGCCTGTTCTTGTTAGGTGCATTCCGGTCGTAACCGATATTCCTTCTAGAGAAATGCATAGCGCATATATGTTGGTCTGAATTACAAATTGAGCACCTTATGTTTTGTTTGCAATTTTTTGCTAAATGTTTCCCGAAACATCTGAAACACAGTTTATAATTAGCAATTAATTGTTTCTTAACTTTATAATCAAAGTTGATAAATGTTTTACAGTTTGCCAAATCATGACTATCAGATTGATGAAAGGAACACTTGTAATTTGTATCACTACCATTTCGATTATTTTCAGTTTCACTTTCGTTCACTTGCACTGTACTCAAAACTACGCCTTTGGTTTTCACTGATTCACCTGTACATGAAGAACGTTTAATTAGGAAGTCGGAACAGAGATCATCAGATATATCTTCTAGGAATTTGCAGAAATAATCGAAATTAGGATTGGTGCAATAATTTCGCATGTAAGCAGCTTTCCGCATTCTCCACCTGTTGTTTACAAATGAAGGGAGTTTCTTTCGCACACTTTCTAATCCTGGAGGGTGGTCAAATGTACTGAGGTCTTCTACGCGGTCCATGTGCGCCAAGATCACCTGACATAGATCGCTTAGATCACGGAGTTTCATTCCAACATTCGGGTCATCTTCTGAACCTTTCACGTCAGGGAATTTTATGATTCGCTGGCGTAGCTCGTTCGAAACTTCTTCATCTCCTCCGAATCTCTTCTCTAGCTTGTCGTTTATTACTTGTAGTGCAAGTTTGGGATTGCTAGAATATGCAGTTTTGAATGTTTGCACTACTTTTCTGGCAGATCCAATCGTATGCGCCTCCAATATATCTATCTTGTCTACTGGATCCAAATTCAATGGTTTCATTTTGTTAATGAGAGAAGACATCCAGGTATGATATATATAAGAGTCTCCACCGTAAAGAACAGCTGGTGCTTTCTTAAGTTCCATCATTGCCAAGTAGCGTGTGTTGCAGTTTAACTGATCCGAATTGTTACGATAAGGTGGAATGTGTTCTTGTGCATTAGAATCGTGGCTCGAGTTTGACGCAGCGTCAAAAACCCGACTTCTTCTTGAAGTCAGTTTAGCTGAAATTGAGCTATGAGTTTGAATAGGAATTTCATCTGCTTTTTGAGACTCTCCTGTCATCGACCGATCCTGCACGTTATTCGGATTGTTACGAGAAGTTAGAATGAACTCTTGTGCATTAGGATCGAAGTTCAAACCCGATGCGGTGTCAGAAACCAGACTTCTTCTTGAAATTGGTTTAACTGAGCCCGATCTTTGAGTTTGAATAGGATCTTCATTTGCTTTCTCAGACTCCTCTGTCTTTGCATGATCCTGTACGTTATTCGGAGCGTCTTCCGGAATTGCGTGACTTGAAACAGTGCGATATATAGCAGGCTTTTCGACTCTTTCCTTGGTCCTGTTCTCGTCGTGGATGCTAAGCCAATTTTCTACGATGTCGTGTCCCTCGTTTATATCTAAGTCGCTATGTACAGAGTCGTGCCCATTTTCATCTTCGATCTCAATTTGTGCTTTAAGAAGATTAACTTGTTCATTTACTCTTATGGCCTTTTTTTCTAGTTCAATTTCTTGTGCCAAGACTTTTTGTTTGATTTCAGCTATCTTTAATTCACCCCTTAATTTATTAGAAAGGTTAGATTTAATAGACCCAGATGATCTTGAGCGAAGAGAATGATTTCTTAAATTGTTGTTCATTCCATGTAGAAGCACGTTCTTGAAACCGACTGAATCTGTGAATTCTTGATGCTCTGCTTCCAGTATCTTCAGTTCATGGGTTGCTCCCGAATCAAATAAAGATTTTTCATGAACTATTACAGTAGTCTCGAAAGTTCCCCATTTCTTATTTAAATCTTCGTACAGGGCTTTAATCAAAGAGCGGTCCTGCTTTTGATTTTCGTCGAGATCATCGATGTTGTCTAAAACGTTTTCGAGATCTGTTTTAGCCAAATGCGTAGCTGCGATAAGTGCTGACAATGGTGGCGTAGGCTTTCTCTTAGGAATTGCACCGGCCTGCTCACCATTCAAGGATTTACTACTTCTGTTAGGTTTCATGCTTCATTCGCTTAGCAACTCTGGCTTAGTTCTCTGATTAGTTGATAAATGTGTCACCCACTTCTTCGATTCTCTTTGGAGTTGACTGATCGCTATCTGAATTACAGTACCGAGATTATGGATCTCTCATAACAGATAACGAGGTAGGAATAAAAATGCATCTTGCGTTTTTCTTTACTCCAAACAACTCGTAATTCTGAAACAATAAAGGAAAATGGTTTCAGAACTATGAAATACACAATAACAGTTAACAAATTTATGACTACCAAGTACAAAGCACTTTGCAGAAAATGACAAAAATAAAATTCGATCTTTAGTGGAACTCAAAATTCCAACCCCTATTTTCTGTAATTTGCACTCCAATGAATTCCAATGAATTCCGATGAATTAATGAATCTAATAAATTCTATCGAATTCCAACAAACCGAAAATACTAAAGTTCAGAGAATGGGAAGTTAAGTGAATTGATTTACTCTAATGTTCAAAGGTAGAACTAGGTTTATTAGGGTGAAATATGGTAATAGTGGTAATTGTAAATACGCGAATAAGAATTTAAATTCTATTCAAGCCTAAAATAAAATGAACACATAATGGCACTACTGGTAGAAAATATTCTACCTGGGGAAAATAAGTAAACGCAATATATCAATAAATATAGCAAATAATTTCTTACCAGATAGGTAGTCTAGCTTAGGGTTTTAGAGAATCACTTGTGGGAGGTGGACAACGTTTAACTGGGTTAGCACAATCATTATTTATATTCAGAGTTAAATATCTCTTTAATTACGCATCTGACAGAAATAGAAAATTTAATGAAGGTATGGTACACCCAAATGCCGGACGTCGAATTTCTTCTATCTAATCTGAAAGTTTAATTATCTTTATGCAACCGGTAATTGAGGAGTTAGTGAAATTCAACGTTTCGGCAAACTGAAATTAAAAATTATAGATGTCCAAATATACTCAAAAATAGAAAAAATGGCTACTTCTATCGTTCGAAAGAAGAAGTCAGCATAATTCACACATATCAAAAGGTGACTGGGGTCGGCTAATTAAAGTAATTATTCGTAGTATTAAACTTTTAATGAAATTGACCTGAAGGTAGCAGATATTAAATATCACTAAAGCGCTGAGACACCCTATCACCTCTCTCAATCGAAAACTATATGAAAAGAAAGCGTATTATTTGTAGATTTGGTAGGTGATGCTATTTAAATTCTAGGGAAGTGCAAATTCAAATTACCCTAAATTATCGTGAATGTTAAATTTCATGAGTGAACATGACATCAATATTTAAGCATATGCAGTTAAATTTGTTAAAGGGATTTTATTCATTATAACACTTTAGATTACAATGCAGAAAAGCTACTCCGTGAATGCAGTCACTTACTACCAGTCGGTGGCAATGCTCATGCATGTAGAAAAGCTACTCCGTGAATGCAGTCACTTACTACCAGTCGGTGGCAATGCTCATGCATGTAGAAAAGCTACTCCGTGAATGCAGTCACTTACTACCAGTCGGTGGCAATGCTCATGCATGTAGAAAAGCTACTCCGTGAATGCAGTCACTTACTACCAGTCGGTGACAATGCTCATGCAATGTAGAAAAGCTACTCCGTGAATGCAGTCACTTACTACCAGTCGGTGGCAATGCTCATGCATGTAGAAAAGCTTGATAAGATTGTAGCTTATCAAGGAATGTGACAAAAAGTCCACTTATCAAGGAATGTGACAAAAAGTCCACTTATCAAGGAATGTGACAAAAAGTCCACTTATCAAGGAATGTGACAAAAAGTCTACTTATCAAGGAATGTGACAAAAAGTCCACTTATCAAGGAATGTGACAAAAAGTCCACTTATCAAGGAATGTGACAAAAAGTCCACTTATCAAGGAATGTGACAAAAAGTCCACTTATCAAGGAATGTGACAAAAAGTCCACTTATCACGGAATGTGACAAAAAGGGACACAATTACCGATGGAAGTGGAAAATGAACGTAAAATCTATGAGCCTTCCTAACTCATAACATCTTAATTGAATTAAAAGCGAAACATAAAAGCTATCAAATAAAATCACGTGAAATTTATATTCCAAATTACAAGAGTTCATGCACATAGGCCCCCTTCTCTTCCATTCACCACAGACAGCTTCAGGATAGAGCCCCTGGGTGCCAAATTTCACAATGGTTAATCACAAAGAAATATTCTACGTCATAATCACTGCACTGTGACGTGTACGTCAGTTTATAAATCAAAGATAACGTTAAGTTTATATATTAACCCTGACACAGCAAGAGATGTCGCTATTGATAAAAAGTGACACATGCATTACTATTACGATTATTCCAAATGACACATCAATAAGAAGTTTCCTTTGCCCTCACATCTCCAAGGAGTTGCAGAGAGTTGAGAGTGCGTTGGCGGAGAGTATAAAAGGCAGAGCAACATGTGAGAGGCTTCAGAGTCCCTTAGAGTGAAGTCAGAGTTGGTTTGTAGTTGCAAGAGCTCCAATCGAACCACGTGGTGACCGAAGCCTCTGTTCGAATAGCCCTCTGTCGTGAAAAGCTTCTGCAAGGTGAGATCTAATTACATTAACTTATAAAATGTCTTCTAATTAATGCTGTAAAAAGGTTAATTAAGAGAGATAATGAAATTATTTCCAGTGAAGAGATACTTTATGCGTATTTTCTACTTCTGCGATAGATGAAATATTATGTGATATAAAGAATAAATTTGGTAAAGGGAATATCATATGAAAGAAAGAATGAATTATTAGCGATAAATATGATATTAATATTGATATAAATGTTGTTGATATTTTTCATTTTGAAAAATACTGCAGAACTGAGGCTAAAGATGAAAATATATATTAAATTATTCATATAAAAAGTCATTTCTTATCATATTTTACTAATATAATTAAACAAATATTCATATATTATAACCAATTGAGTGATATAGTTAAAGGTCCTCTCCACTCTAAATTAAAAAAAAATCTGGAATTGCTTTAAATTTGTAGAGCTAAGGTTATACAACATGTGTCTGTTAGCAGAATGAAATCGATCAAGTATTCTGTTCATAATTAATTATATAAGAAATATTCACATTCAACTTACACTCTTTCTAAGATTCAGTAGAAGAAAAAGTACGAATACTTAGCAGGTATCTCACGAAAATACATACCTATTCAAATACAGTGTTTTAAAATTAACAGTGTTATGTTATGATATATGAAAATTATTATTATAGAAATACTTAACTAGGTACTGTAATTCTTTATATGGATCCATTGTCATGGAATCAGCTTTGTTATTGTTTTAAATTTGTCGGATCTTGTTCGTCTATCGGACATTTGGACTTTTTCTTTGCTTGAAATTTAGAGGTTACAAGGAGAAATGGAAAAAAGCTTAAATTACATATTACAATAAGACTATAGAAGTAAATTTGAAATTACTTGTAGTTTTATAACCAGTAACCTTAGTTCTAATGAATAGAGAAATATGAAGAAAATAGAGTGGAGCCTATAACAGTTAAAGAATGAATCCACATGATAAATGATATTGCTGTTAGTTGTTATTATCATCTCAAATACATTGCTACAATAATTATCTAAAATAGGAGTCTTTAATTTCCTTTATAATCAATCAATTATTACCTTATAATCAATTAACTATTACCTTATAATCCATTAACTGTTTGCTTTATAATCAATTAACTATTACCTTATAATCCATTAACTGTTCGCTTTATAATCAATTAACTATTACCTTATAATCCATTAACTGTTTGCTTTATAATCAATTAACTATTACCTTGTAATCCATTAACTGTTCGCTTTATAATCAATTAACTATTACCTTATAATCCATTAACTGTTCGCTTTATAATCAATTAACTATTACCTTGTAATCCATTAACTGTTCGCTTCATAATCAATTAACTATTACCTTATAATCCATTAACTGTTCGCTTTATAATGATAGTTAAATCCCACCTTCCCCCAAACAAGCAAATCCAATCAATTCCTCTACCGAAACTCTCCTCAAATCTTCAGTGGTTATTTACATTAAAAGTTAGGAAAGTTACTGAGAGAATATAGGCACAGAGAAATATCATAGAGCGTCATTTATCTTGCTTGGCAATTACTAATCTGAGGTAGTGGATGAAATGACATGTAATGATAGAAGAAAGAGGCCATTTAGAGGTGAGGAAAATAGAGACCATTTAGAGGTGAGGAAATTAGAGGACATTTTAGAGGTGAGGAAATTAGAGGACATTTAGAGGTGAGGAAATTAGAGGACATTTTAGAGGTGAGGAAATTAGAGGCGACTTTAGAGGAGAGGAAAATAGAGGACATTTTAGAGGTGAGGAAATTAGAGGACATTTTAGAGGTGAGGAAATTAGAGGCCATTTTAGAGGTGAGGAAATAGAAGACATTTTAGAGGTGAATATAGTAGATGTAAAATATTATTGCAATTAACACTAATTCTAGTCATTTTGAATCCGATAATTACGAGTTCGGTTTTTTACGGTTTTTAGTTCAAAATGAGCCAATATTTCGATATTAATAATTAGATAGTTACTTTCGTCTCTAAGTTTCATTGTCTCAATGTTATACTAATTCACAAACATTCAAAAATGAAAACACTCTATTTTCTCCAATTGGAGGGCAAATATGGTACATAGCCTATCACTTACATCACATTTGCCTATCTAACTATTACTCTAAAGACTCATAATGCTAGATAAATTCTTTACCCTATTTGCATTTAAACTATTGGTACCTACCCATTGAAAATAACTTATATGAAATATTTAACATAATTCAAAGATATTCGATTACTATTCGTTTGACATGTAAAGTAAATACACATAATAATATCAAATTAGTAAACTTAGTAATCACAGTTACACCTTTTTGACATATAGCGGAATAGTGAAATAAAACAACCTGTGATAAAATGTCATTCTGATTATTTAGAGAAACTATAGTTTGGTAATTATTTATTTGGCTCAAAAGTTTACATAATTGTCTTTATGGTTAATCTTTTTTGTCTTCATATATCAAAAGTAAAATTTTACATTTAAAATTTAAAAAAATCGTCTAGAAAAGAATAATAGTTACCTTTAAAATATATTTTTTCACTGTTGAACCTATTTTCAGTAAGTAAAATGTGTTGTTTTTTACCCTTTATTTATTAAATGACAGCACCTTCTGCCTGCATTAAAACATGCGGGTAATTAAAAGAACTCAATTGATTGGTAGTTTGGTGTGACATTTCTATATTTACACACCAGATTGCATGTTTCTTTTATCTTTTTTAAATTCATGTTTCAATTTTTACACTTGAATTAATACATCATTTAGAAATCCTAAATTTAGAAAAAGCTATTAATAAACAAATTAATAATGAAATAAACTTGAAAAGGTCTATTAGTTTATCATAATATTTATTTGAAATAATTTAGCACAAATAAATCAGCTTATAATATTTATTTTTCTGTTACATTTTATTGAATATTATTCATTAAAGTACTCGAAATTCATAAGCAATATGTTTCCATATGAGTTTACATCTTTGAACAAATACAATTAATTAATTTAGTAAGAAAAGAGGTAATTATCACACTATAGAAAAATGAGACATTTTTATTTCTTTATTAATTCCAAACAACTTTTAAATTATTTAGTGTATCATTTTACTACGTTAATTAATTTAATTAATTAATTTATATTAATTTAATTTATTCGATTTCACATCAAAGTTTTCCGATATATTTCTAGACTATTCTTCTATTTATGATTGACTTCTGGAAATAGCATCTTTGGTAAAAGTCATCTTTTAGAGTTTACAGATAATGTAAACTGTGCGTATATTTACATTAAGTGAAATTCACAATGTCATATCAAGATATTTTAAAAGTTAATTTTACTTCAGTTGATAATACTGAATTATAATTTATAGATAGTTCATATGCACATTAATAGCAGGCCAATAAACCTAATATCAATTACTGAAAATCTCATAAGACGGTATTCTTCAGACAATCCATTGGAACTTTTAATTCCTAGTGATTTTAATTAGTAAATCCCAGATGAAGTGGTAATAGCAATCAAGAAACTCTCGAGTCACTCAAAACCTTTATTAGTTCCATTAGCAAACTTAGTAATACTGAGACTCTGAGCCAGATTTGTATTGTACTATTGTTTATTGTAGATGCCTTGTATTGTAGTATTGTTTATTGTAGGTGCCTTGTATTGTAGTATTGTTTATTGTAGGTGCCTTGTATTGTAGTATTGTTTACTGTATGTGCCTTGTATTGCAGTAGGTGTCTTGTATAATGGTTAACAGGTTATATTTCAATGTTTCTCTATATTTTCTTAATAATTTTATTCGTTGTTTTACACAATGGACACACGAAAATATCAGTTAAAATTCTCATCGGTAGCAGATGTGATTCTTCTATTTGACTCATTGGCGTGAGAAATGGGGCAAAGAAATGTTACGAACTACTTTTTAGAAAGAAAGGAGAGGAATTACACTCACTCATCAGCTATTACTAACTATTGCATTGAAATAGTTACCTAATAATAGTTAACTATTTAGTGACAAGTTTAATTTAATTTTTTTATTTATTTCTAATATTATAAGTAAATGAGAGAAGTAATATTCTCTGCTTACTGTAATATAATAAACATTTGAATGGTGGAAATCGATATCTCTATTGTGAATATAATCACTAAATGAATATAACAATTATAATTCATCGTTAAAAATGTTTTAAAAAATCTAAGGATAATGCTACCAGTATTGCATTTACTTTAGAGTCTAAGGATAACACAACCAGTATTGCATTTACTTTAGAGTCTAAGGATAACACAACCAGTATTGCATTTACTTTAAAGTCTAAGAATAATGCTACCAGTATTGCATTTACTTTAAAGTCTAAGGATAATGCTACCAGTATTGCATTTACTTTAGAGTCTAAGGATAACACAACCAGTATTGCATTTACTTTAGAGTCTAAGGATAACACAACCAGTATTGCATTTACTTTAAAGTCTAAGGATAACACAACCAGTATTGCATTTACTTTATAGTCTAAGGATAATGCTACCAGTATTGCATTTACTTTAGAGTCTAAGGATAACACAACCAGTATTGCATTTACTTTAAAGTCTAAGAATAATGCTACCAGTATTGCATTTACTTTAGAGTCTAGGGATAATACAACCAGTATTGCATTTACTTTTAAATTCTAAGGATAACGCTACCACTATTTCATTTACTTTTAAAGTCTAGGGATAATGCTGCCAGAATAAATAATCAGAACACTGAATTCTTTCAATTAATAAAAAAATTATCTCTTAAATTAACGACAATAAATTAATAAAAAAAATCATTTAATTTCATTAACTGTTTATTATATCTCAATTTTCTTAATTTTCGATAACTAGATCTCATTCTATAGAATTTTTATTGTTTTATTAAAGTAAATAAAATAAAGGTAAATATTTTTTGTCAAAATGTACTAACCATTATTCAATTGATGAAATACTGAGTTATTTAGTATTTTTAGTACTGCAACACCCACTTATTGGTTATTCGTTTGTGCATCAAGAATAATAGTGAGTTATTTCTTCTTCTATCTCTTTCTTCATTTATTTCCTTTTATTTATTCATTATATCTTTTTCTTTCTTTCTCTTTTAGTTCGTCTCTTCAAGCATTTATTTGCTTTAATTTGTTTCTCTTTAAAGACTCCAGATTTTCTTTCTCCAAGCAATTCCTTTGAGTTGGCGCATCCTTATTTAAAGTTCAGACAGTTTCTGTTGAGTGTCACGGTAGACCAAAGGGAATTGTCAATAGCTCCACAGTGACTTTAACACAACGTGAAAACATCTTAAGAACATCAGTGAAAATCCCTTGGAAACACATTGAAAACATCTTGAGAACAACGCTGAAAAACCCTTGGAAACATATTGAAAACATCTTCAGAACAACAGTGAAAATCCCTTGGAAACATATTGAAAATATCTTGATTGAGAATACCAATGAAAAACCCTCGAAAGCCCATTGGAAAAAACCTGAGAACACTGGTGAAAAATCCTTGGAAACACGTTGAAAATACCTGTGGAATTAACCCCTGCAAACACCTCTGGAAATAATGAGGAATCAATTTAGAACTTTGTAGCGATATGCTAAATATAAATAGTCACGTTAAAATGATATAGTTCCACAACAGAATAAGTATATTCAGAATAAGGATATTCTGTACCACTGTGTGTACAAGTGCTTTCGTTTACTAAATAACATCATCTGGAGTGTGCATTAAAATTTTCATACGATATTTAACTGCAATTATAAACCCTAGGTTTAGATTATTATTAGTAAATGATTATATACCTGCATATTATTATTATTCAAGAAATTAATATTTAATTTCAATAGATTCATTTCAATACAAAAAAAAAAATACAAAAATGACAAATATAATATTATTGGGATCATAATCAACATATTAATTACTTGCATAAACTCTTGCGAAAGTAACACCATTTATATATGTCTGTCTGTCACTGGAAGTAATATTACTCACAAGCGGTTAAACCTAGAGAATTGAAAATTAGCAACTTTTTGGAAGTTAATGTCGAATTTATCGTGGTAAAAGGATTTTATTAAATTTTCATGCTCATTTTGTTTTAAGAATTATATAGCGAACATTCAAATAACTTAAGAAATACCTATAGTATCATTTGAATAAATAAATGATTTATTTAAAATAATTTCAACTTTGTAACGAAAAAACGAAAATTTGTATACATCTTACCTAATAATTTGCAATTAAATATAATCTTATGAAGCCAGTCTTTTTTGTCCATGAACGTGACTAGTTAACACTTTACCGAACATTTCGCTCAGGTACACACTAGATTACAATAATTTATTAATTTGATACTCTTTCTAGGAATAACTGAAAATAACAATTATCGCCTTTATCGTTTTTATAATCCAGTTTACTGAACAATAAAAAGTTATGAAATAATAGCAATTTAGTTAGGTAGACACCTGTGAAAAACCTGTATAGTTGTTACTCTGGGGTGACTATTTTACAGGTGGACAGTGGAAGCACTGATGATTACATGAGTTTCTCTTTTAAGAAGAAAAAAAAAATTTGGGTTAAAAAGTACAAAATCGCTGGGTCGGTCCCATTAAAAATATAACAAATGAGAGGAATGTAAATGGTATGAAAGGCATTTGAATATATGAGAGGCTAGCCAATTATTCATCTCTGTTCGATTTTGTTCCGTTCCCCATTTTAAGAGGCCAATGGTGTTTATTCTTCCTTAGGGAGAAATGGAGAGGAGAAACCTTGCACTGTATTGGCAATAGGTACTGCTGTGGATTAACTTAGAGTGAGGTACTGTGTACTGTGCTGGGAAGTGGAGAGCTGAGGTACTGTGTACTGTAGTGGGAAGTGGAGAGTTGAGGTACTGTGTACTGTGCTGGGAAGTGGAGAGCTGAGGTACTGTGTACTGTAGTGGGAAGTGGAGAGTTGAGGTACTGTGTACTGTACTGATCAGTAAATTAACTTTGCTTATTTATTATTCGAAAGTTTAATAGTGATGAATAAAAGAAAGAAAAATCATAATTTTAATCAAAATCGTATCTTGAGATGTTGAATGTGTTTGAACAGAGTTTTACTGCTATAATATTTGTATGTATGTGTGAGGTACCAAGAACATCTCAGTGTTACAACATATCAATATAAATAACATTGAAGGAAATAGAAAAAGTACACAACAATGAATCTACAAACAAAAACACTTTTGAGATGTAAAATGTAGATAGCAAGGAAAAGATTGGACTAAATTACTCCTTCTTCCCTTACCTACTCAACTGAAGGTGATTTCAGTAAATTCAATTTACCAACTGAATTGTGTTGACGTGTAAAAGCAATACAAACCAAACGAGATATGTGCAATACATGCATATGAGTATTTTCTGAACGTTAATCAAACTTTTACTTCTATTTCATACCATTTTTATGTACAAAACAGAATATCTGTATTTTTTATATAAAGCTATTCAGTTAATAATTGTAGATTCATTATATTTATCTATATTTTTCGAGATACAATAGTCGCAGACACGCACCTTACAATTTAATTATTGGTATTTAACCGCTTCTGAAATAGTCTTCAAAAAATTAACTGTTTTTTTTTTTAAATTAGAAAGAATCTTGAAATCGTTTGAATTTTATAAGTTATACGTGTAATGTATTAGATAGGGTTTCATTCATATCTGTCAATGCATTCCAATATAAAGAATAAATAAAATGAGTGTTGAAATATATATTGTGAAAAAACGACAACGTTAACCTTTTTCAAAAATTTCTATATATGTTCACAAGAATATTCTAGAAATATATAGGTAGGTACAGTGGTGTGCGGAAAGCTCACTGCCCGCAATTCTCCGGCGGAAAGTTCACCGCACTGAATTCACCGCATGGTAGGTTCACCTCAACTCAATTCAACGCAAAGCAATTTAGTTTAATATATAACAGTGATAAAACAATTATATAATAAAATCAAATGTATCAGCAATTAAATAGACATCAATTACGTGAAAAAACAGGCTTGTTTAAGATGTAGTTTCACGTCTCATTGAATATTTATAAAGCTTTTCTTATCAAAGAAAATATATAGGGACAGGACTATTGAATTACTATTACTGGATATATTAAATAATATTTTTATATAATGATAGTTGCCTCGACATTGATTTATATGGGATACCATTTGGTTACATTTAAGTAAGAAGTATTTTTTAAATGAAGCCGCAAGAAAAACGTTATCGACATAGAAATTGACAGTGTAATGTTGCGCGGTTGAGCTGTGAAAACTAGCTATCTTATACATATATAAGGAATTTTTGGTTACTACATAGATATAAAGGAAAAATGAACACAAAAAGAAGATACCACTTTTATTTGTAGGCAACCTGAATAGAAAATATTAATTAATTAAATTGCTGCTTTAAGTATCAGACTCGGAATTTACGACTATATTCCATTTTTAAAAGGGAACTTACTCAAACTACCGGTACTATTTTAACACAGTTTAGACGATCAGAAAGATGATTTTCTTCTTTGATTTTGAGTTATTTTTACAGTCAAATACCCTATTCGGAAATATGGACTTCAAAATTATTCTAAAAAGAGAAAATAATGCTTTATTAGCTATAAATTTCACCTAGTATATCAAAAGGGAAATTATTCTACCTTGAAAATAAAGTGCTCTTAAGCGATTTATTTCAAGAGGCCAAGTAGAGTAGATCAACCAGCCGAGTAGAATTTTGAATAATAGAACTTTCACCAATGACAACAAACTTACTGAGAGATCTTACTCTCACAACATGAAATCGTTTATAGACAACAACAACAACAACAACAATTTACTTCAAGAGAACTGGTAGGACAGTACTGAACTGGTGACTACACAGTCTGAATATCTACTGGATTTTAATTAGCTGAACTGAGTGAACTCTGACCTCAGATACTAAACTTAAAGTCAGGGAGAAACCACCAACCAACACACATAGATGAAAATACCGACTTCTCACAGTAGCTAATAGTTAAATAAGAAATTATTATCATATATGATTAGAAAAATATAGTTATTATATCAAAATTAAATAATAATTAATAATCACCTATATAATATTTACAATTACCTATCTGAACTAATCTAAATACAAATATAAATAAACATTAAATAATAATTTTCTAACATATTGTAATTAGATAACTAATAATTAGATATTAATACTCACAACTCACAAGTAGGTATTGTAAAAGGACAGAATTATTATAAGTTCCATTCACATAATACTTACATTGAGAGCATGAGTGAAACAATAAATAGGAGGAGTCTCATCCGTACGATAAACATTAGTTTATGGAAACTATATAGGGTCGGGAGGGGCGAATCTTGCGCACTAAAAACTTTTGGGTTTTGCAACTTAGTTTTTGTAGATAGATGAATAGTATTTGATATGAAGAACCGCAATAAGGCCTTTTATACACCATCCAAAGGACAAAAAATTAGCATTTGTATAATCTGAGTTATTGACGAAAGTAGTGCGCAATTGAAATTGTCCTTGATGGGGCGATTCTTGCGCGCGAGAGGGGCGAATAACTGCGCACCCATTAATTCCTTTCCATAGTGAAAAATAGCACTATTGAGTGTCTAGATACTTACTATAAAAATAATTCCAATGTGTTTAAAAGCATAAACAGTCACATGATTCAAATTCAAAACTTGAGACAAACTTTTTTCGACCTGTTTACGTAAAGTTTGTAGAATGTATGTGTGACGTCATGAATGTTGCTTCTATTCAGGATTAATTAATTCTTGTAATATTAGTTTATCTGAAGTAATACACTATTATATTTACTTATTATGTAACTATAAATATAATAAATAACTAGATGACGGGCACTCATAGAGCGCATACTTTTGCCACCGCTTATAAATGACCTTGACCTTTAAACTGTTCACTCCCAAAATATAAACAAATGATTCCTGAATATTGAAGCATCGTCCCGACCAATTTCAGACAATTTGGTTGAATGCTTTTGTGTTATAAATGACCTTGACCTTTATTTTTACCCGATTGCTCCCAAAATCTAATAAATTGGTTCCTGCCTGGATAATTACCAACCATCGACCAAATTTCAGTTACTTTGATTGAATAAAATTTGCGTTTTAAATCAACTTGACCTTTAACCTGACCGCTTCCAAAAACTTAACAAACCGTTCCTAGATGTTGACCAATCGTCCTATCAAATTTCAGACAAATTAATTGAAAACTTTTTGAATTATTGAGTTATAAATGACCTTGAGATTTGACCGGATAGCTCCCAAAATTTTAACAGATGGTTCCTTGAGATTAGTCAATCGATCGTCTTACCAAATTCAAAGTAATTTGATCGAAGACTCTTTGAATTATGTGAGCAACAAGATGACAAACAAAAATATGTCGCCCAAAAGATAACCTTACGCAATTTTCGTACATCTATTAGGTTATGTGGAATATTCACTTGCCGGGGAGATACCCAGGCCAAGAGAGGGTCCATATGTACTGAATCCCCTAGACCTAAAGGATAGTCGTTGAACTCTAGCTTCCAGTCTTTCAATTCTTTCAAGAAAGGTAAAAATGAATCAGAATTTGAGAGTATAATGATACTATGTAGGTAGTAAAATTTCATCCAGAGTTCTGTCCCTATTCTTGTAATAGGTAGAACATTCCACAACAATATTATGAGGTCATGTTTCTGGGCGAAGATCAGATCGTCGGCAAGTATTATTGTTTTACTGTTTTAGGACCAAAGGTATTACTGTTTTAGGACCAAATGTTCCCAGGATAGAAGAAGAAGTTTCAATCGGGTTATTAACAATAGCTTTTGACATTCTCTTTCAAAGAGGAAGAGTTCTTTGGTCTGTCTACAAGAAGGTAGGTTGATCCACCTAATTCCTTCGGTGTTTTTAAAAGACCAACGGTTCAGGTTCTGCGCCAGAAGATCTCTGTTACGTACTTTTCTATGAAATCATCAGTTTCGTTGTCTATAGTACCAACGTGAGCCTTAATATTAAGTTATTCACAGAAGTGGATTATTGTGGTTATTCACAGGTGCCCCAGTGACCACAAAACGTCCACACTATGATTTACCCGTGTGGCTCCTCGTCCTCAAACAAGGAACGGCCTTTTAGGCCACTATGCTGTTTCAATAGATTTCATTCAGAAATCTATTGGGTTGAAATATGGCGCTGAAGACGCCAAATTTCTGTGCGACAGAATCTTGGCAATTGACGTGATCACCACTCATGTGTCTTGTTTAAGTAGTAAAAAAGTTCACCATCTTGTTGGAAGATAAATGATTGATTTTTGAAGTGTTTTTTTTTTTTCATCAATCCAATAGCTGGAACCACAATATTGTTATAGAGGATTGATCTTAGGCCGTTCTCCACGAAAATCAGGGGAGACTCCCAAGTTTTCGAGATAGGGGAAATCTTGAATATCTTCTGATCATGAATATTGAATTGGGTTGGCTTCAATAATGAAGAGTTTCTCGTTAAAAAAATCTGTTTCATACCTTGTCGTGTCCGCTTTAAACTCTCTGAGAAGGACCTTTGTTCTTTCAAGTCTCTTTTGCTTTTTAAGAAGTGTGAGGACTTAGTGTTCTCTCATTTTGTAGGAGGACAACTGAAGATCCTTCGTGATGATTGTTCTAATTGAAGTCTGTATCACATTCATGTATTGAGCTATGGTATGTATGATGGTTTAATCCTGTCATTTTAGACATGATACTTTCGACTTTATTAAAAAGAACCAATAATAAGATTATATAACTATACTTGATAAAAAAGCAAATGATAAACATGTATAGTGATGTTGATATGTTTAACTATAAATTTCACAGAAAAGACTTATTAATGACTTTAAATTCACCCTGATTTACAATTTCATATTTCGACCGATTATCTGAAATATATGTGGAATGTGTATGTTTTTAGTTGAAATTGAAAAAATACACATATATATATAGAGAGTAATATTAGGCATTAAAAACTGTTTCATGGCCTAAAAATAAATTTATATAGTGCGCAATATTCGCCCCGCCATGCAAAATATGGTGGGGCGAATAGTTGCGCACGGAAAAACTCCGCTAAATAAAAATTAGAGAGTCTAGAACCTTGTAATTTTAACTGAGGTAACTAAAGTCGATGATCATCATGCACTAAAAACTTCAGGTCATTATCTGGGATAGAAATTTTTTTATGACAAATTTATTTTTTAGGGTAATTCGGTAAAATGAATTTTCGACTAGGTACTTTTCATATGGTCTTAAATGTGATTTATTTCAACTATGAATAAATGCCCGTAAGCTGTTTTAATTTTATACAGAGTTACTACATATTTGAGTCGGTCTATGACTATTTTTGTTATTGGGCTAGCACATTCATAGCCCTTTAAACATGTGGTGCGCAAGATTCGCCCCGTGTGATGCTGCGCGAGATTCGCCCCTCCCGACCCTACCTGTTATACTTAACCCTTTACGACCGTGTGTGACGAATTAGTCACATAAAAATATAGGACTATACTGTAATAAATTGAATGTGTGGAGCCTAGTGACGAATGTGACTATCGCGTCACATGTGAAAAAAATTCTGGAAATTTAAAAACACATATTAACTTAATCCATTTTTCAAATTTAGAAGAATTATAAATCTTAATAGTCATTTTATTTTCACATATACTAATAAATTGAATATATGAGGAATGTTACAGAATTTAGACGTAATGTATAATGTATTGGAGAACGTTATCTATCAATTATAACAATAAAAGTGGTGGCACCACCTTGATTCAAAGGAATATCATCACACATTAATATATAAATTGAAATTTACCACGCGATGAATTGATTTGCGGTGAATTAAGCTTCGGTGAACATAACTTGCAGTGAATTGAACTGCTGTGAACTTACCTAGCGGTTAATTGAGTGCGGTGAACTTACCATGCGATGAATTGATTTGCGATGAACTTACCTTGCGGTTAATTGAGAGCGGTGAACTTACCATGCGGTGAACTTACCATGCGAGAATTGAGTGTGGCTAACTTACCATATGATGATGATGATGATGATTGAGGTGAACTTACGATAGAATTGAGTGCGGTGAACATACCATGCGGTGAATTGAGAGCGAGAACTTTCCTGTAATCAGGCACGTTACAGGTACCTAGTTTTTTATTTTCATAAATAATTACTTATGGTTATATTTCCTGCTCCTTTTGAAATATTTCACGTCCATTTTATAACTTAAGATTTATTAATAGTTCAATTTTATTTTATTTTAACATTGCAACGAAAATATGAAAGAAAGTTCATTTTTATTTATTATTAATTTTGAATATCACACACGATTAATTTAAACTTTTATTTTAGCATGCGATTTGCACAGAGCTCCACCCACTTTAATATAACTAAAGAAAATTATTCTACAATAAAATACACCACTCCTGAAATTCCCGTTTCCAAAAATGCCTCGTGCTGCCACCTGTGTTTAAGTGAGCATTAGCCGCTATTTTGTAATAGCAACATTTAATGTGAATTATACACAAAAAGAAACTTGTTAGTTATTTGCAGTCTTATATCAGCAAAATGTTTTTCTGTTTTTTTTTAATTAATTATTATTTAACTGTTCACAGAGCAACGGCTAGTACCCATTTGAAAACACAGGTGGCAGTACGATGCATTTTTGAAAGTGGCCTTTCTGTGAGTGGTGTATCTTTTTGTAGTATAAAATCTTTATTATAACAGTTTGACTGTCTGAAGCTTTTTGATAATATAAAGGAAATACTACTAATTTAAGTCAGTATCATGGCTGCGGGATATAGTAATATAAACAATTAAAAATGGTAGTCTTGACTTTTGAAAGTAAAAACAATTTATTTAAATAAGTTTATACCTACCTATGTGTTGGACATATGATAGATGATTTGAAAATGAAAAAATAAAGGTTGAATTTGAGGTTAAAACTATTTTCTTCAATAGTTCTATCCTCAAATTCAGCCTAAATTCATTCTCAATTCACATTGATAATACTTTATGATTATTTAAATATATTTGTAACTCCAAAAAAACAATTGAAAACTTAATGGATGAACAACAGGAATTTACTAGTGAAGATAAACACAAACTCAGAGTTTGAAAAGCAAATTAACAAGGTTAGTATTGAGGTTACACGGTCATTGATGTTTTTAGTCTTATATACAATAAAACATAGAAGAACTATCCATTACATATATAAAATGAATATAAATTTATATTTTCACAATAAACATTTTCACAATCAAAAATTTAGGTATTACAGGTACTGCTCTTACAACGGACGATCTTAGAACGAATATCCCCCATAAAGGACAAAATTGTCCGCTCTAGCGGACTGCAGATCGCTACAACGAACTCTTTAAATTATATGGTTTAGCAAATATTTTATTCGTCTACAAAGTATCTAGACAAACATTCATTATAATCAAAGGTAATACAATTTACAATCAACACTTAATATATTGTTTTTAAGATTTTAATTATTTTGGTTTTGTAACCCTTTCCGCCACATTTTCTTTGATTAGAAAAGTTCTATAGAAATTTGAGAAAGGTTATGATCTATTTTAATATATTCTTCATTTATTCATACCAAACAAAAAGTTAAGAATCAGGAAATAAAATAATGTATTACTATATTGTGCTCAGTTTAATAAACGATTATTAATTATGCTAAGTATATCAGTTTGCATGTAGGTACATAGATATCTATGAGAGTGAAGTTGAAAAATAACACCCTTTTCTTTTTAATATTTTATAGTACTTTAAGCGACAGTTATACCTACCTTATTAAGTTGTATATTTATATAAGTAAGTTATATAAATATTATAAGATTTTTATTAAAATTTTCATTTAATAATAATCTGAGATTGTCTATCTTCATTAAGGTTTTTTTGAAACTCTGTTAAAGAAAACATACGAAGTTTAAATCCCCAGCTAAACTATATAATGTATCGTTACAACGAACGCTTTTCCGGTACACGTACTGTATTTGGTTTTAATTATAGTAAGAATCGTTACAGATAAATGACCTAACTCTCTAAATTTAGATGAAATTTCAATGCAATGATAACATTTTATTTAAACTATAAAAACACTCTCTATATTATTTCGTGGTTATTATTTTAAACACAGTTTAATATTATTTCAAAAGTAGAACTAATATTTAGAAAATAATTAAAATCGTAAAACTCCTAGATAATACATAACACATCCAGAGTGTGAGAATAACACATACACACACTATACACCACATATAACACATTCACACAGAGTACACACCACATATAACACATTCACACAGAGTACACACCACATATAACACATTCACACACTACACACCCCAT
This sequence comes from Caprella mutica, assembly GCA_947561585.1. Taxonomy (NCBI): domain Eukaryota; kingdom Metazoa; phylum Arthropoda; class Malacostraca; order Amphipoda; family Caprellidae; genus Caprella; species Caprella mutica. The sequence continues at coordinate 247,321 of CANNZV010000156.1, forward strand.
ACACACACTTTGTTATTGCTTTACAGACATTAGAGGTAACATTAGAGACAGAAATGAAATATCAGCTAACCACATTACTAAGCAGAAAATGTGACTGAGAGATGCTCTCACTGAGCTAAAATGTGACTGAGAGATGCTCTCACTGAGCTAAAATGTGACTGAGAGATGCTCTCACTGAGCTAAAATGTGACTGAGAGATGCTCTCACTGAGCTAAAATGTGACTGAGAGATGCTCTCACTGAGCTAAAATGTGACTGAGAGATGCTCTCACTGAGCTAAAATGTGACTGAGAGATGCTCTCACTGAGCTAAAATGTGACTGAGAGATGCTCTCACTGAGCTAAAATGTGACTGAGAGATGCTCTCACTGAGCTAACTATACCTATTTCATTCGTTCAAATTAAGGGTATATTAATTATATCGCTATAAAGTACAGAGTAAAGTAAAACTACTGAGTTATGAAGTATTTTCTATGTTTAAATTATAGAAAACGATATACGACAAGAATTACGAGCTAGTTATCCCTCAAATACCATAGTTTTCTCCAATATTTTAATCATAGAAAACTATCAATGCTCCTGAGTTATGAAGGAACCAAAACTTCATAACTCAGGAGTTTCTAGTTTCACTGTATATATAATTGTTGATATTCCGCTTATTACCTTTACAAAATTGTCAAAGGTTAGGTTTAGATCGGCAACATTTTTTCATTTATATATTTGTGATCTTGTTATTGTTTTTTCTTAAATTTCACATTTTTACAAAAATCTAAATACAAATCATAATAACCAGTAACTAAAAAACACTTATAGAATCTTTTTACTCACATAACTCAAAAAGTATTCAACCAAATTGCCTGAAATTTAAGACTATTGGTCATTATCCTAGAACCAATTGATAAGATTTTGGAACAATCAGGTCAATGGTCAAGGTCATGAAAAGGTCAAAATGAACAAGAAAATGTAGCTGCAGTGAAGGTATGCGCTCTACGAGTGACCATTCTACTTACATTTTGAGATGGAGCAAAGTTAATTAGTTATATTAATTTTTGTATATTATAATTAGATGTTTGATAGAACTAAAGACAATATTATTACTTACAGAGCCATTTGCATGAAGCTATTACCAACAATATCATTTATTGTGATACACAACGTATCTAAACAATAAATAGCTATCACATTAATTTCTTGTACAAATACCACCTCAATGTAATAAATCACCAGAAACTTATTGTACCGACAGTACTTCATAACATATTGAACAGTTTAATTTATATCGAATTAGAATTCCAGGAGCCAATTAAATGTGGTAGAGTGCGCTTGGGACGCCATCTCTTCCCACTGAATGACGAGATGGCATTCGGCCCTTTGACGACTGTAACTGATTTTACAGTGTAAAAAGAACAAACTACAGTAATTAAATTGGGGAATGGTTATATTATGCTTATCAGAATGGAGTCACTGAGATGATGTACTATCAGAGAAAAGAGTCACTGAGATGATGTACTATCAGAGAAAAGAGTCACTGTGATGATGTACTATCAGAGAAAAGAGTCACTGTGATGATGTACTATCAGAGAAAAGAGTCACTGTGATGATGTACTATCAGAGAAAAGAGTCACTGTGATGATGTACTATCAGAGAAAAGAGTCACTGTGATGATGTACTATCAGAGAAAAGAGTCACTGTGATGATGTACTATCAGAGAAAAGAGTCACTGTGATGATGTACTATCAGAGAAAAGAGTCACTGTGATTATGTACTATCAGAGAAAAGAGTCACTGTGATGATGTACTATCAGAGAAAAGAGTCACTGTGATGATGTACTATCAGAGAAAAGAGTCACTGTGATTATGTACTATCAGAGAAAAGAGTCACTGTGATGATGTACTATCAGAGAAAAGAGTCACTGTGATGATGTACTATCAGAGAAAAGAGTCACTGTGATTATGTACTATCAGAGAAAAGAGTCACTGTGATGATGTACTATCAGAGAAAAGAGTCACTGTGATGATGTACTATCAGAGAAAAGAGTCACTGTGATGATGTACTATCAGAGAAAAGAGTCACTGTGATGATGTACTATCAGAGAAAAGAGTCACTGTGATGATGTACTATCAGAGAAAAGAGTCACTGTGATTATGTACTATCAGAGAAAAGAGTCACTGTGATGATGTACTATCAGAGAAAAGAGTCACTGTGATGATGTACTATCAGAGAAAAGAGTCACTGTGATGATGTACTATCAGAGAAAAGAGTCACTGTGATGATGTACTATCAGAGAAAAGAGTCACTGTGATGATGTACTATCAGAGAAAAGAGTCACTGTGATGATGTACTATCAGAGGAAAGAGTCACTGTGATGATGTACTATCAGAGAAAAGAGTCACTGTGATTATGTACTATCAGAGAAAAGAGTCACTGTGATGATGTACTATCAGAGGGAAGAATCACTGCATTGTGCTAATTTCACAAATCCCAGTTTACTAATTTTCTATTATTTTCGTCGTGTACCCAGACCAATTAAAAATATCTCTAAGCATTAATATTAGTAAAAAAATTACCACAAGGCAAAAATGTCACAGGAAAGATTGCCACCGGGAAAACGGCTACTGAAAAGATTGCCATCGTAGGCAAATTTGAACTTGGAAAATTGACAACCCTAATTATATCATTCAGTAAAATAGACATTTTATGCATTTAATTTATCATTATTTCTAAGTAATGAAGCCTGAAATAATTATTAGGGTGGAAATCTTGTCCCAGTGGCAATTATGGGGTGGCAGTTTTCTGCGCACGAATATTAGATAGAAAAAGATTTAATTCATTCCTTGTCCCTGACGATGAAGACATCTTTCTTTTCGAAGATTAGAAGATTGAAAAATCTTCAACTTTGGTATTTTAATAACATTCTTGATAATATGGGAATTCCATTGAATATTAATTCCTTCAATTAACTTATTTACTTATTCCTAACACTTTTTCGACGCTATTTTGTTCATAATGTACCATATTGCTCAAAATAAAAACACTTATTGCCAGGTGAAATCCAGTCTCTATTACCTGACTATGTTGAAGATGTACTTACGAAATAATATCTTCACCAAAGAATTCTTACAAACTTTTTCCACTGATCTCCTTTTATTAGCAATAATAAATAACTCCTTTTATAAGTTTGTTTACATTAACATTAACAACTTACAACTGAAATTGAAATAGTTTGAACAGAAGTACAAGATACACAAATCTCTAAAACTTAAAGTTTGAATTTTATCTTGCGGCTTTAAAGACATATTTTCCTCATGAAATTCAAACACCATTGTCGATAAAAAATTTTTAGAAATAAACTTTCATTCGTTTTCACCTTGAAATCGAACAATTCAAATTTGAAAAAAATTAATATAGATTTTTTTAAATATGTATAATTAAATATTTTCTATTACCATATAATTCAATACACAGTACATTTATCATTCAATAATATTAATATAGAAAAATGTATGAAAACGCTAGTAAATTTGTAATAAGTTAAGATTAAGTCAAGAACAAAATTATATTCAATATCGACTATTTTCTGCAATATCATTAAATAGTATGTTCGGTATCTGAAAAGAGTCGGCAATAGAGTATTTGCCCTCTATTCTTCATATTGCAACATTAAATCTATTGAGCTTATTGCAATCACACTTACAAACAATAGACACTTTTCATCTATCTAAACTCACTAAATTTATTCCATATAAAAAGTATAAGGGAAGAACTGCTTCAAACTTATAATGGCCTCAACAATATACTAACTATAATGTGGACATTTGTCTCTAAGTACAGACAATGGTACAGAGATATATACTCTGATGGGACTATTACAACATATTAGTTTGATAAATGTATCATCATTTAATCTATTTATTGCCTGCATCATTCAAAAAATTGCCTGGAAGATACCTTTGCGATACTTCTGTCTGTCTGTCCGTCACACTAAAGCTATAATGTGCTTGACAAGCAGCTGGTAGCATAGATACGAAATTATTCTGATATGAGAATAATAAATGGTTTCAATTATGAAATTACTAGTGTTCTTTCCCGTTGAAAATAACGGGTCATCATCTATACCAATTTTTTTTCTTAAAATGAAATCTTCTCCATAGTCTAATTTATTTTATAGATTAAATCAATTTAAAAATTGAATAAAAAAAGGATATTTTAATATCAAGTCAATATATTCCCGTGCGTATCATAGTTACACTCTTCATGTTTAATATCCGTCGTGTAAAAGCGGACACCAAATAAATAAACACACTAAGGAAATTATTAGTATAGACTAGTGTACTTTCCCGTTAAAAATAACGGGTCATCTTCAATACCAATTTATTACCCGTTATTAGGTTACCAAGTGGTGAGTCAGTGGCCAAAATAATATCGCGTATTGCGGGACGCTAAAATCCTTATTTTTGGGTCACGTGACTGGCAATCTAGCGTCAGTTTAATAGAGAAATGATATAACTGAAACAAAATTTAATGGAGAAAAGATATAACTTGAAAAAAATAAGGTTTTACACCGTCTACCTTAGCGTCCTGCAATCGCTGCAACACTTCCTCTCTCTAGAGTAGTTTATTTTAACTTTATGTAGGTTACTTTTAATGAATTCAATTAAAATTAAATTTTCTGCATAGTCTAATTTATTTTATAGATAAAATACATTTAAAAATTGAATAAAAAACAAAGGGAATTTAAATACCAAGTCAATGTATTCCCGTGCGTATCATAGTTACATTCTTCATGCTTAATACCCGTAGTGTAAAAGGGAACACCAAATAAATAAATGAATAAATAAACACACTAAGGAAATTATTAGTATAGATATTTGATTTTTTTCGTTTGAAAATATTCTACATTCTAGTAAATGTGGATATTCCAGTAATTTTTTTAAACTTTTAATATTACCTTCGAAAAGAACAGAAAGTTATATTTTAGGCAGCATTTATTTATCATTTTGTTATTCGCATAACTTTGAAAACAAGAATTGCCTGGAATTTGGTTGAACGATTTGTCAATGTTCAGGAAGCAGTTAGCAAAATTTTGAGAACGACCCGGTCAAAGGTCAAGGTCAAAGTCACTTATAACTCAATAATTCTAAAAGAATTCAACCAAATTACATGGGTTATTGATAAGCGGTGGCGAGGGTATGCGCTTAACGAGTGTACATCATCTTATTGTCTATAAAATTGATATATTAAAAATTCCATCATTTTTAACGGCAAGCGTACATTAGTAAGCATACTAAGATGCATTCATGTCATAGTAATATGATATTGTCTATCTTGAATAATCACCATCAACATGATTAGTGAGAAGAAAATTAATGATAATTAGTTTAGTGAGAACATACATCTGTCCCAATCAATTAAAATGATTCTACTCGAGTATCGAATGTAAATATTAATGCTACAGAATAAGAAATGTAGGTAATAGAAGATTGTATTCAACACAAAGTATCATAAATGAAGTCAAATGCAATTATGTGAACACTATGTATATGCATAGCCGAGCACTAAATTATGTTCAATACTCATATGATGTTCATAGTCTTTAATATTTAAATTACATGAATATACTATACTCAAAAATAGTAACAAACCTCAAAAATAAGATATCTCAAAATATCTCACTTTACGTATACTGAGTACAATCATATGGCAATGCAGCCAATAGAATAAGGGTAAGTTACGAATTGTAAGTCGGTTTCACATCGTCGGTCAAGATACCTCTATTGTCCTTACTATATTTCCATTCTATTTACCACTATTTGAAATCTATATGGCATCACAAACAGGTTTAAAACAGAAATTAGGGAGAGTGATGTATCTTATTGTAATATAATATCTTTTATAAATCAATTATTGCACAGCACTTTAACTTCAGAATTAATAATCATTATGAAAATTTACCTTATCATTGTTAAAATTTACCTTATCATTATTAAAATTTACCTTATCATTGTTAAAATTTACCTTATCATTGTTAAAATTTACCTTATCATTGTTAAAATTTACCTTATCATTGTTAAAATTTACCTTATCATTGTTAAAATTTATCTTATCATTGTTAAAATTTACCTTATATCATTGTTAAAATTTACCTTATCATTGTTAAAATTTACCTTATCATTGTTAAAATTTATTTTGTATCAAAATATTTATTTACTCGAAAACACTTCAACGTTTCGACTATTTACAGTCATCTTCAGGATCTGAAATATAAAATATTTTACTGTTTTTTGCTTGTTAATTCTTATACTTAAAAATTACAATCATCTAAAATTTATATCTAAATACTTTTCCTAAAAATATCTAAACTAAATGATGATAAAATTTTATCTGCATTTAGTTTGGTTATTTTTTATACCTTCCCTTTCAATATTTTATTACCAGCAGTACAAATTATTAGCAGATAAAATAGTCTTCATTTGATAACATGACTATGGTACACATTAGCACCATTCCGTAGTTACCTGTTAGCACCCTCATTGCTTGTGTCACTTTAATGCAATTAGTGTTAATTACCTGCATCAGAGGCAGTCTCTTGCCATTGCAGTCACTTCACTCTTCATATCGCTTGTGTTTTTAGGAGGGAAAAACTCCCTCTATTTACATTTGAAATGGAAACGAAACACTTCACACCTTTTCTCGTGACATATCGTGAAAACTTTCAAAATTTTAATTTTTTGAACGTTTACCTCTCTGGACACTATGAACAATTTCGAAACCGAATTGGGAGAATATTTCGTTTGAATTCGATTAGTATCTTTATATAGCAACGAACACAGTTTTAAATGTCTCTAACTTCACACTTCACCTAAGGTAAGTTGCGAATTATAGGTCGTTTCACATATTCGGTCATATAAAAAAAACGATAAATAGTAATTACTATAGCATTTGTTCGTATATTACCGAAGATGTGAAACCGACCGAAAATTCGTAACTTATCGCAGTTCATCATCGTCAGTTGCACACAGTGACTGTAGCCTCTTTGTGGTGGAAGTCTAATATCAATTCATCAATGCAACCGAAGGCTCTTTATCTCTCTTTCTGTGTGTGATCTATTGCTAACATCTGAGAAACAAGGGCGACTCTTTACGCTGACAGATAATTCAAGAGTGGGAGCTGTACATGACGAATGGGATGCCTATTTAAGGGGAAAACTCTCAGTAATTTAAAGAACCTATAAAAATAATGGCAAAAATATTTGTATGTAAGCTTTAATAGTTTTATTATTTTATTGAATACGATTTTCTTATCAAAGTCATACTTCAGTAATCATATCGTGATACTCATACTTCATAGATATGATATCCATTGTTTTTGTAAATAGTTGATAAAAAAGATTTGAAATGTAAAATAGTTATAGATTAAACTCACCATTCAATCATCTCGAAATAATAAAATGAGTGAATTTAACAATATACATATATTTCAATACATATTTGAATATATATTTTATGATATATAATTGTATATATTTCCATTTAAATATATATTTGACATTATTTAGTTTAAAATATATATTTGAATGCATTTTGCTTATATTGTTTCTCCTTTCTGCCGTACTTGCAAAGGCTGTGTGTAACCCTAATCCGAAGATTCAATGTTCGAAGTCACACTCCGTGAATAAAAACTAAATCAAAAAAGTTATTGAGCCTAATAACGAATAGAAACTTTTCTTTTGGTGTCAGTACAGTTATAAAGATTTACACCCACCTACTGTCAATTAAATATGCAAATTACACATCAGAGATGTCAAGATAAAAACCTGTGGCTATTCATACTGTGTGTAGTACACATTATAATTTCAACTTATTGGATAATTATAATAATATATAAATTTTAACATGCACTTTGGATAATATATAAAAAAAGGATGGAAACTCAAGTATTAAATATCTGATGACACAATTTTAGAGAATAGTTATTATAATTTAAATTAAATATGGTGAAATAGGACCTTCAAAGCATTCTTTGTGTGGTTAAATTCATCTAAACAATGAATATATCTTTTAGACAATATTGAGTCCTATAACAGAGCAATAACCTCTTAAAGTTCTTTGTAATTGATACTTAGTGTGTCACAAGAAATGTGTCTTTTTTTAAATCACACATTGCCAGTTCAAACTTATATCTGTACGATATAATATTACTGAGACTATTTCCATTTAAGTATCTGTGTTACTTAGTATTATAGAATAAAAGTATTAAAACCTTTCGCAAAGTTACTTAGGTTCCTTAGCTACATTTTCATAGATCTAAGAGAATGATAGAAAAGGTTGAAAATTATATTTAATGTGATAGATTTCGTGATAAATAAAACGATTAGCTGATAGATTATCATATTTAAATGATCATCTTTCTCACCACAGCAGCATTTTATCAGTGCAGTTAACAATCAACTTTACCATAAGCAAGTACTACACACAGTAGCTTTTCTGCAGACATGAGGCCTATCTTATATAAGGTACCAGTTAAATTTGTTGCTATAGCCTCAGTACTGTTCCAGACAATACAATATAACCAATCACAAAGTAAATTAGGCGTAATATAACATTTCTATTTCTAATTATTCTTGTTTGTATGATAAAGATTATTTAGTTGCAATAAATAAATTAATAGTACATAATAAACTCATCGTCTCTATCAATAAGTAGCTAAGGCATTAGCTATTTTAACAACTCTTCACCAGTTCTAATTTATAAAGGGTTTCAAGGCTCTATTTCTTTCTATTATTAGGGGAAATGATAGCCTAATTCTGAGATGGAAATAGCAGAGGCCGTTACGCCAGTGCTATGAAGTGACATCCCAATGCTAGGTAACATGACGCCCCTAATTGATATCAAAGACTCTGCAATCCCTAATTTGATGAGCTTTAGTGCAGTCGATTTGGTGTCTAGTGAGTAATTAGAGTGTCTTAGCCTCTCAGAAGCAGCGTGCAGGAAACAGTCATCTAAGGCCTATTCTATACTAACAGATAAAACGCCGCGTTTTCACCGTACAGTTTAAACGCCTCTTCAATTAATGACGGTTAAATGAACGGAATGAAAATTTGCAGTCTAACTAGCGTTTCTACCGCTGTCTATTCATTTTACCATGATTAATTGAACAGGGGTAAACTGGGGAGTGAAAACGCGGCGTTTTATCTGCTCATATAGAATGAATTTTACACACAAAATGAAGGATAATTAACTTTTTTCGTCTCTCGAAAAAGTTTTATTAAGAAACTGCTAGAAAGATAATAACAAGGAATATTCATTTTGCCAATGTAGAATAAGTTACGAATTATCGGTCGGTTTCTCATCTTCGGTAATATAAGAAAACACGAAATCATTATTATTCTTTAATTTTTAATTCAATTATTATATCGTTAATCATTATATGATGTTTCTCTCTATATGTAGTTTCTTTATCATATATTAGTTCCTAATCTGTGCCTTGCTTCCATCCACAGTTATTTTCTGGTTTAATTGGCCGTTTGTTGGAGTGAGTGTGCGATTCACACTCTAGTTAACTACAGAGAAATGTCGCCTGTGATTGTCCCATTCGATCGGAGTGAGGAATACCAGATAAATAACAGTTTGAAATTTTTAGGCCGAATATATGGGAGATCAACAAATTGGCGCACAATTGCCGTCGATAGTATTAAATTGCAGCTTGTTTCATGAAATAACAAAAATCCTTTTTATCGTGTTTTCGAATGTATGGTTACCTATACAGCTTGTCAATGCAATATCATCAGGACTCATATGTACATCGATTGGACCTTATACAGCCAGAAAAATAACTATAACCGCTTTTTACTCTTTGCTGAGAGATTCAAAGCTAAAAATGCTGTGGTTATTGATTCTGTGAACACCTTCAGCCAATACCTTTGCATCAAGAACAGATATATTCATTATTGTAAGAACAGACCTAATATAGGATTTATTTTGCTGTTTTTGAAGAACTGTATTGGTTAGAAAAGGTACAATACATTTTGTAGTCTTCAGTCTTTCTAACAACCAGCAGCATATGCTTGTTTCAGAGCTTGTATCACTAATTTTTCTTTCTCCTCAGTTTTTTTCCTCCTTCACTGTCCCAATCCTCAAAACTGTTCTCAAAATCCACACAAAAGCAAGATTAGAAAGAGTAACAAAACAAGAAAACAATTCAAAATATTTTCTAAGCCTCTTATAATGGATGAAAACTGAATAAAATATATTCAGTGAATTTATGTACAGACGTAGATAAAAGTTAGAGCAGTTAATGCAATAATCAGTTGGATAGTGTACAGCATTTAGTCGTGTCAAGTGTGTGGTAGGAAATTACGTGCTCATTTATACCCAGGCATCTGCTACAAGATATGAGTGATATCCCTTGATTGTTTTGCCAGCACAATAGTTGTTATTGGTTCTCAAGTTATTGACGTGGTGCCAATGTTTATTATCATGTAATATCAGACTGGTTGGCTTGATGGGGCCAATAAGAGCCTCTCAAAGTACACAGCATAAAGCAACATGTCTAATTAAGGGAGAAAGACTTTGATAGCCTGACCCGGTAAGAGGGGATGCTTGTACCCTCTGGAATGTGATGAGTAGTGAGATGTTAGACTGGTATGTGATGAGTAGTGAGATGTTAGACTGGTATGTGATGAGAAATGAGATGTTAGACTGGTATGTGATGAGTAGTGAGATGTTTGACTGGTATGTGATGAGAAATGAGATGTTAGACTGGTATGTGATGAGTAGTGAGATGTTAGACTGGTATCTGTGACACTTGTATTGGTAAAATAGTAATATTTTCACTGTGGGTAATATTAACTAAAATAATTATAATCTACCAAGTGACACAGCTCATTTTTTTCAAGAATATGAACAGGTTAAAAATACATTAAAATAAAATGTGTGTTTTCGCACTACCTTTAAGATGACAATTTTACATAGATCATTTCAATTTTATTTATCCTTTTTCATTATTATTGAATACGAATATAAATAGACAATAAATAAATAGATGAATTAATTGAATATCACTCAAATCCATTCAACTTAGAATATTTATTGATTATAAAGCAAGAAAATATAATAAGACTGAAACTATTTAAAAACTTCCCAAATCAATGGAAATTCTATTACCTATTCACGATCAAATTACTTTACATATATACCGAGAGTTATTAATTCTAATAAACAATTATTGTAATTAACCAATCACCAATCGCTTGGAAAAGATTCTTACGTAATACAGTAAGGTTATATTAATTTGAAGGTTGGAAATTAATAGAAACATTCAAAATAATTGAAACGAATATATTATGTTTTATTTTTTACATTGGGTAATAAATACAATACTCAATGACAGTAACTCTTGATATATGAAGGAAGACTTAATTATACGCAACATATATTATATATAATGAAAATATAATGACAATAACTCTTGATATATGAAGGAAGACTTAATTATACACAACATATATAATAATTTCCTCTCTACGATGCATACTAGCTAGTAAACAAAACTATTTTTGTTTATGACTTAATTAGTGACAGTTTCTGAGTTCAAATTCGTATTTGTTTTCACAGGAATAGATGTTTCTTGCCTTGGTTGTCATCATACATCATGTATAAGACACTATTGTTTCAAAATAACTGCCGAGTGAAACACAACGCGATTGGCAGAGTCTTTATTAGTGATCTGCAAAGACAGACATAAAGATACAGTAAATACTGATCTAATATACAATTAGTTACTTAAAATATTTAGCTATCAGATCAGAATTCAAATTATATAAAAAACGAATATGAGTTTCAACTTTGGGTATTTTGGATGAGTACACGTAAAATGAATTTATATACGTGCATGAAGTACTATGAGTTAAATAATTAGGTATTTGTAACAAAATGAACATCCTAGTGAATAATCAGAATAGCATAATTAATAAAAGTAACTAAAATGCAATGTCACGGGAATAGTATGAGGTTTAATTAAGAGAAAAAACTAGTTTGGAAATAGATTTAGAAAAGACGCCAATGAACTGAGAGATAGTAGCAAAATAGTCAGAAAGTAAAAGATGGAATTAATTAACGTCTGTTTCAGCCATATCGCACTCTATATTGCTGACGTCAAAAAGAAGTTAAATACAAGGGACTTGAGAGGCAGTCAGAGAGGAAAGTGGCTCTTCAGGCAAAAGAGAGACGGATGAAAGTAAATTGGTTGGCGAGTAATTTCGTAGGTGATCATAACAATGGAAGAAAATAATCACGAGAAAAATATGAAAATATTATGCCTATTTATATCTGGTAGCAACAAATTAATTTACAATTTCAAATTAATGTGTAGCTTATTTAAACTTAGTACACACGAATATTTAAACTACTTTATTAAACTAATTTAGACTAAATATCACAAATGAAATTAGGTAATATTCAAATAGGTATAAACTAACAAAGTCTATTAAGCTAATAATTATATAATGATTAGTGCTAGCAATGACTCGAATAAATTTTATAGTTTCGTTGCATTCAAAAAACCGGCTAATTTTTTGAGATGCTTAAGTTTGTATGTGAATCGGTTTCTACCATTTATTAAGTAAAAAAAAAAGAAATATCGGATAATTGTTGTACATTCACCACAGCTATTTTACCTTGAATTATATATATCCTACTTATTAATTAAAATAATTACGACTGATGCATTGAATCATTTAGTGAATTCACTATGATAAAGCCTCCCCATTTTATTTACTGAGTCACTGAGATACATTTATAAAGATTTCCAACTGATTGAGAGAATGGTTAATTAGAAGAGTATTCATTAGTGAACATATCTGAATAATAATGCATTATTTGGCACTAATGAATTCTGTTTCATGTATTCAATAGAATCCAAATATACCATTTCTGTTAGGTACATAAAATTAAATTAATATTAATTTTTATTCATATCAGCTTAGCCATGATAAATTGAATTCATATTCTTGAACGATTGATCATTTTCACATTTTCAATTAAAATATATCTATTTTTTGTTATTGATTAATTTGATTATACTTTATAGTATGTTATAAATAAATTGAACTGGCATTGTTTCGTTGAGTAAAATTTTGTGGGCCTGCTACAATTCTCGAGAGTTGGAAATGAAATATTTAATGAGTTCAAAACTTTTTTTTTTATTTCAGTCTCAAATAAATTAATTGAAATACAAAAAAAATAGTTAACATTTCTTCATCAAAATCATCAGCATCAAAAATTGAACTCTTTTACAACATTCAAAACTTCAAAGAACTATTTAACCTTTAACACTTTCTCATCTTATCTTTACAGAACTAAAATGGTGGAGTCTATCGCTCTGAGAAGCAGAAGTTACGTCACTCCCTTCAGCAAAAGCAGTTGTCATCAGTTGGTAGTCCTGAGTCTGTCAGTGATGGTACTGTTGGCAGCCCTGCCCACTTCCAATGCCAAACCCTATGTACCGAGTGTGTGTCGGGATCCACAGAGGATGGTACGAAAACTATACAAAAAATATATGCGAAACAAAAGACTTTATTGCCCTTGCAAAATTGCGGAAGGTTATGTTTTGGACAGATTTACTTGTAATATTGGTATTAGCACAACTCTTAAAGTATTGAACAAAATTGCCTGAAATTTGATGGGACGATTGGTCATTATCCAGGAACCATTTTATTTGATTTTAGGAGCGATTGGGTGAAAGCTCAAGATCAAAATGAACAAAAAATGCAGCGTTGGTGAAGGTATGCGCTCTACGAGTACTCGTTCTAGTTTATGAATTATTTGAATTACAAAATAACAAAAACAATAATGTTAACACGTTAATTATGTGTGCCAAAGTAATTTTTAATGCTTAACTGGATTTAGACTTTCTACCAAATTACATATTTTGCATTCGCTATAATTTATTTCCAAACCCTAACAATGAACTGATAATTTAATCTTAGTTATTAGTGCTGATTACACGATAAATCTAAGTTTTGATTTGATGCACTTTCACTAATAATTCTCAAAATATTCCCCATCCTTTTAATCTGTCAATGATCAGTTCTTTTAATTCAGATCAAAGGATCAATTCGATCAATGTTTCCTGGTCACTGATTATCTTCCTATTATTAATCACATGTAAATAGATATATTACAGGCAGGCCCGTTTTAATATAAACTGATATAATTGCGAGGTATGTCTCGTAGTTATTACAGTACCTAGACATAGAAAACGGAGAATTTTTATTGATGTTTATTAATCACTGTAGCTACAATAAACACCAATATTATTATTCAGATGAGGTAATTAGAAGCAATTGGATCAGATATTAATTTCTATAACAGAAGGAACTTTTAGTTCACTCAGTACTTTGAAACTTCATCACAAAGCTTTCATCAGATGATTCTGGCGACAAACATCGCAATATACGCTAAGTATATTGCGACATAATAGAAAACATAATAAAAGCTAGCACTAATCATTATATAATTATTAGCTTAATAGACTTTGTTAGTTTATACCTATTTGAATATTTTTACAATTCATCCATTATATATGTACCTAATATTGTAAGTTTTATTATTTCAATATGATCAGTAATATACGTAGTTCCCTTTGTAATGATTAAAATGGAGATATTTACTGCGTCAATACTGATAATCATTTATAATTAAAAACAAAAATTTGAATCTTTCAAAGAAGTTTGTAAAATTAGTTTGATTAGTTGCAGTTACAGATAATAGTTTATACTGAATCTAGTATATAATAGCAAAGATCTTGTCATAATACTGTTTAAAGTTATTCACAGGTTTAGTCAGATTTAAGAATGTTTGTAATTAGTAATGGTAAATATAGTGTAAATGTTCCGAGTTATAGAATATTTCACATTTTTGAAATATGTTTCACATTATATAAGAAGATAATAAAGAGATGAATCATATATTTTATTTTTATATGATTGAAAAGGATGAACCGTCGATAACCTGAAATTTGCCCTGTTAGTTAACTCTAGAACTGCCGAACAGTCAATTTGACTGTTTTTTTTACTTTTCAAACATTTGTATCTCTTTAATTATTATTGGTAGATAGTTAATGTTATTATTTTCAATATAATGTGATAAATTGAAAAATAAAAATAAATTCAATATACACCAATAACATTTATTAGATATAAATGTTTGAAAAGTAAAAAGCAGTCACATTGACTGTTTGGTAGCTATAGCATTAATAACAATATTCCTATTTTGTTTCAGTTGGATGGAGCGACACAAAGGATTTGTAAGTTCGTCATCGCATTCAGGAACATTGGGGAATTTACAGGCGCCATGGAAGACATGCTTGATGCTAAAGGTATAGAAAAGTTATTGAAAACTATGAATTTCTCGTTGAGTATGAATCTTTTAAATTAAATTGAAAACTTTGAAAAATATTAATTGATAGAATTCATTTAATTGTGCAGAATAATATATTCTATCAATATATAGGCTGTGCATATTATATGTGTGCATATTATAGACAGCAGTAGAGTTCTACTACGAACATTCTGTACTCTTGAACTGAAATGGAATTGAATTAAAATGATTCAATTTGAATACATTAAGAATTTATATGATACATAAATGTTTGCAATGCAGTATTTAAGTACCGAATTAATTTCACTTAGGTCTTAATTTAGTGAATAGAATTACGTGCGTTAGAGTTAGAAAAGAGTTGCATTAACTACCTAGTGAGTTGTTTCTCCCCTGGCGATACCTATCACCTCTCTTAGATACACTGTAACAACACTTACTAACGATGTTCAGCGTTATACACACTACTAACAATTCCCTACAGTCGCCAGAAGCAAATTCAGTAATTTAAAAACGTCCAAATTAGTCGGGTGGGCAGCGTTCAAATGATTCACTAATTTAGCTTGTTACACTCGCTTACAAATTGAATTCCGTGCGATCGGTGGACTTTGACTGCGTCAGAGTCTGGAAATAAAGACGCCTTTGGTATTCCATGAATCCATTATTAGAAAATAGAAATTCATTTACTGTAATGCACCTTAAAACATTTCTTCATCATTGAGAGAATTTTATATATCATTACTTAGTTTCGATAAGAAATAACTATAAGAAAAATACGTACACTCAGAGAAAGGATTAGTTGAACCAAATCATATTTGATTTGTTTTGACTAAATTTTATGGTTTATCTGTGCGCCTACCTACGTGGTGAGTTGCAGGTACTATTTAAAATGAGTTAAATTGACGTTGGTTAAAACAACACATATGTGAGTTGATTATTTTTAATTCCCGAAGGTCACAACAACTACCTGTGATAGTCAAAACTACTCGTGATGGTTGAACCAATTAAATCAACTACAGAACAAGGTTACATCAACTACTTGTGTATATTTTTCCAATCACTCCTATGTGTTATACCAACTATTCGTGTAGGTTATACCAACTAATCGTGTAGGTTATGCCAACTACTCGTGTAGGTTATATCAACTACTCGTTTAGGTTACATCAACTACTCGTGTAGGTTATATCAACTACTCGTGTAGGTTATATCAACTACTCGTGTAGGTTATATCAACTACTCGTGTAGGTTATATCAACTACTCGTGTAGGTTACATCAACTACTCGTGTAGGTTATATCAACTACTCGTGTAGGTTATATCAACTACTCGTGTAGGTTATACCAACTACTCGTGTAGGTTATATCAACTACTCGTGTAGGTTACATCAACTACTCGTGTAGGTTATATCAACTACTCGTGTCGGTTATATCAACTACTCGTGTAGGTTACATCAACTACTCGTGTCGGTTATATCAACAACTCGTGTTGGTTATATCAACTACTCGTGTCGGTTATATCAACTACTCGTGTAGGTTACATCAACTACTCGTGTCGGTTATATCAACAACTCGTGTTGGTTATATCAACAACTCGTGTTGGTTATATCAACATCTCGTGTTGGTTATATCAACATCTCGAGTTGGTTATATCAACAACTATAGTAAACTAAGTAAATATGGACAGTATGGTAATTATATGTAGTCTATAATGGTTGATCTTACCCTGAGACCAAATTCTTTGGAACCAGTAAAACAAACGGGGTTTGCGCTGCGTTGGTCAGACGGCGGGTTTCAGGCGGTATGACTTCCGGTTATATGTACTTTGTCAAGTAAATGTATATCAACTATTAGTGTAGGTTGAAATCTCGGTCCGGTTAGCAGTTGCCAAACTTTTTACATGACTTTTTCAGTCACTATATTTACTCTATTAAATCAAAATCTCGAGATATAGGTCCTGGTATCAATTGGATTAGACTATTTATTCTCAACGACCAAATCTAACATTTTCATTTATTTTATTCTTTTGCTTCTGTGATATGCATACTATTTTTATTTTAAAAAAAATAATTGATCACCTAGAGTCCTAGACTAATCTTTGCTTTTTGAAATGTTTTCGATCCGATGAATTGATATATGGTTATTAATTGTAAAATAATAGATTAGATTGAATAAATAACTTCAGGTCAGTTTATAAACGAGTAGTTCGATGACGTAAACAACTTTACGTAGTTATAAATAGGTAGGCTAGATAAATTAAATAACCAGGCTAGACTACAAAAACAAATGTTGATAAAATAAATCTTTGATATGCAGCAATTATACTATAACTTAATGAATAATAATAAAACCTTTATCTTCTAAACCATATTTTAGTGCAATTCATCTTACTCATATGAACTGATGTAGAAATATGCTAATAGAATTACCAAGGTTATATTGAAAACGAAATATAATCATTTAAGTTTTAGATTTATTATTTAGAAGTACAATTTGAATCCTCGTCACTGTCTGTTACGACTATAGGTTGCCAATTCCTGAAATAAGAGATTCGTATATTAATATATATTGAATAGAAATTTATAGTATCGTTTATATACATTATCAATAACATCACTTACTCTTTTTCCTTTTGTGATGAGATAGCGACAGCTTCGATATTCTTTTCATGTCTGGAATCCCTAAAAGCATATGAAAAAGTAAGAGCTAATCATACTGCAAATACATATTTAAAAATCATCCAACATTTTCAAATACTTACTTTGACCTAGCATCATTGTTTCTGAATCATTCAAAGGAATTGAAGAGGACTCCGATTGTTGATGACGTTGATCTACTCCATCAATTCTTCATAAAGATCTGAAAGTAGATTCAGAAAATATAGAAAAATATATTAATAAAGAAATGAAGCGAATTATTAACTGAGAATTGTTTCATATAGGTAAATTATTTATATAAAATGTTGAACTATTTATAAATCTTCAGACATAGTAAAAATTTAGCTCTAATAAATGCAATGGATTCTCCTTGTTAATCCTCATAATTTTGTTCATTATACACTCTTAATTTAGACTTTAATTAAATACCAAAAAGTATAATATATCAAAAGGCTCACCTCTGGATGGAACTCTCACTGCCCAATTCCTGGACGGTGCTCTCCTTATTTGCTCCCAGGAAGGAGTTCTGTCGACTCCCTCCCTGGACGGAGTTCTCCCGGTCATAGAAAACTAGGGTCAAGTAGGTAAATTGCAGCTTTTTAACTAACTGCGGTCTCCTATCTCAGAAACATTAATAATCACCATGGCTTCAAATAAACAGAATCTATTATAAATTGAGCTAATTATGATATTCAACAATTCAATATATAGCTAAACTAATTTCAGAAGGATTTTGAGACTTTCTTAATAGGGCCGCAATTAGAAATTAAAGAACCGAATTTACCTGTTTAACCCTACCTCTAGATACACTAATTAGTTTAAAAAATATAAATTATCAGAATACTTAATTTGAGATACTAGGATAAGTTCCGAATTATCGGACGGTTCCACATTTTCGGTCGCCTAAGAAAAACTATATAAAATAATTAATCAACTTTTATTTTAATTAGCTATTAGGTAGCTATATACTATATTTCATACGTGACCGAAAATGTGAAATTGCCTGATAATTTGGAACTTACCCTATATCTGAGGACAGCGCAGTAACTGCCTTGCCTATGTAGAAGGTAATGACACTGAAAAAAAACAGCTAGGTAGGTAGGTATGATACTTAAATAAGTTAACATATAATAATCTAAGAAAATTAGTTTGGACATAATTTTACAAACTGGAAGCAAGGAAGTTATAGTACTGGAACTATAACAACGTCTCTCAACTACATTATTATGTCTGTTTTTCAGTCCACTGCTATATACGTAGTAGTGACAATAGAGTGACTTTTTATCGTGACGTCATTAAGGCAACAGACTAAAATCGAGAATTAGGGTCAAGTAGTTTTAATAACTGAATGCACCATTACTCTTTTCTTATATTGGCAATAAATAAA
This sequence comes from Caprella mutica, assembly GCA_947561585.1. Lineage (NCBI taxonomy): Eukaryota > Metazoa > Arthropoda > Malacostraca > Amphipoda > Caprellidae > Caprella > Caprella mutica. The sequence goes on from CANNZV010000156.1 coordinate 266,732, forward strand.
CATTTTTTCATAATTTAACACTCTTCGATTGTCTTAAATTTAATTTAGAGTGTTGCTGTGATGACGTCACGTACACTAACCGTCTTGATTGTCACTACTATATTCTATATACTGTGAGTCCGTGAATATGCATGTATTAGCTAGCAGTGGACTGGACTACAGACACGTATAAACAAAATGTTAGCCGCCTGACTGGAAGGTAGTAATCAAAATTTATTATTAAGAAAATTTATATACTGATAATCAGCTCTTCAAATAACTATACCTAGCCGCCAGTCTACCAATCCCGAAAATTTAAGAATATTTAGGCAGATATTTATCTATGTATTAAAGGCATTAATTAATAATTAATAATCGATCAGCAGCGATAATACTATTTAGTGCATATAACGCTATCTTTTTTCACTTGAACTAAAATGGTATTGAGGAGCGTTCACATTCAACACGTAACACACTTGAAACAAGATTTGAACTGTAAAGTGTCAGCCGATTAATTGGCTTTGAGGAAAACATAAGTTGCCACATACTCATTTGATTTAACTCACACCTAAACTTAAAAAAGTAGCGCCAACTCTCATAGTAAGTTAATTCATACACTGCAGAATGCATTGGATTAACAGTCTTTGTGGGTTACTATAACACACTATGTCATAGTTGATTTAACTCGCACCTAAACTTCAAAAAAGTAGCGCCAACTCTCACAGTAAGTGAATTAATACACCAGATACATTGGATTAACAATCTTTGTGAGTTACTTCAACACACTATGTCCTAGTTGTTTTAACATATGTTCAAACTCCCAAAATGTAACTCTAACTCTCATAGTAAGTTAATTCAATCCATAAAATGATTTGAATTAACTATGTTTGGTGACACACCACGTCATAGTTGTTTTGACACACGTGAAAACATGAATGTAGTCCAACTAACTCACGTAATAAATTGATTCAAAGCATAAATTGTTGACCCATTAAATATGAGTGAACTTTTTTCTCTGTGTAAACTTATGTAAACTCATTCTATGGAAGAGTTCTATGAAAACTTTTCTATGGAAAAGAATTTAAAAGTTGCATTAAAGTAAGCAGTTAGTAATATCTGATGTTTAGGACATAGCAAGAAATGTGACTTTGTAACTCGTTCTTTCGTTGTCTCAAGTTGAATAAATTAAGTCTGTCGTCAAAAGAAATAGCAACAAGAGCTTCAAAATGTCACTTTCTTGCGTGTTTATATTTGTTGGCGAAGAATTTCTTACCTCAAACTGTTTCAAGAACATATGTTATATATAGAATAAAGTTAAAAAAGTTAATATAACTTTAACCTTCGATACTAACTCTTATCTTCAGTGATGACTGTAATAAAATAATCAAAACTTTTGTTTTGTTGTGAGCATTGAGAATTAAAAAGAGCCGTAATGATTTATATTTTATTGAAAGAAATCCTCAAATAGCTTTTTGGATACTACATAGTTCTTTAATAATTATATCGAGCCACCACTCATTAATTGATTTTATCCAAACTAAAATAATGAAGCCTTTAATTGGCCGTCAATGTACGAATATTTTAGTATAGTGACATGCAAAAGTTATTTAAAGGTCCTCTCCAAGCATTTTTTTATTGTTTTAATCAATGAGGCTAATGTTTCTTATCATTTTACTGCAAACCCCATGAAATTATATTCAATCTTATACTCTTATAAAGATTTTTATAATCAAACTCAATCTACAGAACATGTTTTACTTCCGACTTGCTAATTTCCTGTCCGAAGAAAAAGAATATACACCATTTGTTTTAAATGTCAAGTATAGGTAGGTATAATCGATTCAATATTTAATATTTCTGTAAAGGTTTAAGATTAGAAAAACTCATTATAGAAACGCTTACCTCAGGAAATAATTGAAATCTTGAATGTAAGGCCGAAAAAGTATTGTTTGTTTACAAAATTCAAATTTGAAATCAAAACAAAGAGTTTACAATCTTTTTCTTCAGCGTCATTTTAGTGTTTAGTACAATATTGTTGCACACTGAGTTAGAAAAGTTTGGCATTACGACCATGGCATTACGACCAGAAGGGACTTATATTATAATGGAGTAAAGTAATGTACACTTTTCTAAGACCGCGCGCACACCAAAAGAGAGCTAGCAAGAAAGATTGCAAGATTGAACTAGGTAAAACGTTAATACTATTTAGTGCACACACAGAAAGAGAGTCTGAAAAAAAGAAAAAAAAATTGCTAGTATTTAGGCAATCGAAGATACTAGATATTTCTCTATGCACATTTCAAATCGACACTGATTCAAAATAGAATTAATTTGATATCCAGCACTGCAGTAGGTATTTTCACTCTCTTTTGGTGTTCACGGGTACTATCTTTCTTTTTGTGTGCACACGACCTATGACATTAAGGTTGTTTTAACGTGTTTACTGTTTATTCCTTACAGTGATGCGTAACACTGTCACTCTGGAAGATCCTGAGGTGAAGAGGCAGGATTTGGACCACGTGTTTCTGCGCTTCGGACGCTCTGGTGACATCTAGAGTCCTTCTGATGACTCTGACGTCATTTGGTTCGGTGCATCTCAATGGCTGTCTGCATTCTTGGATATTATAAGCAATTAAAGATGGATCACCTGCACCTTGTGAACGTTGAGAATCAAATTTGTTTAATTGTGTAAAAACTGACCAGATTTACAAATATTGACACTGAATCAATGTTATTTTATAATTAAATTAAAAGAATTGTTGTAAGAGTAACCACAGATTTTATCATCCTAATTTGTTAACAACCAATTGTAGAGAATAGATTGAATATATTTTTGCTTATATATTTTCGAATAAATGTGCATGTGTTTTGGCTAACATATAAATAACATATGACTACTGCACTACATCCTACTAACACTAAACTACTTATGAATTGCAATACAGTACATAGTATATGCAATATTAGTAGAATAATAGAACGTGTTTTTTTAGTCAGTCAATTTACCATAAAAACTCTATTTTCATTCATGAAGTTTAATCATCAAGATAGTGCGTAATTTCTACAATCAAAATGAGTTATATATAACGTTGGATGCTGCGACTATATCTACGGGGTAGTGCTAAAAATGATCATCAGTGGAAAGAGATAGCGCCATCTCATAGTTAGTAATTAGCAAATAATTTCAACTGCCAGTGTTTAGATTGGTATATTTCCAGAGTTGATACCCCCTCTCATTTTTATGTAGGATTAATTTGTGAAATTTTCATTAGTACTGAAATGATTGGAGGAAAAAGTGACACTTTATTATTTTTTTAAATCATTTAATGCAAAATGGTTCGTGAATGATTTGGTGTTAAGAAGTACGAATATGTCAATAGACAATAAAATACATGTGCTATAAATTAACATTATAGTGAGAATTATTATATTAAATAATCTGGTTAGATAATAAATGAATTCGAAATAAGTGAAGATTCAGATTTATGATTTAGAGTTTATTTTTATAATTATTTAATTATAGTTTATATAACTGCGTTATTTATACAAGAACTATGAAATCTAATGATCAGTTAGATAATTATACTTTCATTTTTCTAATTGTTCAAGAGCATTCAATGAAATTTTTTCGAAATGTAAAATACAGTTTTTTAATTTATTCCCTTCTTCTTGGTCTATAAAAGTGAACAGAGAAGAAAATCAACCAACGTGAAGAAAAAGTTAAATTCAAACCATTACTATTATGCATCATTTAAAATATAGGATACAGATTCAATTACAAGATTAGAGTTAAATACCAGATGAAAATTACAAAAGTTAATAAAAATCGCATCAAAATAATGCTTGCTAATATTTTGATACAATAAACCTGACAACATTTTATCCGTTATTTAACTCGCATACGATAATAGTAATATATCATACATACTAAAAAATATATATATATTGTTTACCATATATAATATGAAAGATTTTATAAAAGTAAAAACCTCTAGGTAAACATAACAGAGCTTAGTCATTCTTATTAGTATTTATAACTATTTAAATCCATCATTTACATAACGCATGATTAGGAAATTTACTTTGTTAAATTTATTTGCAGATATGTTCCATTGAAAATACAGTATGTTCTACATCCAATAGAATGTAGGGTAAACTATGAATTATCGGTCAGTTTCATGTCTTCGGTCATATAAGAAAAAATAATATTACAATTGTTATTTTATTTTACTTTTAGTTGGTATCCATGATACCTGCAGGTATCATGGATACCAACTAAAAAATTGTAATATTGTTTTTTCTTATATGACCGAAGATATGAAACTGACCGATAATTCGTAATTTACCCTATTTCTAAATTGACTTTATTTTAGCTGCTCACAGCTGGTGTCTAAGATATGGCTCTATGTTTTGCAGGAATAAAAGGGAAACTAAATGCCTTGGAATTTCACTATCCTTAGAAAAAATCTAAATTTTATTTTATGTCTTGATAACTGACAGTAAATATCATAATTTGGAAAAATATGATAAAAAGATATGTCCATTAGTAATATCATAATATAAATAATGGAATAAATTATTAGAAGATATTGTTGATTATTTAATTCTAATTTGATAGTTATATTTATATATTTATTGAAAGTCCATACAATTTTAACACTTGTATATACATTACAGCTTATAGTAACTAAAAATAATAGTGTTATGAATTATAATTACAATATAATAAAACTATATATTTCTCACTAACGATCTGGAATAATATCACTTTATCAAGGGTGTCGAACCAAAATGCAAACTTTCAGAATCCAAGAAAATATTTCTTTCTATATCCATGTATTTGTTATTCAATGAATAGGCCTAGCTATTTAATGCGCTGTTTGTACTTATTGAACTATAGGGGCCGTACACACGTGGGTTGGAAATCTTTCCACCAGACTTTTTGCTAAGCTCCTTCTTTTCCACGAAAATATAAGAAAAAAACGATTTAATAATTATTTATTTCAGTTGGTATCCATGATACCTGCAGGTATTATGGATACAACTGAAATAAATAACATTTATATCGTGTTTTCTTATATTCTTGTGGAAAAAGTAGGATGAGCTTAGCTAAAAGTGTGGTTAAAAGACTTAAAAAAACCTACGTGTGTACGGCCCTTAACAGGTGCTCTATCCCATCTTAAGACTTTTACTTTCTAGGTAGAATGGCCAGGCTTGCTCTGGAATAAAATCTTCCCCTCTTAAAGGACGTACACTTGAAGGGTTTTAAAGTCTTTCCACCAGACTTTTTGCTAAGCTCCTCCTACTTTTTCCCCGAAACTTTTGAATCAAATGAAAAAAAGGATAAAATTATTATTTATTTTAGTTGGTATCCATGATACCTGCAAGTATCATGGATACCAACTGAAATAAATAATAATTTTATCCTTTTTTCTTATGTGATTCAAATTATCTTGGAAAAAGTAGGAGGAGCTTAGCAAAAAATCTGGTGAAAAGACTTTAAAACTCTTCGTGTGTATATCTTCCTATCTTACGGTGCTTTTTACTACATTCAAATTATTCTCATAAAAGTCATATTTACTAAACAGTGTATTTTTTGAACCAATAAATGATAAGCGGTCATTTACTCGTTTTGATTCCCTATGTAATTGACAGATTATTTATAGGTATCAGTTAATAAATAAAACCTGAAATTAATAAAATAAAAAATTAGTTAATCTTAAAGTCTATAATCTGATCTCAAACACCCGAATTGGTAGATAAAAACAACTACAAAAGATTTAAACTCATTGGCAAATTATTCCCTTTCAATCAGTTTTCAATGTAGGGAAATTAATCTATAACTACATAATTCGTTAAAATAAAATTCATTGTAAGTTATAGAAAATTATAGCCAAAAATATACTCTAATATTCACTATACATAGGAATGCCGTATTCCACTACACCCACACAGTTCAATATACATCATGAAATATAGAGTAGAACCGTACAAAGTACCGGCATAACACGGGGAAAACATTATAAAAAATAGCAAGATAGAAATAGTCTAAAAAAGATACCGGTCGATACACCTCACATTTTAACTCGATATCCATTGTCACAGAGCTCTGTAAGGAGACTTAACGATGATGCTATTATTACCTTCTAAAATTGCGTAAGCTCATGTTTTAGTTAGCAATTATTTATTTGTAATCTTATTATTTGCAAAACTCAAAAGGTATTCAACCGAATTGCCTGAAATTTGGTGGGATGATTAGTCATATCCAGGAAGTGTTTGGTTAGATTTTGGGACGGATCAGGTTAAAGGTCAAGGTCGTTTTTAAATTAAAAAGTATTCAGCCAAGATGCCTGAAATATGGTTGAACCATATTAGGAACGATCGGGTTAAAGATCAAGGTCATTTATAACTCATGAACTATTGGATGGTCAAGGTCATTTGTAAGCAACGGCGAAGGTATGCGTTACTATACTACACTATAAAACTTGCATCTTCAGTAGGTACAACATCAAAATTCATATAAATTCAAAGAACTATCAAAACTTTTATAGAACATCTTTTCATATCAAATGCAGCTTACAATTGAACTAAAGTGTTAAATTGACAATAACATTGACCTATTGAGACATAATAGCAAAATAGCAATGTACATAGGACACGACACAGTAGCTGATAGGACACAGTAGCCGATAGGACACAGTAGCCGATAGGACACAGTAGCCGATAGGACACAGTAGCCGATAGGACACAGAGCCGTTAGGACACAATAGCCGATAGGAAACAGTAGCCGATAGGACACGACACAGTAGCCGATAGGACACAGTAGCCAATATGACACAATAGTCAATATATGACACAATAACCGATATGATACAATAGTCAATATGACACAATAGCCGATAGGACACAATAGCCAATATGACACAATAGCCAATATGACACAATAGTCAATATATGACACAATAACCGATATGATACAATAGTCAATATGACACAATAGCCGATAGGACCCCATAGCCAATATGACACAATAGTCAATATGACAAAATAGCCAATATGACACAATAGTCAATATATGACACAATAGCCGATATGACACAATAGTCAATATGACACAATAGCCAATATTACACAATAGTCAGTATGACACAATAGCCAATATGACACAATAGTCAATATGACACAATAGCCAATATGACACAGTAGCCGATAGGACACAATAGCAAATATGACACTTTAGCCTATATGACACAATAGTCAATATGACACAATAGTCAATATGACACAATAGTCAATATGACACAATAACCAATATGACACAATAGTCAATATGACACAATAGTCAATATGACACAATAACCAATATGACACAATAGCCAATATGACACAATAGTCAATAGGACACAGTAGCCGATAGGACAAAATAGCAAATAGGACACTATAGCCTATATGACACAATAGTCAATATGACACAATAGTCAATATGACACAATAGTCAATATGACACAATAGTCAATATGACACAATAGTCAATATGACACAATAGTCAATATGACACAATAGTCAATATGACACAATAGTCAATATGACACAATAGCCGATAGGACACAGTAGCCGATATGACACAGTAGCCGATAGGACACAATAGCAAATAGGACACTATAGCCTATATGACACAATAGTCAATATGACACAATAGTCAATATGACACAATAGTCAATATGACACAATAGTCAATATGACACAATAGTCAATATGACACAATAGTCAATATGACACAGTAGTCGGCTACCATGTCCTATCGGCTACTGTGTCCTATCGGCTACTGTGTCCAATTGGCTACTATGTCCAATTGGCTACTGTGTCCAATTGGCTACTGTGTCCAATTGGCTACTGTGTCCAATTGGCTACTGTGTCTAATTGGCTATTGTATATTTACCCAGGCAATAATTAATGGTCATCAGTTATTTCAATACTCTCATTACTTTCGAGATAAAAATACCGCCTCAATAATTGCTTGCTGCTTCGCTAAAATGAAACACTGCAAAAGTTAGGCAGAATAAATGAAGTACCGCACACTTGAATGTATTAACTGTAAAATATTACTGTGAGAGATAGAATTTTAGGAAATATTAGGGCACCACCTCTTTTGCTTTCCCAATTTTCAAAAGAGGTAAATTCATAAATATAGAACACTCTGAAATATTATTGTGAATATGGTTATTATTATACAATAATAATTGTTACTGGACTATATTATCCATATTTAAAGATAATTTCCATTTCTTTTAACTGATATTTCATTGTAATTTTGTGTGTCATAGACAGAAATCTCTTGGCATGGTAGAAATGGTTCTTTTGCTTCAGTAAATAGTTTGTAGGGATCTATTAAGCTTAGGATTATAAGTTAGAGAGCATTAGTGGATGAGATGGTAATACTCAGCAGATGCAATCTATCACGATCACGAGGTTAAAAGATCTCAACTCATCAGAACCTAGGGAGTAGTGGTGCGATGTTCACAGTCATGTCAAAGGGGCAGTCTAACTCACAAAATGGTAAGTAATTGTTTTTTGCTGTACAAGGTATATCATCGCATGTGTTCCTTATTCGAAAATAATCAGTAGAACTAACTTGATAATAAAAACAATAATATAATTAATACTATTTCCTTTTTTTTCTTTTCCTATTAATTGAAATGTGTAAGAAAGTTCAATTTCTTTCTCTAAATTATAATTTCAACACTATCATATTTTTCACTTATTTCTCAAAAGGCTCACATTCATGTAAACGTAAATAAAAAGAAAAAAGTTTGTGGACACTTATTTGACATTTCTTACAAATAAAAAATGTAGAATTCACTTTTTGACTAAATACTAAATATTCTCTGCTATATAAATTTTTTTAACTAAACTTGACGAACAAATATTCTAATGTCCTCTACTCTATTTACGTCATTCTACCACACCAGACATTGCAATGTCCTCTATTCTATTTACGTCATTCTACCACACCAGACATTGCAATGTCCTCTATTCTATTTACGCCATTCTACCACACCAGACATTGCAATGTCCTCTATTCTATTTACGCCATTCTACCACACCAGACATTGCAATGTCCTCTATTCTATTTACGCCATTCTACCACACCAAACATTGCAATGTCCTCTATTCTATTTACGCCATTCTACCACACCAGACATTGCAATGTCCTCTATTCTATTTACGCCATTCTACCACACCAGACATTGCAATGTCCTCTATTCTATTTACGCCATTCTACCACACCAAACATTGCAATGTCCTCTATTCTATTTACGCCATTCTACCACACCAGACATTGCAATGTCCTCTATTCTATTTACGCCATTCTACCACACCAGACATTGCAATGTCCTCTATTCTATTTACGCCATTCTACCACACCAGACATTGCAATGTCCTCTATTCTATTTACGCCATTCTACCACACCAAACATTGCAATGTCCTCTATTCTATTTACGCCATTCTACCACACCAGACATTGCAATGTCCTCTATTCTATTTACGCCATTCTACCACACCAGACATTGCAATGTCCTCTATTCTATTTACGCCATTCTACCACACCAAACATTGCAATGTCCTCTATTCTATTTACGCCATTCTACCACACCAGACATTGCAATGTCCTCTATTCTATTTACGTCATTCTACCACACCAAACATTGCAATGTCCTCTATTCTATTTACGTCATTCTACCACACCAAACATTGCAATGTCCTCTATTCTATTTACGCCATTCTACCACACCAGACATTGCAATGTCCTCTATTCTATTTACGCCATTCTACCACACCAAACATTGCAATGTCCTCTATTCTATTTACGCCATTCTACCACACCAGACATTGCAATGTCCTCTATTCTATTTACGCCATTCTACCACACCAGACATTGCAATGTCCTCTATTCTATTTAAGTCATTCTACCACACCAAACATTGCAATGTCCTCTATTCTATTTACGCCATTCTACCACATCAGACATTGCAATGTCCTCTATTCTATTTACGCCATTCTACCACATCAGACATTGCAATGTCCTCTATTCTATTTACGCCATTCTACTACATCAGACATTGCAATGTCCTCTATTCCCTAACATAGTCATTGAGTTTAGGACATTTTTGAGAGTGTTTAATTGATATTGTGCGCCTGACTGACTAAAAGTGTGCTTTTTTCTATTTCACAATTGTGGTAAATTGGAGAGAGGCAAATTGGTGGGTTTAGGTACAGGGAAGAGAACACTGAATATTACTCAGGTGGAGAATATCAAAGTAAACAAATAGTAACTCACTAATAATCAATTCGAATTGAATAGATAAACATTTATGATAGTTCAAGGAAAGCATCGGCAGCACTCATGTTATTTTGTAGTTAAATCTATCAGTTTGTCTCTCATATATTAGATAAGAAATGTTCAACATTTTCTATTTTAGTAGGGGTTTAACGTCTGCTTCGAAACAAAAAGCCAAATCGCACATGAAATTTTCTGCAAATATATAATAATTAATTATCTATTACTAGTATGTACATATGAAAATAAAATATAAATTAAATCAATTAAGAAATATCTGTTCAGCCTGAGAGAATGTTATTCATCATCAAAAGTTATTTTTCAGGAGAGGCATTTTAGTATATGTAATGTATGTACATTTAATAGTATATCGTTAGCGGTCAATTCGTGAGCAATAATGATGAAACTTTAATCAAAACAATCAGTATTTTAAGATTTATATGTCTATATGGGTAAGTCAACAATACATGTTTTTGTGTTTAGAAAGTTGTACTTGCAAAGAGTGATATGCATAACATCAAACTAGTTTTCTTTTCCCAGGACAAGACTAGTTACCAACCACTAAGCATGGCTAGCACTAGTAACTCTGAAGATGAAACCAACAAACTAAAGTCTAAGAGACTACCGACTCCTAAAAAGAAAGTAAATAAAGGTGAGTGAGCTGGATTTACATTCATGACGTACGTGGCTACTACGTTAGTACCATTCAACTCAACTAAATCAATTTGATAGTCTAATAATATTGAATAAAGTACATCGCAGTACTCTGACACTCAAAAGTATTCGGAAAGTAGGTGTTAACGCAGATAATCTGAAATTTGTAAAGGTCAAATTTGTTATTTCACTTATTTGACCTTTGTGTGAGATTCTCCTATTTCTGTGAATAAGATAATTTTTGTTTCTTTATAATTACGAAAATGTTTATCAATTCTACATTTTTATTAACTTTAATTCACAAGAGAATAATAACTCTGAGTCACATGAGTGTAATAACTCTGAATCACATGAGTGTAATAACACTGATTCACATGAGTGTAATAACTCTGATTCACATGAGTGTAATAACTCTGAATCACATGAGTGTAATAACTCTGATTCACATGAGTGCAACAACTCTGAGTCAATGAGAATAATAACTCTGATTCACATTAGTATAGTAACTCTGATTCACATGAGTGTAATAACTCTGATTCACATGAGTGTAATAACTCTAAGTCACCTGAGTATAATAACTCTGAGTCACATGAGTAAAATAACTCTGATTCTCACGAGTATAATAACTTTGATTCACAAGAGTGTAATAACTCTGAGTCACCTGAGTATAATAACTCTGATTCTCACGAGTATAATAACTTTGATTCACAAGAGTGTAATAACTCTGAGTCACATGAGTAAAATAACTTCTTCCTTACCCATTTCTTACCACTTTCTTCTCTCCAGGAGCAGCCCAGCACCTTAACGGTAAATCTTACCAAGATTTTGGCAGTAGGAGAGACAGCAGAGCATCAACTTCTGCCGTCACTCTTTCATCCGGTGAGAAAAGAGTCAGTGACGTCACTACAGCACACTGCGCTGAATATTTAGAGTGTTGTAAAGGGGACTACCAAGCAGTCAATTTAACTGCTTTGCTTTTCAAACATTTGTATCTAGTAAATTATTATTGGAACCCCTTTTTTAATTTCTATTGAGCTTCTCTTATCAAAGAAAATGTGGCGGGAAAGGGTAACAAGATCAAATTACTGAAATCTGACAAACGAAGATTAAGTGTTGATAGTAAATTATAATACTTGGTATACGAATAGAATATTGGTTAAACCATATAATTTAAATAATAATTGCATGTCCGGTAGAACGGATAAATTTTATTCTTTAATTGTAGGGGATATCCGTTTAAAAATTGTCAGTGTACGAGCTTTACCTGTATAAGTTATATTTTATTAAGGCCCCCTTCACTCTTGCGTTTCTCAACGCCTACTTTAAAAAATGTTCATGGCAAAAAGTTTAGCTACAATTAATTTTAACGGAGCCCTTCACACTTGTTTTAGAAAAAATGCTTGTGAAAAAAACGCAAGTGTGAAGGGCTCCGTTAAAATTAATTGTAGCTAAACTTTTTGCCATGAGCATTTTTTTAAAGGTGGCGTTTAGAAACGCAAGTGTGAAGAGGGCCTAAGTGTATAGCAACACAATTTTGTCACTTAACGATATTTGAAAGGCACATCAGTAGTTTAGGGGAAAAACACTGAATTCATTGTATTAACAATAGTTGTACTCTATCAAAATGTTTTATCAGGTAGTGATATTTCCAGTGGTATTTGCAGCTACAACCTCAATGCTGTGTCTGACTCCGATGAAGATAGCGATGAAGTGAGTATGGCCTGGTGATTAGGTTATAGGTTAGATTAGATTTAGGTGGAAATGATTCCACAGTTTCGATAATCTGAAAAAAAATCTATAAATAACAACCAGGAATCATAAATACAAATTCAAATAAAGAATTATTAAAATATACAGTGGTTCTACCAAAAATGTATCCACTGCCATTGAATATAATTGTAAGTATTCAGTTTAATTCAATGTTGAATTATGCAGATTCAAGGCAGTGGATACATTTTTCATGGACACACTGTATATAAATTTGCTTATTTATTATCGAAAATGTGGAAACGCTCGATTTAATTCGGAACTTAGCCCAGTATTCTCTGGACGTTATACATACTACTTTTATTTTATGTAAAAGTAGAACTGCATATACATATTTATCATATGTAAAGATAATTCATAATCTTCTATTTTATACACTGAGAGAAATCAATTTAGTGGTAGAGATTAGTAGAGATTTAGTGGTGCCATAGAAGATAGTAGGGCCATATAACTCCTATGGCTCTACAATTACTTTCTCTCAAGAATACATATAGTATTATTAGTATATAACAGTTATGCTAATTATATACACAATCCTATCGGTAGTTTACTTCTTCATAAATAATTTTTTGAAAATAACAAAATATATCATTTTGAGAATTACCAGTAGGAATAAGAAAAGTAAATATTTAAAAGAGTTACTTATTGAAATAAACTTAAAACTCAATAAAAAATTTATGTTTCCAAATGAGTGAATTAGTATCATCAGCATATAAACAATGATTGTGAATTACAAATACTTAGGTAGGAAGACTAAGAACTCTTTTCCGAAAGTGTGTATGGAAGACACAACATTCAAAGCCCTATCATTTAAACACCTCCAGTTATATGACACACTTCTACCAATAGCCTTCGCAGCAAGACAGTGTGTTTATCTAACACACTGTCAAAGGTATCAGCCATTAGCAAACAGCAATGAAACTTAGGCAGCTTCAATCGAAGCAATTACCATTCTTTGTAGGGATGAAGCGAGCATTACAATAACTAACCAAAGTCCTAGCTGCTCCAGTTATTCTATGTGTCTAAAAATAACCATAGTGGTGAGGTATTACACTGGATGTAATGGCATACTGTGTGTCTATAGACTGTAGGAAAATGGAAAAGCATACTATTTTTGAAAGAATCAACTGAATTTTAATGAATATATTGAAATAATTATTGAAAATTGTTGTATTAAATGATAGTTATTTTTGTTATGTATAAAATGATACACGACAGGTAGAAAAGTTAACTAATTTGTATGGAATTAAAATAATTATGTGTCCAGGTAAAATATCATTTCTATTTGCTTTTATCCTCCATATGTACTTATATTTCAACATTTGATAATGATAAACTGATGTGGAATATAAAATATTTACATCAGCTGAACATAATATTGTGCGAGTCCAAAGTTTACAGGATACATAAACTTGAATCCTAACTCCCAATATTTCATGATATCAATAAATTAATGATAATTATATCAACAGGCATTGTCGTATTGTAGCTGTTTTTATTTTAATTAATCGTTAAAAAAATTGTCTACATTGTTATTTGTTACCATAATAGCAATGATGTTTTTTTTTTCTGGCAGATATATGTCCGCAAACCCTCACACGGGTGCCACAGCTTCCACATCTCCTCTGACAGAGTAGTGTCAGGTAGACTGTACGCTGCTGCTATCCTCACTGTTATTTTCATGGTGAGAAGGTGATGATAAATAAACATGATGACGATCATTAAAATGTTATAGAATATTCTCTGAAAACTTTAGCAATGCATAATACATATATTGTTGAATCAATGACTGCATTTCAGGTAAGTAACAATAGGTACTTGTTTGTAAGATCAAATATCGTCTATTATGCGATAATATAATAATAACTATGAAGAATGGAAACGTCATTAATAATAAAATATATAAAGAATCCATCAAAAGTATTTGCCATACAACTATATCTGTACTTGAAATATCTATCAAGTTCTTATCCATTTTATCTCCTGCACATCTTCTGTTCAGACAATTCAAGGTGTTGGTGGTTACCTGTCTTGGAGTCTGTCAGTTCTGTTCAACGCAGGGCATCTTCTGGGTGATTTCTGCGGTTTGTTGGTGACAATGGCCATGTGCACAGTGTCCAAAAGACAACCATCCACCACCATGAACTTCGGATACTTCAGAGCAGGTGACTGTGACCAGTGGAAGGAAGACAATTTAGTTTGATATTCAATTTATTTTCAATAAATTAAATGTTTCACTGCTTAATATGGTAAATTCCGAGTTATCGGACGGCTCCACTTTGAAACTGAAAAATTATTAATTCAATTCTGTAGTAAGATTTTAAGTTCTATTTCCTATATGTCACTATTACATCAATGTTCTTTCAGAGGTGATAGGCAGTGCTGTAAGCCTCCAAATAATGTGGACATTGAGTGCCTTTCTGATGTACCTTGCCATTGATCATGCGATCTATCATACCTACCTGCTCATAGATCCTGATATCATGATTGTGACGAGTGGTATTGGCGTCATATCTAGCATCATGTGAGATCTTATTTTTCGATTATTTCCCCCAATTTTTTCCATTTTCTTTAAACAATTTCGATAATTCTGTTTGATTGTAAGCAGAAATATAAATGCATTCAACGAAATTACTAAAAAACCTATGACTTTCTTACAAGTACTTATATTTTTAATTTATTATTTGCATTTAAAAATAAATGGATATAAGTGTTTTTATCTCTCCTTCTCTCCCGAAAGTTTGGCAATAGTCATCAGAGGAGGAATCTGCAGTGCGAGTAAAGGAAGAAGAAGGTACTACAACAGGAACCAATTACCAGACATCAAAAGTGTGAAATTCTCAAAAGGAGTCATTACGTCCCCAACTGCACCAATGTTAGGTAAAGTGGATGAGAATGGCTTGGGAGAAATGATAATGCGGACCACCCTGAACCACTTCTACGGAGACATCATTCTATCAGCCATTGTCTTTACGGTGGCTGTTATCATCAAATATATGGTTCGTTTAACTTCTTTAGATTTAGTTTAGTTTATTAAATTGATATATTGACTTAGTCATATAATAGTTTTCATTGAAATTTAGCCAGAATGGTGCGTTGTGGACACCATTGTGACTTTGTTAAGCGGAGTGATAGTGCTTACTTGTACAGCAACTTACCTCAGACAACTAACGAAGGTGAGAATTTACTGAGTGAAAACTGTCAAACTTACACGGGAAATATTCAGATTTTCACTGAAAACATTCAGATTTTCACTGAAAACATTCATATTCAAACACCTCAATATTCTGAAATAGGTCTTAATGGAGGGCACGCCATCAAACATCGAATATTCGTCAGTTCTGTCAGATCTGGAAGGTTTACCAGGTGTCAGGAGTGTTCACAGTCTTCATATCTGGTCACTGAGTTTGAACAGGAGTGCTTTAGCTGTTCATCTGGCTATTGGTCAGTACTTATATCAAATTGACTAAATAATTGTAACATTTGTGAACTTTTAGAAACTTTTCTTAATTAATAGAAAATATATTATTTTTGTACCGTTTATCAGTTTACTGATAGAAAATAATTTATAGACATATTTTCTTGAAAATACCACTACTTCTGTGTAATTTAACATCAGTATCGTATACTGAACTTTCTTTCATTCTCTGTTTTCCCAGATACGCCGTTCGAGTTCGAGTCTATCAGAGAAGTAGCCACGAACATGCTGAGGGTTCGCTACCGAATTTACTACAGTGTGGTGCAAGTGGAAAAATTTAGAACTTCCATGAAGGACTGCCGACAATGTCAGCCATTAAAGTGAAATGTTTTTCCTTATTAATATACTTTAAGCTAATAAATGTTATTGAGTTTTTCTAATAGATGAGAACACAAATTTATCTAATCTTTATTTTATAATTAAGATCCAGAATATGTATCTGTTACAATAATTAACCAGAGTTCAAGAAAAGGGTTTGTTGCTATTTTATTTAGATATTCTTAACATGGAACCCTAATTAATGGAAATGGTAAGCGAGTTAGAAGGCGAGGTGTAGAACATTTCAAAGACCTGTTTCTACTAGTTTCAAATATCCTATAGTTCTGTATTTAGTCTTCATTAATTCAAAATTGTAGAATATAAATAGTAGTTATGATGACATATCATGATATTACAACATGAAAAGATATGGATGTCAATGGAAAATTAGGTTGCTATGAAAATTCGTCCACGGAAAATTCATCCTCGGAAAATTCGTCCACGGAGGAAATTTCGGCCTCAGAAAATTCGTCCGTTTTCTTAAATTAGGAATAGAAAGAAAGACATTATTGAATGTTAATAATATATGTACGAAAGAGATAATTGCATTTGCTTAATTTCTGGTTACATGAAAATAACGGTTCTAGGAATATCGCCGTGGAAATTTTCGCCGTAGGAAAATTCGCCGTTAGGAAAATTCACCGTGAGGAATATTCGCCGTGAAGAAGAAATTATTGATTATAGAACTATTCAAATACCTATAAGTATTTATAAAAAAATATTGATAATTTGTAAAGTAAACCAATTTGTTAAATAACTAATATAAGAATTTATAATTGTAAATATTAGTTGTAGGTAATTATGTAACATTGTATATCTGATAAAACTAAGATTCCTAAAATTTATGTTAACTGTTCATATATGCAATGTATATTATAATCCATAAAAATCTTCGTTGCTGCAATTCTAACGTAATATGAGGAATGAATAGGAATATAATATGTTTAGTCATATATTATTATTAATATTATTTCCATATAGTTATTAACATACATAGAAATAAATATATTCAGTTACATTATTATTTAAAAATTATATAAATATTCCTCACGGCGAATCTTCCTAACGGCGAATTTTCCAACGGTTAAATTTCCTACAGCGAATTCTCCGGTCACCGAAAATAACATATATTCAGCAGTTTTAACTGTTGATGAAAAATTCATGCTATGTAGCTAATATATTATATTGTATATAATTAAAAATGAAAAAAAATGAAAAAATAACTTAATCAAATATTTAAATTGAATAGCTGGACTATTTTAGCTATGCAAAACATGGGCATTAGCTGTCAAAAAATTTGCTCCTTTATTCGGGGTTCTAGGTCCTTTCGTTGAAAGCACATTCACCGCACAACAATTTTGCCGAGTTGACACTTTCGCTGAAAATCTGACAATTATTCACCCAAATTAGGTATACATACTTTACAGTAGAAAACAGTAAAGTATATATCTTGTCACTTTCAAACCAGGCCGGAGAGATCCAGGCGTTTAATGAATTTTGCGTTTAATGAATAAAGTTTTCGTGGTAGAATATTCAGCGGACGAACTTTCCGGTCAATGAAAATTAGGTACGTTTTTCATGCAGCAGCGAATGTTGCGATGATCGCCCAGCAAAAGGAATACATTGAAAGAGTGCTCAGCGATATATCGCTCGTTGCAAAATAGCCCTATATAGGAATAACATTGAACTATTTCTCAGCGATAATCGTTAGGCAAGATCGTAACAATCGCTGTATTGAAAATGTTTAAGAAGAGATGCTGAAGTTATACAGATGTGCAGCAGACATCGAATCCAATGGACAAAATTGACTGAATTTTACCGTAACGCGGAGAAAATTTGTGAGTGCTACAGATCTTCTTGCAGACAGGGTAAGTTATAATTAATCGAACGATTCCTTTCATATAAGAAAATATATATGATTATGAAAATAGAAAGTAAACTATATGACGTGCACTCGTAGAGCGCATACCTTAGCCGTCGTTTATAAATGACATTGGCCATCCAATAAACCATGGGTTATATCGATCCTTGGCCTTTGACCTGTTTGCTCCAAAAATCTAAATAACTATTTCCTGGATAATGAACAATCGTCCCACAAAATTTCATGCAATTTGGTTAATACTTTTTGAGTTATTGAGTTATAAGTGACCTTGATATTTGACTTTTGATCCGATCGCACTCAAGATCTAACCAATTGGTTCTTAGAAATTGACCATTCGTCACACACATGCAATATACATAGTTGAATACTTATTGAGTTATAATTGACATTAACCAATCGTTTAATGTGTTTAATATAACACAATTATATAAATCAAAGTATCTTTTATTTACTTACCTATACTGAAAGAGAGTTCAGCAGTGGCTAATTTTTACACCGCTAATGCATTCACTACTTTTTTCAACAATCCTTGGAACACTGCATGTACACTAGCGGACAAAAATGTGGGACAATTCAGTTTTTTTACCATTTCTGAAATATTTTCCAATGGATTTAAATACTTTTTGCACTCAATGTAGCCACTTATAGTGTTAATAATGATATAAAATTTCAGCTTAATACGTAAGATAGACAAAAAACTTATGGTGGAGTCAATTATTTTCTCAAAATCACAGTGCCAAAAGGGTGGGACAATGTTAGAAAAATGCTATTTAAAGGAAGTTTAAAGTCAGTTTATCCACATTTCTCACTATGGCAATGAAGAATGAGTCGATTGCACCACTTTGTTTACATTTTAGCCGGTTACATCATAGCAATGGCACCGAAAATGACTGCCTCCATGAAAAGGAGAATTGTACAACTTTATGAAGATAAAAATTCAATCTGGAAGATAGCTGAGGACTTGCAGTTGTCCAAAAGTGTTGTGGGAAGAATAATAAAGAACTACAAGGAGACTGGGAAAGTTTCACCACCGAAGAAGAAAGGTAGACCGCGAAACACCACTCCTAGAGACGATAGGACCATGAGGAAAATGGCACTGAAGGATAGGTTTCAGATGGCAGCAGGTATTTCTCGTGAAATGAGTTCCTCATACGATGTCAATGTTTCTTGTAGAACCGTGTCTAGACGCCTCGGCGAAATTGGCCTCTTTGCAAGGTCACCCGCGAAGAAGCCTTTGATTAGCCTCAAAAACAAGAAAGTTCGATTGAGCTTCGCCGAAGATCATGTATTCTGGACCGACCATCAGTGGCAAAATGAATTTTTTTCCGATGAAAGTAAGTTCAATCTATTTGGATCTGACAGGAAAAAATATGTAAGAAGATTTTGTCACGAAAGATTCGATAAAAAGTGCACCAAGAAAACAGTCAAGTTTGGTGGGGGCAGCGTAATGGTGTTCGGCATGATTTCATGGGAAGGGACGACTGATCTCGTCCGTCTAAACACAAGAGTTAATGGAACCATCTACAAGAACTTGTTACGAGATCATGTCATCCTAATACTTAGACGTTCTGCCTGCGAATCGCCCATTTTCATGCAGGATAACGACCCCTGCCACAAAGCTAAACACGTGATGGAGTTTCTTCGGGAGCAAAATGTGGCTGTAATGGATTGGTCCCCGCAAAGTCCGAACCTAAATCCAATAGAAAACCTGTGGTCCACTTTGGGGAAGAATGTGAGTGCCAGGAATCCCAACAACACTGAAGATCTTTGGCTCAAACTCAAAGAAGAGTGGGCGAAAATTCCACGAGATGATTGTCGCCGTCTCATTCAATCCTGTGGTAGAAGGTGTGCTGCAGTCATCGATGACAAAGGCCTTTTCACTAAATATTAATGTTAGTCTGAAATTTTTTTGTCTATATGAAGTTATTTATATTTTTGTTCACATTGTCCCACACTTTTGACACTGTGATTTTGAGAAAAAAATTGACTCCACCATAAGTTTTTTTCTATCCTACGTATAAAGCTGAAATTTTATATCATTATTAACACTATAAGTGGCTACATTGAGTGTAAAAGTTATTTAAATCCATTGGAAAATATTGCAGGAATGGTAAAAAAAACTGAATTGTCCCACATTTTTTTCCGCTAGTGTATATTGTATAGGCCTAGTCGTACCTTTAATTTTTTCTTATCTGAGGAGTAACAATTGTGATGGAAAGCAGGGTTTCAACCACTCAATAGGCGATTCAAAATGAAATACTGTTAAGAGTAGTAACATGTAGAACTGCCAAATAATTTCACGAATCTTTGATATCAAATAAGGAAGTAATCCGTTGAATTTGTGAAATGTGTGAGGTGTTAGATCTGTTATTATTATTAATGTGTTGGTAGTGTTTTAAATTGGGTTTTGTTTGTGAAATCCTTTTCTATTTACATTTCTTTCTTTCCTATATGTTATGATCACAATAGTTTTAACCATATCTATTCTAAACATTTTTGTACTTTCTCTCTTCTGAATTCTATTTCATGAAATAGTTAATAGCTTTTTAATAGCTTGCTGTTGTATTGAATTATCCTTACTATCCATTTCTTGTACTTCTTCTCTTCTGAAGTCTCTTGCAATTAGGTTGCTATAATCTTTAGTCATATTTTTATATCCGAACCTTCCATTTTCTTTACTTTGGCACTTCCTTTAAGTCGCATTCATGTGTGCCACATTGTTCGAACAATGTAACCTCTTTATAATAAGTTAGTTTGGCGGAATTATTGTTCGTGTTTGTGTGATGAATTATTATATTACACCTGTTTTAGGATTCGTATATACCTCTGTGTATTAAGTTGTAATATTTTTCCAGTTCACATATAACAATATATATCCATATGTTTAAGAAGATCTGGTAAATTGCTTATATCTCTCTGACTACTAAGTTCCATTTTCTATACGTCAAATTACTAATTAATAAACATCAATTGACCATATTTATGACTAATTAGGATAATTGCATTTGCTGCTCATAGTGCCTTTTTGTATCTTTCTCAGATTACTATATAAAAACTCAGTCCATAGCGATGTTTCATTTCGGAGAAGAAATTCCGAAACAACAATTATATAATTATCCTGGATCAAATGTAGTTTAAGGACCCCAGCTCAATCTGGGGTCCTTAAACTACACTTGGGTTAACACTGGAGTCCTTCAACTACACTTGGGGTATAGTTTGAAAATTTGGGGTCCTTAAAGTACACTTAATCCATTATTTGTGTTATACCTCAGTCTTATTACAATTTGTTATAGGACTGAGTCGTAATAAAATCAGTACCTGTATGTACCAGATGCGAGTTAAATCCCGATTAAAATTTTTATTAGGTTATAATCAAAGAAACGGATAAAAAAATTCAAATCAAATTAATTGTCAATACTAAAAAGTGACGTAAAAATAAAACTGAAAAATTATCTTTCAGAATTATAACTTTTGATCAGTTATTATTATCTATGATAAAAAATCATCTATCTATTATGATAAATGAATCGACCAAAATCCAATAGTAATTTATTATAAATTAAAAATTATATGGTTAGAGATTTTTCGCTCTATTATTTCTATACTTTGAAATTTCTTTCCTGTACCTATAAGTTGGAGGTTATAAAGCAAAAAAATTACTTAAATGTTTAATATTAAAGGGCTTAATATTTTTGTATCTGTATGAATTGAAGAGAATAAATACAAATAATTAGGATTATGCAATTTCAAGAAATCAAAGGTGAATGAAAAACAACGAATTAAACTATTAAGTAAATGAAAAGGTTTAAGCAATGTAAATAGAAATATTAAACCAAGCCTATGGAAATGTAGCTGATGGTTATTCAAAAAAATGCATACAATGTAAACTTTAAGTACTTCCTTATAATTTAATATTGAACCATGCTACTATTTAATCTTTACTGAACTAATAATATGAACTCTATGTAACTGATGCAGTAAACTATAAGCTGAAAAATTAAAACCAAATATTTCGAAACCTAGTGTTTAGTCACAATTTTACAGTAGCGACATAGCCACAACTCTACTAGACAGAGAACTACTTTAAAATATTAGAGACAAACAAGATACCAACCATTAACTCCAGTTCCAATAATAAAGCGAAAATTATAAGGTAAATTTCTTACTTTTAAATCTCATTAGAAATATTTTTTATAATTGCTACTGCGGTAACAATATAGTCTATTGGTTTTCGTCGGGCAATCCCAACGGTAATATCTTATTTAATGAAACCATAAAATATATTTAGGGGTTTCTGTAATATTAATATTACAATATTTTTTTGTAATCTACAATAAAATACGATCTATCAAATATAAATTTTCCCACTAGAATATATCAGCTTTTATTTTTCCTCGTCATATATTGTCTCTTATTAGACAATATTTATCTAATTACCGAAGCCATCAAAAATAAGATCGATCCATCCTTTGATTCTTGTAGCAAATACTTGACCCTAATAATCAGTCCTACCAACCAATGGCGAAGAAACCTCACAAAAGACTAATAATTTCTAGCATTTTAGGCACAATGCCGCAGATGTGAGGAGAAATTGATGAGGAAACCCTAACAGCGAATGAAAACACACAGGATGAACTGCACCTGCGCTCAAAAAAAAACTCATCTGTATGCTTGTTCCCCAGATAACAATTCCATAAAAGTTCTACTATTGCTATGTTATCAATTTGATATTTACTAAAATTATCATTTTACTAATAGAAGAATTTAATATATTAATAAAGTTTATTAATTATACATACGGCATAATGAACATTGTAGTATTATAGTTTCTTTTATATATAAACTTCACTGAAGAACAATCTGTAATATCACAATTTTCCTGTTATTAATAATATAATATCACAATTTTCAAGCTAGTTACCTATTTATTAACTAATAAAAAGTATTGTAACACCAAATTGTTATTTATTTCAAAATACCATTTTTCTAAATATTTTGTTAATTTAGTGTGTTTTCATTCTGCCATGCACTGTGTCTTTTCACCAATGCATGTATAATCATTATCTATTATATCCTAATATAGAAGTCTAAGTTCACCTATCAAGAATTAATATCAGTTTTCATCAAAGAAGTCTGATCTTTTTGGGTCAATTTACACTCACTCGATCTCCTTTTTTGAAATATTTACTTAATTTATAAGATCGATTAAATAATTACTTTATACGTCTCTGTTGCCAGTAAATTGTGATAATTTAATATGAATTTGTTAGTTATTACAATGCAATATTCGTAATTTTCAATAGCTAGAAAATTTGAACGCTTTTTTTGTAATAATAGTAATATAATTGTTAATATTATTGTATATTGTATTCAGTTTAATAAACCATTATAAATTATGCTATGTATATATTAGTTTGCATGTAGGTACATAGAAGTAAGTGAGGTTGAAAAATAAAACCCTTCTTACCTTTGCATATATGTGGAATGTTATATTTTACATTGCATTTATTTATTTATCAACTTACTCAAAAAATATTCAACCAAATAGCCTAAAATTTGTTGGAACGATTGATCAATGTCCAGAATTTTAGGAGCGATCAGGTCAAAGATCAAAGTCATTTATAACTCAAAAAGTATTCAATTATATTGCATGAAACTTGGTGGGACGATTGGTCATTATCCAAGAACGATTCGGTAAAATTTTGGAGCGATCGGGTCAAAGATCAAGGTCAAAGCCATTTGCAACTTAATAACTCAAAAGTATTCAACCACTTTGCTTGAAATATGGTAGGACGATTAGTCATTATCCAGTTAACAGTTTATTAGATTTTGCGAGAGAACGGTGCAAAGGTTGAGTTCAAAGTAAATTTATAACTCGAGTATTATTGGATGGTCAAAGTCTGTCGAGCACACGTAATGTAGTTTATCATATTTTTCGTACATATATATATATTTTCGTACTTATATATATAAGTGAGTTGTATAAATATAAAAAATTTTATTAAAAACTTCTTTCAAAAATAATTTAAGGTTATTTACTTTTATTAGCGTTTCTATGAAAAGCTGTTAAAAAACTTGCAAAGCTGAAATACTCAACTGAAGTAAATTTTCAGTCGCGCATAGCGTCCATTGATCGGCATAGCGGACACTTTTTCAGGTACATTTAGTGTCCGCTGTACAAGCTTTAACTCTATCCATATTACAAAATGCAGCCTCCGTTTAATTTAATTATTATTTTTTATTTCTGTGGAATTGATCGTTATTTTAAAAAATGAAAAAAATTGCAATCAATTTATACATGATTTAGTTTAAATTTAATCTAGATAGGAAAAAGAAATGAAAAATAAGTAGATAATTGTTGATAAAATATAGATTATATTCATTTTGATTTTGATTGTTTACTAGAAAGGTCGTGCTCTTTTTTACTGTCGTCTCCAGAATTTTCCCTATCGCTTACAAAATTTCAGGCAAAAGTAAGAGATTCTTCATTGCTATTCTCGGTTGTTTTGTGACATACATACATGGACTTAAGATATTCTTCAGAAAAAAAAATTTGGTATTAGATCAGGGAACGTCCAAAACAAAAGATTTAACACTTTCAAAAATGTTTCCCAACGAATGGTAAACCTGATTGTGTTGGCGGTTAAGGTACTCCATTCTGTTGTAACAATAACTGTACATATACAGGCATTCCCCGCTTTAATTACCAAATCACAACTCAGTTTAATTACCAAACGGTAACTAAAGCAAGGAAAAGTAACAAGAAATTTATAACTGTCACTCCTTGATTATATGTCTCATTTTCTCTGAGTCACGATGAGAGAAAATTTGTTTTAGAGTTAGAGTACTATATAAACAAATATATTCACTAACACGTTCCCGCGTATTGTACCACATGTGTACCATGAGATACTATCCACAATCGCGTATTGGTACACATGTGGTCCAAGTCAGCAAATTTACATACATCTGAACAAATGGAAAAAAACATGAAAACTTAGATTCATTTGATTATTCCAGGGTTAGGAATACATAAGTAGATTTCAGATGAAACAAAAAATGTTAGGTTTATTTATCAAAACAAATGCATTGTCCTCTTAGAACAATTTCTAAATTAGAAATATAATTTTTCCTAAAATTACAAAAATAGCCAAAAATTCTTAAATAACGAAACTAAATATTTAATTTAGTCATTTCCAATAGTGCAAATATATTCATCCTCTATATATTAGGAATAAAATCTATCAAAAAACGAAACATTTGAACGATTCCTAAAGTATAAAAATATATTTTCCTCAAAATTAGTAAAATATGAACAATACTCAGAGAACAAAACAGAATAATGCATACGATATAGACACAATTTTTTACAAAATAAACAATATTTATCAAAATAAACCAACAATTGTTCATTTCCTAGACGATCTCTTGCAGTCACTGATTTTCTTGATCCAGATTTTGTGGCGCATTATTTTGAGATGAAATAGGATTCGCAGAGATAGTATTTGATGTATCCTCACCAAAATCATCATCAGAATCACTAGATTCTAGTACTTAAAGGGGCAGTTCAGTCAAAATCAAACTATCGCCAAATTGGTCCTAAATCGATTTAGTATATTTATTTATGTAACATTAGAATATTCGTTGATTTTAGAAATGTTTATATAAAAAGTATATTGTAAATTAATGGCGCCATCTGTGGACTGCGTTGGACCGCGTAACTAATCATTGTAGTACGTAAACAAAATGATAACCAGTCCCAGACTTGAATCGGTTATTAACTTATGAAAATGGTGAAAAGAATTTGTGAAATGGAAAACTGTCCTTCGAGTCAATTAGATTTAGTTTTGAAAAGAAAACCATCTCTTCATAAATTACCTGTTAATACAGTTGATAGAAAAATTAATTACATGTTATCAGCTGTAAAATGTAAACAAATAGTACAGAGTGGTGGCGCCATCAGTGGGAGGACGCAGGAACTACTTCGAATTTATAAAATATGATATATATCGCTTATTATATTTTTTTCAACCGTTTAATTCTACAAGAATGCTTTATTCTTATTAAGTGATCGTTCAACATTAATATTATGAAAACAAAAATTGACTGAACTGCCCCTTTACCTAAGGTTCTTGCGAAAATTCCTCACCCGAAAAATCACTTTCAAATTCATTTTCATCATCTTTCTCAGGAAAAAAATCCGTGATGCTCTTGCGAGGGAAAATGAACCATTTTACTTGTGTTTCGATGTTTTTCGTATAACGACCCAGCTTCCATGATGTTGAAACCAATGGACAAAGAATTAATGGCTTATATACTAGTTTATAACATGAAAGTCAATAAAAAATATAAGAACACATTAGTCATCGCGAGATAAGCCTATAAAACACATGGTACATATATGGTACAATACGCAATATTCTTTAACAAGTTCCTTCTATTTGCGTATTGTACCATATTTGTACCACGATTTTCTTTTGTTTCAAATTATTGTAATGATATATGACAACACACTCACCTACTTTCTTGACGCTGCCAAGCTGTGCACTGGCTAAAGCCCCGTCCAGACGGTCAAATTTTTCAGAGAAGTGACAAACTTAATGACAAACTAAATGACGATAACTTCCTAGCGTCAGCAAATCGTCAAACTTTTCATCAGTTTTTTTATTCCAGCATGTTGGATATCGTCAGCAAAAAGTTTGTCAAACTATTTGCTGACGATAAAGTTTGAAGTACAAACTGACTTTCCGGCAATAATATTTTTTATTTGCGCGTCATTTTAGTTTATTACAGCTTGGTACACCTACAAAAACCTCATTTTTTTCAAACTTAGTAAGTATCTATCTAGTTACAATGGCTGACGACAGACTTTAATACTTGGTTGTATTAGATCTAAGTTATAGGTTGGCTACCTACGTTGTGAATTGTTTTCTATGATCTATTTTTGACTATCCTTTCCAAGACGATATTTTGTCATTAAAAACAAATTATTTTTTCTGGTTTCTTACTGTTCTAAATTTAAAAAATATACATCCCTACCAAGTTGTATAATTTTTATTTTCACGATATATAACATTAATTTTGACGAAACTGACGCCAGTGAACCTCAAACTTTTGGCGAGAAAATTTGACCGTGTAGACACTCCTTGAAAACTGACGATAAGTTTGTCATTTAGTTTGTCATTAAGTTTTGCACTTCTCTAAAAAAAATTTGATCGTCTGGACGGGGCTTAATGCATCAAAAAAAATGTAACGCAATAGCGGATTTGATTGCAAATGAGCATACGCGGGGAACGTGTTAAACAGCGTTTAAAGTTTAAAGTTGTGAATTTATTAAATGTTTTAAAATCCATCCATAGCTTAACTCTCACTCAGTATAGGTGAGTAATTAATAGATACTTAGATTTCTATAATTATTGTGTTTCATTGAACAAACAGCAACTTTATGCTCCATGAAATAATTTTGGAAGAAGGGTACTAAGTTTCAAGTTATTGGTACGTTCTACATTTTCGGACACGTCCGAAAAGAAAATTTAATAATTATTATTCAACTTGTATTCAAATTGGTACCATGAACACCAATTGAAATAAAAGTTAAATAATGATTATTGAATAGATATTTTTACGTGTTCGAAAATATGGAAACATGCGATAACACGGAACTTACCCTAAAATGAGACATGTTGAATTTCTTAACCAATTCCTTCTAATAACCTCATCTGGATTATATTTTTGATGTTTTTGATAGTTACCGTGAAATAATCACAAAAAATTGTCTTTGTTTCCTATGTCTACGAACGATACCTTACTTATTTCGAGGAGTAAGGTACTGCGTTCATATGTGATTACCGGTTCTAGGACAACTCGCCGCCAGACAATTCGCCGTGAGGACAACTCGCCGCCAGGACAACTCGCCGCGTGATTTATGCTTTGCCCGCGTATACATCATGTATGCATAAATCACGCGTCGTGTGGGCACACCTACCCCTTGGTCAGACCAGTGACTGATGCACCTCCTCCGTGTATTTGCAGATCGTGTTCTCATTGGAAGCTGACCATGCTCTCATCAGTCATCGGATCCTTGATTATAATTTTACTTTTTTTCTGTTATTTCGATGACAAATGATACTAATATGCTAGGTGATATTGATGCTGATTTGAACCATTTCAATAATTTGTATCCAAACTTGAATGATGAAATAAAATATTATAACTGGGATTCTTTAGGTAGAGAAATAATAGCATCTGTGCGGTCTGTACCTAGAGCACACTTTAATATTGTACATACGAATATCAGATCAATCTTACACAAATTCGATGATTATGTTGGTGATATTAATGCCGCTGGGCTTGAGTTCGATATCTTGTGCTTTAGTGAAACTTGGTTAAGGGACGACATAACCCATTTGGTACACCTAGCAGGTTACTCTGCACATCATTGTGTGAGAGACGGTAGAGGTGGTGGAGTGAGTGCATTTGTCAGAGATGAATATGAGTGTGTAGTTTTAAATGAGTTAACATTGTCGCTTCCTTATATAGAAACAATCTGTATAAGAGTTAAGAGATTAAATATATGCTTATTATTATTAGTGATCTATAGACCACCTAGCGCCCGTTCAGATCTATTTCTCAATGAGATCTCAAATATTTTAGATGGGGTAAATGCCAATACTTATGATGAGATTTTCATAACGGGAGATTTTAATTTTGATACACTCAGGATTGATGTAAATGATGAGAGTAGACAGTTTATTAATCTAATGAATTCTTATTCTCTCATGCCTACTATAACGAAACCTACACGAATTACTGATTATAGCAGTTCATTACTCGACAATATTTTTATAAAAAATCCTGTAGCCTATAAGGCTGGAATAATTATTTCCGACCATTCTGATCACTTTCCTGTCTTCATGTGCTATGAATTAAATCCTAATGATACCACGACTGAATCAAATAGATTTATAAGGTATAGAATTGTTGATGATCGTTCGCTTAATTTGATGTATGAGTCTCTTGCGCAGCATGATTTTACGGAAATTTTCACTTGTACTGATGTGAATATCGCTGTGCAAAACTTAGATAATACTATTTTACGGTATTATAATATCCACTATCCTATTGTTTCACAGAATGTATCATATAAGGATGTGCTGAAACCGTGGATTTCAAATGAATTGAAGTCTGACATTAAGCGTCGTCAAAGTATGTTTATATTGATGAGACTAGGTAGAGTAACTTCTCACTCTTATAGGATATTTAGGAACTATGTCACAGGTAGGATTAGAAAGGCAAAGAAGGATTATTTCACTCAGAAATTTGATATGCTGAAAAGTGATCTTAGGGCTACTTGGTCTCTCATTAATGGAATTATTAGAGGTACTAATAGAAATAAGGTTTCTATGATTAAAGAGTTTAGTGATGGTGGATTTATGGTAAAGGAACCTAACTTGATCTGTGACGTATTAAATAACTATTTCTCTAATATTGGTAAAAATATCAATGACTCTGTTCCACAAACAAACTTCAGTCCTGATAACTATATACCTGGGGATTATCCTAATTCCTTATTCTTTAGCCCAGTGAATGAATATGATGTGAATGTTTTAATATTTTCTTTAAAAAATAAGTTTACTGGTTTAAACTGTTATTCAGCTAAAGTTGTAAAGTATATATCTCCCGTGATATCTCCTGTTATATGTCATGTTATAAATATGTCTTTATCTAGTGGAGTGTTTCCAACAATGTTTAAGGAATCTAGAGTATGTCCAATTTACAAGGGTGGTGATCCTGCCCAATGTGCTAATTACAGACCTATATCGATCCTTCATATTCTAAGTAAAGTATTTGAGAAGGTAGTTTATTCTCAGCTGAGTAATTACCTGGGTTCGAGGAGAATACTGTGCGACCAGCAGTTTGGCTTTAGAGCTAAGCGACAAACTACCAATGCCATGGTTGACTTTCTAACATATGTCTATAAAGAACTTGATAACAATAAATTGGTCTTCTCTCTTTTCGTTGATTATAGGAAGGCATTTGACTGTATCTGTCACGAAATACTACTTTCAAAAATGTGGAAGTATGGTATACGTGGTGTTTGTTTTGAGTGGTTCAGGTCATACTTGTCTAATCGAGCCCAGTTTACTGCATTAGACGGTTATTCGTCCTCATTAAGATCAGTTACTACAGGTGTACCACAGGGATCAATTCTTGGGCCTCTCCTGTTCTTGATATTTATTAACGATATAACTCGATCTACTAATAAATTCAAATATGTTTTGTACGCAGATGACTGTAATTTGTTCTATTCTTTTGATAGAAGTTCTTTGCCTGTAATTCATAATATAATAAATTCTGAATTAGAACATTTCAATAACTGGGTACTAGCAAATAAGTTGCAGTTAAATGCTGACAAGACTAACTATACTGTTTTTTCTTATAAAAATGAGATAGTAATTCCAAATATCAAGTTGAATAACCAGATGTTACCATTCACGAAGACAGCGAAATTTCTTGGAATTATAATAGATAATAATTTAACTTTTTCTCAGCACTATAACCATATTTGTATGAAAGTTTCGAAAACCACAGGTATTCTCAATAAAATTCATCATTTCTTTCCAAAGCATATTCTTATATCACTCTACTACTCTTTGATTTACCCCTATTTAATGTATGGCATTGAAATTTACTATAGTGTCAATAGGTCTAACCATGATAAGTTGGCTGTTTGTCAAAGGAAAGCTATTCGATCTATTAACTGTGTTCCATATAACTCCCATACTAACCAATTATTTAAAAATGATAACCTGTTGAAACTAGACGACATTCATATTTACCATTGTTCAATTTATATGTTCAAAGCTATTTTCCGAAATCTGGATTCTAACATTAGCACATTGCCGAGGAATAGTGATTTTCATACCCATAATACAAGATTTAATTTTAAATTCAATGTACCATTGTTCAGAAAGTCTCGTTCGCAGCAATCAATTACCTATACTGGAGTTAAAATCTGGAATGATTTGCCAATCTCCACGGACTGCAGTCTGTATACGTTCAAGCGTAGACTGAGATTATCTATGTTAAGTAAATATTAACTTTTTTTGTCTTTAGCAGAGCTTAGTTGTGTTTTATTGTAGATGTACAGCAGCTGTTCTTTATATTGTTCTAGGTTGTCTATCTTGTAGCCATTTTGTATTGATAAATAAATTTTTTTAAACTTATATAGGTTGCCCCCGAAGCCAAGTAGCTTTACGGGCCTTAGTATTCTCTTTTGTATGTTATATTTGCTTCTGTCATTATATTGTTGGAGTGTATCCCGACACTTCAACTTAAGCTGTAAAGGGAATATTTTGTTAAATAAAATCTAAAAAAAAAAATTTTACATATATTTTAAAATATTATAAACTTGAATAAAGATTTTTTTCTACACGCTCAAGACTGACGTAAAACAGTAGTGGACAAATATAATTAATTTAATTAAAAAGTTTCTTTTGTTATATCTGTGAGAATATTTCAGGCCGCTAAAACTATTAATTAAAAATCTATTAATATAAATTTAGAAGTGTTTAACGTCTGCTGCGAAACGAGAGGCTTTCTAGTTGAGGTCAAATGGAATTTAAATACAAGGGACAGTAAAAAGAAGTCAGAAAGCAAAGTGACTTCTTGATCAAAGGCACAAACTACCAGTCTGTGACAAACTAATGAATGCAAAAAGCTACTTCGCGGATGCAATCAATTACCAAGGAATGAAAAGTAAAGGAAAACAAGCACAGGTGACTGCACTCACGTAGAGAAGAGGAAAATGAAGAGGTGATAGTAAATGTAATTTATTAGCCTATTTAAGATAAAAATCTAAGACTTCGTAGTTAAATAACCTTTATATTCACTAATGTACTAGTTTTAAACTAAATTAATTTTTATAAGTCATTAAACGTATAAAGAAGACACCTGAACAGTGAACAAACTGAACATGTGTTCTTTCCAATAGCAAAATATATTTAGCAAGATACTTTCAAATAGAACGATGAAAATGTTATTGTTAATTAACAACACACACTAGGTTTATATAATTATAGTTGAAAAAAAATTATATTTAACTTTTGATTTGGAATAGAAAACATTTTTAGATACTGCTAAGAAAATTTGATACGAAATTACAACACGCAACTCATATTTAAAATATTTTATATAAAAACATATCACACGGCGAGTTATTTTGGCGGCGAATTGTCCTAGCGGCGAATTGTCCTAGCGGCGAGTTGTCCTAACGGCGAATTGTCTGCGGCGAGTTGTCCGGCGGCGAGTTGTCCAGTCACCGTGGTTACAACACCCGCATTCGGGTGTCACAGGTAGGGGAGGATGGTCATCAATGGGACACTGGGAACAATGGGACATGCTGAATAACTTTTTTATTTGAGGGTAATTTTTAACAAAATCTTAGTGGTAAATTAGGCATACTTCAATGCATTCACTCGCATTGCATTCAGCGGTTGGGGTGCAGTCAGCCCTGTGTAAAAGCGAAAACGTGTTTTAGAGGTGAGAAAACTAAAATTTTCGTACTTTGTTTCAATTGTTATAAATCTGTTAATTTAACATATAATGTTTACGGCATTTTTACATAATATTAAGTAATATGTAAAATATGATCATATGAAAGGATTGCCTTTATACTTTTGTAGTTGAGCCGCTATACCCATATGTTTTCAAAATGGCGTCATGGTGATCATTGGGACAAAAAATTTGGTTAACAATGGGACAGTGCCCTATTATCAACCAAACCGTCTAGTTATTCCATATGAATCAATAAATATCTAGTTTTGATACAATAACGTGAACTGTAGCTTCAGGGCTTCTTGTAGAAACAGAACTTCCAGCTGAAGCTGTACTTTCGACCATGTTCAAGGGCTTTAGCAATCTGAGGTCATCACGAACTACTGTATAGAAAACAAATTTCACTAATAAAAGAAAAAGACGCAGCATGATAGCAACTGATACACCAAAGAAAGAAAAGCTTTTTGCTTGTGCCACTAAGGAAAAGGCCTTCGAAATCACTTCATAAAGTATCCGCCGTAGATGGCCTGTGAACTATTGTTCTTGGTCTGGTATAGAACTCTTAATCTAACTGATCCATTCGTCTGAAGAACATAAATCTCTACCGAAAACGTTAGAAATGAAGATTTATGCACTTGTAGAATTTGATGCGACTTCTAAAACGTATTCTGTTGGCCAAAAGCAAGAAAAAGATATATACGAAATATTGATGTTAGGCGAAGATTCAAATGCAATGAGCTTAATTTTCCAAATGTTCCTGACATGGCTTCGGTGAAGCTAGAGGACATTAAACTGATATTGTATGAACCAACTAAGTGTGGGACAACATAAAGAGATAATTCGAACTTGAAATTTGACCATAACCTCAACAATAAACAAGTTTGATAAACTGTCCCATCTTTCACCAGGGAATGTCCCATTGTTCACCAGTGCTGTTATACAATGGGACAATTTTTTTGGTTTTTTATTTAATTTTTTTCTAGTCGACAGAATATGTGATAGCATTCGAGTTAGTTTCATTTTATAAAGGAATATCTATATTACACATGGATTTCTTATTTTTCCATACTTTGCCCATAGTAAATGAAATATCAATCTTTTTGTGTTTTTTGTCCCATTGATGACCATCCTCCCCTACATTTGGCCTCTGACTTTTTTATTTGGGCAGCTATTAAGTATACACTTATACAATGTTTGAACTATATCAATACCGATAATATTCAGTGAAAATATCGTCAATTAATTGAAATTTGAATTAGTAATAAGCAAAACAAACTTCGAAAGATGATGTACCTGAGACACCCTATCGGGTGTCACAGGTACATTTACAGTTTATTTCTGATAAATATACTGATATATGTCTATCAGGGGGCGTGTCACCCCTCGAACCTCCCTGCCAGGTCATTTTACAAACATAAGTTAAAATAACAGAACCGTAGCAGATCAAAAATCTACATAACAAAATTCTAAAAGCCGGAAATGTTACAGTTAGTATACGATTTTCATGAAATAAAAATGATCTTTATTAATTCAAATTTCAATTAATAACAATATTATCACAGGATATTATCGGTATTGATATAGTTCAAACATTGTATAAGTATAAACTTCATAGCTGCCCAAATAAAAAAGTTAGAGGCTAAATGTACCTGTGACACCCGAATGCGGGTGAGGTAACTACTTATGTACCACTTTTTTAATTAAAGCGTGGCCTGCCTGTATATATAAATTCATACTAAAAAAAATTACGGAAACAACAAACATCATAGGTATTTGAATTTTATATAAAAGAATTATTTACAGTGACTGCATCGCTGGGTGTGAGTGTGCTGATACGCAATTAATATTA
This sequence comes from Caprella mutica, assembly GCA_947561585.1. Classification (NCBI taxonomy): domain Eukaryota; kingdom Metazoa; phylum Arthropoda; class Malacostraca; order Amphipoda; family Caprellidae; genus Caprella; species Caprella mutica. Next base: position 301,555 of record CANNZV010000156.1, read on the forward strand.
TCTTTATGTTTCAGTTGTTCATTTTTAGGTTCTCTACTCTACTAGTTTACCGTCCACATATTTTCTCTCGTTCACAAGTGCACTAAAATGTACGCATTATCTGTATTCCTCTCTATACATATCTGTAGAGGGAGACAACAGCGCCATGGCGAGCACCACAGTGTATTATGGGCATTTAAAAAAAATATAAGCAGTTGAATTCGGGAGTCTTTTTTGAGGTCCATACTATAGTATAACGTTAAAATTCCTGTTGCGAATGCGTCGCGAAATATGCATGATGATAAATGATAAAAACTAAATATAGAACGAAATATGTTGCTTTATTATTAGTAAGTCTCATTGATATTTATAAATACGTCCTAGAAAATGGTGATTTAGCAACTCCAGTCAATTAGTTTTTATATTATGCATAAATATTTCATACAGGAACGGGCCTCTCTGGAAGTCACGGAGATTCAGCAGCTCCAGTCAATTAGTTTTTAAATTATGCATAAATATTTCAAACAGGAACGGGCCTCTGTGGTCGTTCCAGGGTTGAATACTTTTATTGTAAATTTGGATCTCATGATGATAACGTACCCCAGAATGACCTCACGAAGATAACACTCCCCAGAAATGTATTAAAAATACATACTGAAGCGGAACATATATACTCAGTAAACATTACAATGTTGTGCCAACGTTGGCCCAATTCAGAACGAAACTCTGGGCCGACGTTGGCATGCCGGTCTCGGTGTATTGGTCCAGCAAAGGCTGGCCCAATACACCGTTAACTTATTAAGTTATCGGTACCGGAAATGCTTAAAGGTCCCCTCCAAGCAATTTTTTTTATTTCTTAAATCAAGGAGGCTAATGTTTCTTATAATTTTACTGCAAATCTCATAAAATTTGATATCATATTTTTAATTTTATATGATTTTAAAAATTTTTATAATCAATACTCTACGAAACCTATTTTACTTCTGACTTTCTAATTTTCAGTCTGAAGAAAAAGAATGTACACCATTTATTTTGATAGTCAACTAGGTATTTGGTTTAATAATTATATTTATTATTCGTTTAAAGGTTTAAATTTGGATAAACTTATTATAGAAACGTTTATATACTTTTAGAAACAATTAATATCTTAAAAGAAGGGTAAAATCCCATTGTTTGTTTAAAAATCTAAATTTGAAATCATAACAAAGAGTGTACAATCTTCTTTCTCAGCGTCAGATTGGAAAATCGCTCGATTGTTGCTCACAGAGTATTAAAAAACTTTGAAAGAAAATAATAAAATATACACTGAACCAATTTGTATGCGGTTTGCAGAATAATGATCGTAGAACTTAGTATATAATATTATGTAATAAACTCCTTTTTTTCCCGGAGCCTGGAGAGGACCTTTAACGTTTCCGATGTCATGATATATACAGCCAGTACTATTTTCAAATTAGAGGTGTATTAATTATATTACGCTATACAGAACACGTGAAGACAACAGTTACTTCTAACAATATAGTAACTGTCCTATAAATACATTTTACAGATCAAAATCAGGGGGGAGGGGGTAAATTAGAATAACTGCCTTTTCAGACTCAAGTCTATATTATTTTACCAACACTATTTTAACCAATTATTAAAGGTCCCCTCCAAGCAAATATTTTTATTGCTTTATTCGACGAGGCTAATGTTTCTAATCATTTTGCTGCAAACCGCATGGAATTTGGTAGCATATTTTTAATTTTATATGCTTTTAAAGATTTTTATAATCAAAACTCTACAAAACCTATTTTACTTCCGACTTAATAATTTAAGAAATTTTCAGCCTGAAGAAAAAGAATATTCACCATTTGTTTTGATTGTCAACTAGGTATTAGTTTTAATAAATCCATTTAATATTCGTATAAAGGTATAAAATTGAATGAACTTATAATAGAAACGTTTATATACTTTAGGAAACAATTAATATCTAAAATAATTAAAATAAAAGCCGAAAACGCATGGTTTGTTTATAAAATTCAAATTTGTAATCATAACAAAGAGTGTACAATCTACTTCTTGAGCATCAGATTTAGTGATTCGCTCAATTGTTGCTCACTAAGTATTAAAAAACTTTAAAAACAAATTTTATAATATATACTGAACCGAATTGTATGCGGTTTGCAGAATAATGATCGTAGACCTTAGTTCTATAATATTATTTTATAAACTCATTTTTTTCCCGGAGCCTGGAGAGGACCTTTAATATTTTTAATTAAAATTGAATAGAAAGTATAATTTTCAATGTGAATAATTATTTCAAACGAATAAATAACTTTTCATACTAAATATATGAAATAACTAGCGGCAAGGCTCTATACTCAATTGAGGATATTAAATTGACCATTTGGTGTGATTAAAGTTAGGAGAGATCGTTTGCACCTAACCTCTCTGATTTTCTGGCGATAACTGCTGCCAAATAAAACCGTAGACCAGCATATATTAAATATACTGGTACATCAAAAAATCAGTCGATTGGTTAACCAATATTTTTTCTTCATTGGGCCAGTGTTTTTTGGCAACCGTTGGTCCAATATCGTTTTCAATGCATTGACCCAGCCTGTAATAGCACTGGCGTGCCAATTCCCAATCGTGACTTTAATTTGCTAACGTATACCGACGTTGACCCATAAGTGCAATGTTTTCAGGAGATATACGTGTAATGAGGGGCGTGCCGCCTCCATACCTCCCTGCCAGATCATTAATCAATCATGAAGTATGCAGTACAACAAACTTGTGGATACAACAAACTACATAACCGATATACGTGTAAAAAAATAACCTTAATTTTTTGTGTTATTGACCTTATGAAATAGATGCACCTCATTAAAAAAAACATAGGAAGATAAAGCATCCCTGGAGGATCTGGGGTGCGTTATCTTCATGAGTAATTTAACTAATCAAACCACCCAGTAAACATTACAATGTTGGGCCAACGTTGGCCCAATTCAGAACGAAACTCTGGGCCAACGCTGTCATGCCGGTCTCAGTGCATTAGGCCAGCAAAGGCCCGACGTTGGCCTATCTCACGGATATCCACCGGCCCAGAACAGTATAACCACGTATAAACGATTTATTGGTACCGACAATACTTAACGGTGCCGATTCCATGCATCTCTACGGCCAGTACTGTTTTCATATAAGAGGTGTATTACTTAGATTACGCTATACAGAACATGTGGAGACAACAGTTACTTCTAACAATGTATTAACTGTCCTAAAGATACATTTTACAGATCGAAGTCAGCAAAAAAAAAATGGAAACAGTTGCTATTCAAACTGGCAACTATAATTTTACATACGCTATTTTAACCAAATTATAATATTTCTATTTAAAATTAAATAGAATGTATAATTTTCAATGTGAATAATTATTTCAGACGAGAAAATAACTTTTCATACTAAATTTATATATGAGTTAACTAGCGTCCAAGCTCATTTTTATGAATGAAATAAATAAAGTGTTAAATTAATAAATGAAGGGATAACAGGCCTATTTATTTTAAATTGCCAGAACGGCTACAATTTCAAAGATATACTTAATTGAGAATATTAAATTGGCTATTTGGTGTGATTTAAGTTAGGAAAAATCGTTTGCACATCTTTTCTCTGATTGTCTGGCAATAACTGCCAAATAGAACCGGTAGACCAGTATAATAAATATACGAGTACATCAAAAATCACTGGATTGGTTAACTAATGTTTCCCTTGATCGGGCTAGTGCTGGCCGCAGTGTCGTTTTCATTGCATTGGCCCAGTGTGCCCATGCCCGATCATGCCCTTACTTTGCAAACATTTACCTACCGACGTTGGCCCGATAGTGCAATGTTATCAGGGTAGTTAACTGCTAAATTGTAGTTCAAATTAATAACAATTAAGGAACAAAATAATGGAAATACAAATTAATCAATGCCTAGTTAGTAATTGATCAGAAAATAAATAAATTAAGAGGTGACTAAGTTTAAGTAGGTTTTCCCATGTTTCAAAGTGTTGTCAGAGTCACCATTTCCAGTCGCCTGGTGGTCACATCAAACTAGATTCGATAAGCTGATTACCATACCCAATACTTTACTGTATCCTGAGTCAAACAACGATACACGAAGAGTGAATATTTTTGTTTTTATAAAATTCAAATCATTTTGTATTCAGTCTGGTATTTTAATTTTTTGTATAGACATGGCCTCAATTTCAGCAGTAAATAATAGCTGAAGTAAATTGAAGTTTATTTAATAAATTATACCTATCAAGTTGACATTCAAAACAAACAGCATACAATTTTTCTTTTCAGTTAAAATTAGCAACATCTACATATAATAAGTAAAACGGATATTGTGGTGTATTGATTATAGAATTCATTAAAAACAATAAAACAGGGTATAAGTTATCAAATCCCATTGTGTTTACAGCTAAATTACAATAAACATTAGCTGTATTGATTAAAACGAAACTAAAATTTTAATAGGAGAGAATCATTAAAATATTTCAAGTGAAATCTAGACGCACTCTCCCTTTAAAAAAGGAGAAATTTGCTGATGAAATTCATTAGGATCAAAGAATTAAGATATATTGCCCACATCCTCATAAAACTGAAAAAAGAATAAGAAGAAGAAAACGTAGAAAAGAAGATAAATGATATCTAATCGCTATCAAGATTAGGTTCAAACTAAGATGGAGACTTTCAAGTATTTAACATCGTTAGTAAAATCGCAATTGAAGTGAGTAATTGTTGTTTTACGTATCAATAAATAATGAATACCCTAATCTAGTTTCTGTTGTAGTTACTAGTTAGGTTAAGGTCAAGCAGGTAATTTGCGGCCCAGTGAGGCCGGGCCCACTAACTAACTGCGGCTTCTAACAACAGAAACATCATAGCTTCAAAACACTCAGTAAAAACATAAAGTAATAAATTATAGCATGCGCTGCGCTTATATTAATAAGCTACCTATGCAACATTTTAATGTAATTTCGGTTCAGAATGTTTCAGAGACTTTCTTGAGAGGGCCGCAATTTACCTGCGTCCTGTGTGACCCTACCTACGAATGTTAAAAGTTTTTATTATAATCATTTACATTTATAGATCTAGGATTCACTAGGTAGTATTACTAGACTACGAGCCAGACGGCAGACTGTATTTCATGGTAAATTCCACCGACATGTTAGTGGAATTTTTCTCCATTGAAAATAATATTCTGATAAAGTCGGTGGAATTTTAGCTAGGTATTTATTCCTATGTTACCATTAATTTTCGGTGGAAAAATGGGTAAAATGTTGGTGGATCAGCCAAATCATTGGAAATTTATGGTGGAATTTTCAGCTTTTTCAAAAAGTCAGTGGAATTTTGTGCACCAAATACAAACTGGACTACCAGTACAGTGGTAGCTACTGTGCTAGTAGTAGTTTGCAGAATATGGGTCATAACTCATAATTAATTTTTTCTGCATAAAAAATGATTAAAAATCCTCAATTTCATTATTTCCAAATGTTTTAAAGTGTGTCACAGTGTCAGGCCAGATTGTATTTGGTGGTAAATTCTAATGATATTTCGGGAGATATTCAATTTCTCTAATTAAAAAGTTCCTGCAATGTTGGAGGATATTTAGTTATTAATTGATAATTCCTATATTACCCCACTCCCCAGTCTGGAAAGAAGGTCTCCTGAGACCCAGGATTTTAAATTTTTTAAAGAAATTGGGATTTGGGCGCAGCAAATAAGTGAAATAACATGATGGGAACATAGGAATTAATCCAGTCTCTGTCTGCAGAATATGGAACATTTTTCCAAGATTCTCTGCGGCCAGTCTGCAGAAACTGGTAAAGTGTTCGTAGAGATCTCTTATTTTGTTCGTAGCAAAATTAATGTAAATATAGGGATTAATTCAATAGTGTTCGTAGCAAAATTAATGTAAATATAGGAATTAATTCAAAATTGTTCGGAGAGAATATCCCAAATATCTCACATATTCTGCAGACTGGCTCTGCGGTAGTTATTAATTGAATTTTAGAAATTGGAGATCTTGAATTAATTCCTATGTTACCATTAATTTAGCTGCGGGAAGTTTTGAATTAATTCCTATGTTACCATTAATTTAGCTGCAGGAGATTCTGAATCTGCTGCTGAGAGTCAGAGAGTAGCTCTCTCTCAAATTAAAGTCTCTGCGGGAGAAGAGACACATTCTGCAGACTGAGAATTAAATAGGACTTGGGTGCAGGATTAATCCACAAATCCTGCTGTACTTTTCAGACTGGATATTACCATTAATTTTTGGAGGAGAAACTGGAAAAATTTTGGAGGACTAGACAAATTGATGAAAAATGTTGACAGCTATTTCTCAGATTTTTGTAAAAGTCAGACTGTCAGAGGAGTTCACTGTTCAGTGCACCCAATACAGACTGGCCGACATATCATTGGAATTTACGACCAAATAAAATCTGGTCTTAATCCAGTCTGCAAATGTTGTGAAGTTTATCCGGTGACTATTGAGGCCATGAAATTAGTCTCTTGAACTATCCAGTGACAATTTTCTAATTAATTCTTACGATTACATGTAATTATTGATTTATTGGTGAGTATTTTGAGATTTTTAGCCATTTTTGGCATTTTGGTGAGAAATTTGAAAATCTTTGGAGAGAAATTGCCCCTAAAATTAGATATCTGGACACTGATTGTGCATGCTTTGCGGCTGGTTCTTAATTATCGTTCAGTTGACTCTGTTCAACATTTTCGGACATGTAAGAACAAATTACATCATAATTATTATTTATCTTTTATTTTTATTGGTATCCATCATCCATGATAGGTAGTAGGTACCTGCAGAATCATGGATACCAATAAAAATAAAAGTTAAATAATAATTATTTCATATTTTTGTCTTGCATGTCCGAAAATGTTGAACTGACCGATAATTAAGAAATAAGAACTTACCCTAATATAGGAATAAATAGCTATAAATCCACCAATTTTGCCAGAATATTATTTTAAAGAGGAATAAATTCCACCGACGTCAGATGTGTCGGTGGAATTTACAATGAAATACAGACTGGAAATGCAGGACACTAACTAACTACAGCCTCTAACAAGTAACAACTGTAAACAACAGTCAACAGTCTCTATTATTAAGTATTATAAGTATATATTAAGGATTGTAATTTGTATAAGTGTCCCATATCTTCATAATGGATATTTTGCAGACTGGACTCTGTGGACCACTAGACCAGGACAGTCAGGACTGCACTCTGGGTGACCCAGTCTGCAAAAGATGCATGAAGTTTATCCGGCAACTAAACTGCGTCCATCGCTTTATTGCAGATCAGTATTTTGTGAATAATTTTAATAATATTGATCGTACAGTAGTGAAACTTTAGTCACTGGAAGATTGCATCTATGTTAGTATCTTGCTGAAATATTTTTTGAATCCATGAGAAAATTGGAAAGTTATGAACGTTTATGTATTTTCAAGGCATTTTAACTGTCCATCGCTTTATTGCAGCTCTGTGAAAAGGCCAAAAAATGGGAGATTAACTGCTACCGAGTGGGTAAAAATTGTACCAGGTCATGCAGAAGGGAGGACTCTTCTATATTTAGCTTTATAACTTGGGAGGGTTAAGAGAACAATAGTTTCTTTTGTGGAAAATCCCGACACAAACCCAAAGACAGATGAGGGTACGAGAAAAAGAATTTCCCATCGAAATATGCGAAAAATGCGCAGGCAGGTCATAAGGCAGCTAAATGACACTAGTGCCTCCATTTTTGACAAGGCTGTCATTGGTCTTACGTCAAAACAGTCCTGATGTAATGTCTCAAATGAAACGGTCAGAAATGCTCAATGGGGCTTAATACCAGAAAACAAGGCAATCAAGTCATGAGAGTCTCACTTGATGCCCAGAGATATGAGGAAAGAAGTTGTAACCCTTCAAGCATGAGATTGTGCGAAGTAATGCAAGAAAATCATCTTTTGCCAACGAAATAATTGAAAAATATTAGGCCAAGGGAACAAGTACTCAACTAAAGAGGCAATGTAGGATTGGATTGTTAGGTTTACACCCTCTGGTACTCGAAAAGGGCCAATTAACGTTTCACCAATGATGCCCACTTAAAACATAAAGCCACAGCCTCCTTGTTGATGACGAAACCAGTGTGGATAAACAGCTCCAGTAGGATCCAAACTTTAACCTATCCATCCAGACAATCAAGGGTGGCTCTTTCCTCATCTGTTAAAAGAACAAATAGGAAGTTTGTTTTCATGTAATTCTGTGTACATCTAATGCCTTTTTACTTTTGGGTCTTGCCCATAGGAAGCCTGGAAATGGGCTCCACGTTCCTTAACGTCTCATTTAAGACACTGTTTGGACGAATAACCAATGACAGCCTTGTCGAAAATGGAGGCACTAGTGTTATTTGGCTGCCTTATAACCTGCCTGGGTAGTTTTCGCATATTTCGAGGGGAAAAAGTTTCTCCTCGTACCCTCATCTCTCCTTGGGTTGGTGTTGGGATTTTCCACAAAAGAAACTATTGTTCTCTTAACCCTCCCAAGTTATAAAGCTAAATATAGAAGAGTCCACCCTTCTGCAGGACCTGCTACAATTTTTACCCTCTCGGTAGCAGTTAATCGCCCATTTCTTGACCTTTTCACAAAGCTGCAATAAAGCGATGGACAGTTAAAATGCCTTGAAAATACATAAACGTTCATAACTTTCCAATTTTATGATAAATTCAAAAAATATTTGAGCAAGATACTAAAATAGAAGCAATCCTCCAGTGACCAAAGTTTCACTACTGTACGATCAATATTATTAAAAATATTCACAAAATAGTGATCTGCAATAAAGCGATGGACGCAGTTTATTGAGGCCTTGAAATAACTCGCATTTTCTAATTAACTCACATGTTTACATGTAATTATTGAAGAGTATTTTCAGATTTTTGGCTATTTTGAAGAGAAGTTTGAAAATCTTTGAAGAGAAATTGCCCCATAAATTAAATATCTGGAAACTGATTGTGTATGCTTTGCAGACTGGTGGGTGACAGGTGTCTGTAGCTATAGTGTATTTGGTGCACAAAATTAGGCCAAATCCCTCTGAAACCTGACTTTTTCAAAAGCTATAAAAAAATTCCTCTAACAATTTCCAATAATTTGCCCATTTGGCTGATCCACCATTTTCACAATTTATCCACCATAAAATTAATGGTAGGGTAGCTATTATAAGATGATAGGAGTAAATACTAAATAACTAAAATCCAATGACATTGCTTTAAGTTTATTTCAATAACTTCCTCTGACATGTTGGTGGAATTTACCATGAAATAGAGTCTGCAACTGCATGATTGCATTGTATGTTTAATATGCCCAACAGATTGAACAGAAGTGCTGATGTTTGTAACTGTGTAACAATTGTAAATCATCCTAAATCAGGCACATCTCCTGGACACTTTCTGAGCTCTATATTTACTGTTAACTTTATCATTTTCTGTGAGAACAATCCTTAATTTTCTCCTATACTTGCATATATTTTATTGAGAACAGCATTCAAGACCAAAATATAGAATTTCTTGGAGAACAGTTCACCACTAGCTACAGTCTGAGTACACTGGTTATTATTCTGATACACTTAGAAAAAATTAATAGATTCTTTGTTTACTAGTATATACCTGCTTGAATAGTTCTTACTTCTACATGATATTAAGAATTTTGAAATATTTTCTATTAATTTTATTATTAAATTTCATTTGTTACTCTTAATCAAAGTATTTTGTATTTCTCATATTGCTTCAAATTTTTCATTGGCAGTATTGGTACATCTCCTTCTGCATCCAGAGATGAACTTCCACCTCCCAAAGAGATTCCTTCAGAAGAATACCCGGTTGTGAGGCATCATGCGTCATTTTTTCCTTTTCCTTCATTTGGTGCAATTATGATGGAGTTTGATGAGAATATGAGGCAGTTTGATGCGAATATGAGGCAGTTTGATGCGAATATGAATCAGCATGATGTGGCTATGAATCAGCATGATGTGGCTATGAATCAGCATGATGTGGCTATGAATCAGCATGATGTGGATATGAATCAGCAGGACAATTATTCAAGTAAGACTAGGGATGAGTTGATTATCAATTTACAAATTGCAGCTGATGTACTGTTTAGGATACGCTTTGATTCAAAGTTTCATAGCATTTTAGTTCTGACAAATGAAATTTTCAAATTTCAATACCTGTAGCTATATAACTTCTATTTACCTACAGAAAATATATTATTTTCATCTTTTTATTATTTAGCTAATTTCAATCAAATGATTAAAATCATTAATTTCAAAGGTTGAAAAAATTTGACTTTCATCAGTATTCCATTATATCGCATGTAATTTTCCTTTTGAATAACCAACCGGAATCGATATCGACCTGCTATATAAATTTAAATTAACTACTTTTCTTGTCTCATATGAACCCAGCTTGTATATTAATACTAGGGTGAATTACAAGTTGTTAGACTTTTTTTGATCATATATAGAAGCTATATTTTAATTTAAATAATTAGCTAATTAAATTATTCTTATTAAATACGTAGCTAGTTCTTATAATCAAAAATGTAGAACAGTTGTGGAGAAGTTTAAAACCTACCCTAGGTATATAGTACCTAGGTATATAGTACCTAGGTATATAGTACCTAGGTATATAGTACCTAGGTATATAGTACCTAGGTATATAGTACCTAGGTATATAGTACCTAGGTATATAGTACCTAGATAGATATTTTTTATTTGGTTAGATCCTTAAAGTCAGTGTTCAGTTACTTTTCTGTTGAATCATGGGAATTGCTTTATATTTTAACGGTTATTTTCAGGTATCGGAGAAATTGGATATGAACCAAAATATTCTAACCCACGAGATCAGATGCTGAAGCAACCAGACAGTGAATACCAGGAACCAGGCACTAGTAGAGACATCGAAACTTGGACCAGGTGATGGGGACAAAACATGTACTGATTATTGCACCAGAATGAGAAAAACTACTAAATTCATTCCAAACATTTCTTAGATACCCTATTAGATATGGTTTTAAAATTATAATAGTTTGAATTAGCTAGATATTAATTTGATCAATTTTAATAGTGATATCTTACTATAAAAATATATTATTTAAGATTGTGCTAACATTAGCCTTTTCATTCAAATTCTAAATCTAACTCCACTTTTTTTGCAGACCTGTCCAAAGGCCTTTTTCGCTTCTTGATTTATTTTTTGGTTTTAATGCTCCTGGTAAGTTTCTTCTTTGGGAAAAGTTTTTTATCACTTTTAGACTGATTGAAATAATTATATTTTAATGTTCAATGATAAAAATGATTTGCAAACCTTAATTTATATTATGATATCTATGTGTGTACCTTCAATATTTGTATTCGTAAAATTCAAGTTACTCTTACATTTATTAATCAATTTTTTTTTTTCAAATAAAGTTCGAAATTTGGCAGAATCACCAACGATTATAAAATAGTTCCATAGCTAGTAACTACTTGTATACTTTTTCTTGTCTATTTCAAATAATACATAGTGAATCAAAATTGATTAAGTAAATCATATTAATGGTTTAAAGATTTCTTTATTCAATTTATTCCACTTAAGAAAAAGCCTCATTCTTTTTTGTATCCATCAGAATTCAGATCAGTTAAAACTTGAAAAATTCAGAATATTGTTATTTTAGATGTAGCTTTGCTAGACTGTATTAAAGTATAGTGATCTCCTATTCCAATTAAATGTTTTTAATGAGATAATATTTCTAAGCTACCTCATAATTTCAGAGAACTTTGAGAATGATTCGCCAAGATCTTCTTATATCAAAGATCAGTATGATGACATGTGAGTAATAGCTATGATTTAATGTTTTGATTTTTAGCTGGATACAGTGACATAGGGTATGGTAATCAGCTGATAGAATCTATAGTTTGACGTGACCACCGGATGACTGGAAATGGCGACTCTGACCACACTTTGAAACATGGGAAAACCTACTTAAACTTAGCACTTCTAAATTTAATTTTTTTCTGATCAATTACTAACTAGGCATCGGTTAAATTGTATTTCATTATTTTTTTCCTTATTTGTTATTCATAGGACCTACAATTTAGCAGTTAACTAGCACTACTTTACGCTCCTAGGTAGCATATTTTCAAGACTCTGTTTTTTATAGATAAGTTAAAGAAATTAACAATAAAAACACACGTGAATTTATATCTATATATTCAACTTTGTGGTTCAATCGCCATTTTCGCTTTTCTTTCGTACGAAACCCTTATAAAATGACTTCAAACTTCTCGATATTAACATGCAAATACGAGGAATTATGAGCCGCTCGGTCACAAACAAGGAATGTGATGTTGTGGTGACGTCATATTTTTGTGTCGTCTGCTAGGTACTATACCCGATTATGTTCCTGTACCCTGATTTTTAGTGATAAAATATACATTTGATTTTTCAAATCAATTGTAAATTTAAAGCTTTGGAGCGGTTCCACTTTTCAAATCATAAACAAAAGATACATGGTATCATGGATGCCAATTGGCATCCATGATACCTGCTAATTGCCATTAGAATGAATACCTTCCTAATCATTCAGATGCATCACAAACTTAGCTGCCTGCATATCGATATAAAAGCATTGAGCTCTATTGTCATCAAATCAATGCATTAGTTTACTTAGCTATTTATCTTAACTTTTTATGTTCTTCCTTTAGAATTTCTGCTCTTTCAAACTTCTGTCATTTTAGTGCTTAAGTGTTAACTAAATGATTAAAATACTGAACTGAACCTTCCACACTATACTTTAGAACTTTATATGAATATTAAATTACTTATCATAGTTTCTAATGCATACTTTAATAAATTATTTAGATTCCAGGTCGTAATGATATTTCATTTGTGTATTATGACATATCATAACAGCTTAAACTGATGACCAAATTTTTTTCAGTGTTCCAGCTTCTAACATGAGTTCCTCCTCTAATGAAGGAGAAGTGTCTGAACAGTTTGGTGGCAATGTCCACTACACTTACACATCCATCAACAGGGTGCAAAGAGCTGACGGAGTAAGTAGCTAGCGTCTTTCATGGTATCATCCTATCATCCACCATTAAAATCTATTTTGTTATCAGTTAATGCTATGCGAAATGTTAGGATATGTTTCAACATGATCGGATTGAAAACGCTACAGAAGCTTACAAAACTTGTTGATAATGAAATTAATTGTACTATTTAGTAGCGCTCTGTGTACAGTGTTTCAGTAATAATATACTATTAAATGTTCTCATTCTCAGAAAATAGAAGAAAGGAAGACCTTCAAGGACAGCACAGGGAAAGAAGAAGTGACAGTGACTGAAATAGATCCTAGTGTTGCTGGCTCCTTAGTCTCTGATCACGGTGATTATTAGGGAAAGAGGTATACTGAGGTTTTTATTTTAACTCGTTAATTCTTATTGGATTAATATTATAATTTATATCTTTTCAGACTTGCCTGGTTTGCCGAAGTTTCCCTCCTTTCTAAAGTTTCCCTGGTGAAGATTAAACACTTCCTTATGCTTTTAGCTTAACTGTTTGAATAGCCTATATACGCTCCTGCCTAGTCCCGCAAATAAATATATCTTTCAATGTAACTATTTTTTCATTTAATTCATCTTAAAATCTATGATTTTGGAATATTAAAGTTTAATAATAAGTAGATTTATTCACTGACCATTTTTCATTGGTTCATCTGCTGGAATTTTCCTAATTATCTCCCTATTTACATTTGAAATAAGTTTCAAGTTAACGGTTTATTTTAAGAACTTACCAAATTGGTCTTGAATCGATTCGGAACATTCTTAGAATCTTGGAAAGGTTTTGACAAAAATGAGCAACTCCGTTACATGCAGGGTTGGTTAGGGGAAACCTCAAGGAGGTTTTTTTAGTTCCCCCCAGGGGAAACTGGGGGAAACCTTGGTAGTCTGTTAATGATAAATGTAAGTTTACATATTGACCATTAACATGTATTACAGTAGCTATATGTCAAATGAATCATTGAGTCTAATGATCAATAAATGCATAATATGATCAATATAACTACTTCTAATTAATTTATTCATCAATTAAAAATCATAATTGCCAAAATTATATTATTTAAATATCTATAATGAATGATGATTAATATAGGTAGTAATCATCATTTCATTCCCATCATCCCATGACATGTGCAATGTTAACTTTAAGGTTACAAGGTATTGTAATTTTTATGGAACCAGTTCAGACTCCAGAGAACCAGAGTGCTCTATACTCAGTAACAAGTCGTTATTAAGCTTGCTAGTTACCACTGCAAGTTATATAATTGGCTGTATTAAGATGTTAGAACTATTTACCGAAAGGAAGCATGTAGTACCAAATATAAAAGTTTAGTTTTGTCATATTTATCTACAGTGAACAATAAAAGAAATTACAAATATTGAATATCAGTATATTTGATATTACTATCCCTTAGTTATGATGTTATCACAGTTTCTCACCAAGAAGTTATTATAAATCAAAGGAACACACAGACATTGTGAAGGGGCACACAGACTTTGTGAAGGGGCACACAGACATTGTAAAGGAGCACACAGACATTGTAAAGGAGCACGCATACATTGTAAAGGAGCACACATACATTGTAAAGGAGCACACATACATTGTAAAGGAGCACACATACATTGTAAAGGAGCACACATACATTGTAAAGGAGCACACAGACATTGTAAAGGAGCACACAGACATTGTAAAGGAGCACACAGACATTGTAAAGGAGCACACAGACATTGTAAAGGAGCACACAGACATTGTAAAGGAGCACACAGACTTTGTAAAGGAGCACACAGACATTGTAAAGGAGCACACAGACATCGTAAACGAGCATACTGACATCGTAAAGCCCTTGGATAAGTATAGCTAATTTAGGTTTCCCCCAGTTTCCCCCAATTTTTCAGTTTCCCCCAGTTTCCCCCAAATGTTTTTTCAGTTTCCCCCATTTTGGGGGAAACCTACCTTGCCAACCCTGGTCACATGGGAATAAAACTGAGTGGCCATGTTTGGTTTCAACTGGCAATGATTAAGTACAACTATTGTGGTAAGGTAGATTCTTCTGTTGAAGGTTCCAACGGAGTTAAACTCAACTACAGGCATCCCCCGCTTTAGTTACCAAATCACGACTCAGTTTAGGAACAAGTATTCCCGTAAATTTTGTGAATTGGTATCATAAATAAACATTGATTATTTTCGATCTTATGACATTGGGTACAGTGGAATTAAGACAAGGTTTTGATACATAGGGTGTTCTATCTTTACAATTGTATTGGTTTTTCACCTAGGAGACCCCACCTTCCCGCGGTGATACTGTTAACTACCAATATTATTTTTTTTCTTTTGTACAATTGCACCAATAATATCATTTTTCTAATAGCGTGCTATTGTTTGGTAGGACCAACGGGGATCCCCCCATAACCTTGGGGTAAATTGTTTTTGTTTATTACTATTCTGTATATAATATTAAAAAATTTCATTAGGTTTTTCTTTTTCGTACAAGTCCCCCTGGTATTGTCAGGGAGGACTCTTAATTAGGGAAGATGGGAAAGGGACATAAGAGAAAAGGGGAACATTCCCCTGTAAATGAAATAAATAAGAAAGAGAGAACCCGTGACAATGGAAGAGAAATTAACTTAACTTATACTTCAGATATCATTGAAGAGATGGAGAGTTCTCCAATGATTGAAGACACTCCAAACGATAGCAACCATGATTTATCCCCAGCGAATGACCCCGAATCAAAAATAGAAAACATTCTAACCCAAATAATCGAACTGACTTCAACTTTGGAAAGGAATAAAATAGAGGGACAATTGGGAAATAAAATAACACAGGCACTGCACCACCTGTCAGACCTGAGCAAGAACCTGACTAACCCAAAGAAAACAACAAGAGCACGACTATGAAGAACAAACCATTGAAGACAATAGATATAACAGAGACCATGATAATGCCAGGTGAAACTGATAATAGATTTTACATTAAAATAGAATTCAATGGCGAACTCAAGAGAACAGTAAGTGCATTCCAAGTCTATAATGAAATAAAAAAAAAATAGCCCGAATCAATCTTTCATCAATATTCACTCTGAACCAATCATCTTGTGTTGCACAAATTAGCTCACAGAATAAAATGGACAAACTATCAAAAATTACCTCCATAGCTAACAAAACTTGCAGAATAATCCCATATGAACCGTTCAACTACAAGAAAGGAATCATATATGTGAGTGACATTGAATTCGATGAAGAAACTATCAACGAGTTCAAGAACTGGCTGCAGTCCAAATATTCTTATATTGTGAATATTGAACTGGCAACCTTCATAAGATCCAAATACCAAGATACCCGAGCCTTCTTAGTAACCTTCAATGTCAGGAATCTACCAAGTAGTATCTACATCCCTGGTTTAGCAGGAAACACCAAGGTATACCTCTTTGTGAACAGACCCATGTGGTGTAAAAAGTGTTTGAGGTATGGCCACACGGAGAAAAAGTGTAGATATGAAGGTGAAACCATATGTGGTTATTGCTCCGAACTTGGACATAATAGGTCCAATTGTACTGCTGACCTACCTAAATGCTACCATTGTGCTGAAGAGCACGCTGTGGGTTCACGCACATGTTCTAGACACATCAGAGAATGTGAGCTAGTTCGCATTCAAGATGACCGTAAAGTCAGTTTTAAAAGGGCAATACAAATTGAAAATGGAACGGAAGTGGTCAATCTCAATGATGAAAAGCTACCGGACGTATTTACCATCCACCTGACTGAAGAAAACAAACGATCCCTAAAACCCTGGGCAATCGAAAAATACCTCAACAACTACTTGGGTGAACCACTGGATGACCTGAGATCTATCAATAGTACCACATACATTGCAAAAACCAAATCAAACAGACAAAGTGGAAAGCTTATCATTCTGAAAAATATCAACAAAATACCAGTAGAAATAAGAAAAGGAAACCATAATACCCGTCCAAAGGGCATCATATATATAAATGACTATGACATGAACTCCTTTGATGAATACAAGAACGAAATTTCGAAAATCCTACCTGTGTCCGATGTGATCAGAGCCTCACGGATAAAATCAAAGAACAATAGAGCAACGCCACTTTTACTAGTTTTCAACAAACAAGACATACCATCATATTTATCAATTCCAGGTGAATCAGCCCTTACTAAAGTATACCAGTACAAGAACAAACCACTTCTCTGCAATAGATGCCAGAATTACTGTCACTCCTCCGAAAGATGCGAATCCCAAGTTGTCTGTGGAAAATGTGACACGAGAGGACACTCAGCAGATGCATGTGAAAGTGGCATACTGAAGTGCCACCACTGCTCTGAGCAACATCCCTCTGGATCTAAAGATTGCATTGAATACAAGAAAGAACTTGAAATAGTTGCACTACAGCAAAAACAAGGCTGCTCTAAAACTCAAGCTAAACTCACAATCAACCGATATAATCACTCCTTCAACCAAAGTAGCTTCAGTGATGTGCTTAAGAGAACACAAATTTTTGACAACTCAAATCAAATAATAAATCAGTACTCATCTAATGCAATAATCCAACGAAACAACAATAGTATCCATGAACCTCAACCCAGCACTTCCTCAAACAACTGGCCTGAAACACAGAAGACGAACGCTCTTCTGTAGAGCCCAGATAGTGGAAGGATTTATGAAGAGGAGATACGCATTGCAACTTCCACCGTACCTACAACTGCAAATTCAAACAACAATGATTCATTGTATGAAGATGACCAACTAGCCACCTACAAGATATTTACTGAATCCAAACCATCCATCCAACAGTCAACAAGATGCCAATTATGATAGAGAACAATATGAAACGCAACTCAAACAATCAAAAAACAAAAAAGCAACCCCAAAAAAGACCAGAGACCGCACAGTATCGAAAGAACGCAGTAGAAACCACCACCGTAGATCTTCAAATGACCGTCAATAACCACATCATTCAATGGAACACCCGCGGTGTATCATCTGCAAAACCCGACCTAATATCTCTTATTGAACAATTCCAACCATCAGTAATTTCAATACAAGAAACTTTCCTCGTAAACGACTTCATGATCAAAGTCCCCGGTTATCATGGACTCTGCAAACAAGGACATTATAACCGGAGATTTCATGGAGGAATGGCCATCTACGCCCATTCTTCATGTCCTTTCGAACCTGTCACAATAAACAGCAATATCCAAGTAATAGCTATCCGAATACAACTCCATCTCTCTGCCTTCATAACCGTAGCTTCAATATACATCTGTGGAAGAAAACAAGTTTCATATGAAGATATCAATAACGTAATTAACCAACTCCTTCCTCCCTTTTTACTATTAGGTGACCTAAATAGCCATAGTCCCCTCTGGGGTACTGCACCAGCAGACACCAAAGGAAAAATCATAGAAAGAATCCTGCAAAACCCTCAAATCGCATGTCTTGATAATGGTACAGCAACTCATGAGTCAGGCACGGCAATCGATCTATCCTTGGCAAGTTCTTTTTTGGTCCCAGATGTTGAATGGACATTGGACAGTCTTGCCATCGGTGTTGTGCAGTGATCACTATCAAATACTCATTAAAGTCGCAACAAACAGAGCAGAGATCCCTCCTGCCGCAAGATTCTGTTACACCAAGGCTAATTGGGATGAGTATGTATACTTGTAGTTATAAAATCTTCAGACCGGTTTGTTATTTGAAGTTAATTATTTTGTGACTTTGAAATAAAACAGTGTCATTGGATATTTCCCTTCTGCTCAAATGTTTGTGGTTTTAGAATGGTTGTTTGACAATAATATTTATTGCTTTAAGAGAGTGAATAAGAGTTTCAAACTCTGTTACATGTAATGCATTTGGTGAGGGTAATTAACCACCTACTGTTTTCTCTAGGCAAGAGGTTTTCTGTGGTTTACTTTATAGAAATAACGAGCTTTTGAGGTTTCATGTATCCTAACAGATTTCAAGTTTGATGTTTCTTTTCTGTGAGAAAGTAATTAGTTTAGTCGGAAATATAGGAGGAGTTATTTTTGAATTGGTCAGTTTCTATTAGTTGAGGGTAGAATTAGGGACAGCCTACAGGAGGGTTGAGAACCAATCGGAATTGGGGAAGTGAGATCAGCGGAACTTAAGTTTGGATTAGGGTGGAGTTTTAGATGAATCTGGGGAGTATATAAGCGGTGGATTGAGATTATGAAGGGGTGCTACTCTGTCTGTCGTCGCTCTCTGCTTGCAAGAGTGTCTCAAGTAGTTTACCGGTCTGGATAAGACCCCGGCGGGGTGAGTCTTCTCTCACCCCAGCCTTAGGTAACCATCGCAGGACTTAGTCGATGAAGATCTCCGCCCGTAATAGTGGTGGAGATAGGATCCTTAGCAAGTGGCTGAATCTTGCAATTCAATGGATCCCGGCAGTAGAGGTTGTATTCTTTACGGCAGAGTCGAAGCCAAACGAGACAGGATGTGGGAACCAAGAACTGAAGTCTATTGCAGAATAACTTCTGACGTTGCAGAACAACTTCTGATGTTGCAGAGTAGACATTCAATAAGCAGTAGGAGTCTGAAGCCAGAGTCACCATCATAGTACCGCGATTTGCACGAGATGTCGTCCACGTCAATTAGCAAAGTTCCAGTGGAGGACTGCAACCGTTACCAACACACTAGTACCGTGGTTCCGAAGAGTTTCCAGCCAAACCTACTCCATTAGGAACTCAGTAAACCCCACCCGTTTTCCCTCAGTGATTGTGTCAGTGTTTATTTGTGAAAAGTATACTCTCAACCTCCAAAGCTTGACCCATGTTGTAAGTTAAACTCCTCCATAGGTAGATATTTGATTAATTGAATTAAATGTACGATGTTTAGGTAGGATTTACTATTTCTCGAACCTTTTGTCTGATCGATTACTTAATTAGAGTACACCTAATTTAAACTATGACTGTGTTTTATTTAACCTTGTTATTTTGGTACGATATTTGATTTGATGCTATTTAATGAAGTGAAGATATTGATGATTATTATTGACAAGTAACGTAAACAGTAAATTAAACAAATTGATTATTCTTTCTAGGGAGAATCGTAACCCACGTAAATAAAAGCCCGCTCGGCACTAATTAATAACCACGCTACCATGTGAAAGAAAGAACTTAAATACTGGAAATATTGAATACGAATATTGAAATAAAGAAATGCCTGCCCGGCAGAAAGAAATAGAAACACCCCTTCAGGGACCCCGAACATACAAGTACCTACACTCAGGATTGTAGTTGGAGTGAGTTGGTTGACGAATCTACTTTCCGCACGATAATGGAGCTTTTGGAATACTTCTACAGACAGTTAAATACAATGAAAGATAAGTAAATCCCCAAATACACTCCCAAGCGGTTTTACCCCCGAACCTTTTGGAATGAAGACTGTAAACGGATGATTCATGAACGAGAAAGACTTTACCGCAAATACAAACAAACTAAAGCAATAGAAGACAAAATCCACTGAAAACACCAAAGAGCCCTCACAAAACGATATATCAAAGAATGCAAAAAAGAAGAACTTGCGAGTGGTGGTGTAGGTGCGAGTGGTGGTGTAGGTGCGAGTGGTGGTGTAGGTGCGAGTGGTGGTGTAGGTGCGAGTGGTTCTCACTGGAATGATCAGGGTCGTGGCCGGATATTCATGGGTGAAGCGAGACGCATGGATTGCGGAAGCCTAGTAGATTCCGTCGGACCAGAGGACAGCATATCTCAAGTTGAATGTTTGAGAGCTGATGTGGGTGGTTTAACAAGTAAGAGGAGAATTCGTGGGAGATCTCGCTCCAATGTATCGCGAGCAACTGGAGTGTGTTCTATTATGAGTGGTACCTCCGCCGTGGAACGTGCTCGAGAAATCGCCGTGGAGCGAGCTAAGGAAGAAGTGCGCATTGCTAACTTTGAACACATTGACACGATAAGGAGAGAGAATGAGCGAAAACTCTTAGAAAATGAAAAATCGCGGATTGATGACGAGATGCGGCGAAGAATGGAGAAAATGGAAATGGAGGCACATATAGAGAGGCTAAAGAGGGAAGGTGAGCAGAGGGCTCGGTTAGCAGAGGAAAACATGTGGAATAAATATGCGATGATGGATTCAGGAGCCTCACCTAATGGAGGTTTACGGCTTCAAGGGGTTATCGGAGTCGGGACTTCTGAAATAAAGAATCCAATTGATGTACCACGTAATAAAACTGGAGTACTCAACTCCGTTGGGAGATTGGTACCTGAACCTGTTGCTCACAATAGAGAAATTAATAGCGAGTGCTGTAGCCAGGATAGGAATGCTACTCTTCCCAACGACTCTCAACTGATTCATGAATTAACTGCAAGCAACCTAAGGATGTGCATGCCTAAACGTGAGATTCAGATGTTTGGAGGTGAACCAGAGAAGTACATCACGTTCAAACAATCCATGGGATCCATTCTTAGGTCAAAAACGTTAGATGCCAGTGAGAAACTGGATTATCTATACCAGTATACGAAGGGAGAACCAAGAGAACTAGTTCATGCTGCACTATACATGAATCCTGAGAAAGGATTCAAAGAAACTATGAAATGTTTTGATCAGAAATATGGAGCCCCTGAACTTGTGGCTGCGGCTTACATGGAAAGACTATTTGCTAGAGGTAACTTGATGCGTGACGACGTGGAAGGACTAAAGTCCTATGCCATTACCCTGAGGCTAACAAAGAACGTCGTCGCTCAAATTCCTTACGGCAAAACTGAGCTTGAGCATCCAAAGACCATACGTTCTCTTGTGTCAAAACTTCCTTATACTATGCAGGAGAGGTGGAGGGCAATTGTGCATAGGAAGAGGAAAGAAAACGGCTTATCTGTTACGTACGAAGACCTGATGGATTTTGTGGATGAAGATGTTCGTGTGGCTTCAGATCCGGTCTTTGGCAAGGTCGCAATGGAGAATGAAATGCTCAGCAAAAATACTGGTACCTTTGGAGCTCGCCCAAAGATAAGAGCGACCGTGAACGCAGTTACATGTGAGGATCCTATCATTAAAGAAGACAGTCCGATGGTCTCGTCCACGCGTGGAACTGGGAAATCTGTTACATCAGAAAGATTAGAGCCGCTTCTTCAGTGTGCGCTGTGTGAGGGGTCGCATACCATTGACTCTTGCCGTGAATTTCAGAGATTGGGTGTTGAACAGCGTATGAGCTGTGCTAAAAACGAAAAACTCTGCTTTCTGTGTTTAAATGAAGGTCACATGGCTAGAAACTGTACGGATCCGCGGGTTTGCACTAAGTGTGGAAGGTGGCATCATGTTTTACTGCATGGGAATCAAAGACTAGGGGCATCGATATCTGAAAGAGAACGGGACTTTCATGATAAGCAATTAGGGGCTCGTGGTCTTGCTAATGGGGAGTTAAATTCACAAGGAAAACCGTACTACTTTGCTGCAAGTGGAGAAGCTCAACGTAACTCTCAACGCCCCCAAAAGAATCAATATAGTGGAGCAAACTCTGCAGCTACTGTTGGGGGAGTATCAGCGAAGGGTGAGTTAGTCATGGGAAGCGTCTCTATTTTGCCTGTCATCGTGAAGGGACGCGACTCCGTAGAGGGACGTACTTCGGCTTTTCTTGATAGTGGTTGTGCAGTTTCTTTCTGTTCCCGTGGATTGATCGAAAAACTGAAGCTGAACGTGCATCGACTACCAGAGGTCCAATTATGCACGGAAACGGTGCACTCGCAGAGAAACAGAAAGTTAAGACTTATCACTGGACTGCTCTTGATAGGTGAGCACGAGAACACTTGGGTGACGCTCCCACCAGTTTACTTGTTGGATAGGATACCTGTAGGGAAGGAAGATGCCATGGATGCAGAGGTGATCGGGAGATGGGATCATCTTTCAGACCTGCAGATGGAATATTACAGAAGTGGAACTGATGCTTGGGACAAATGCTCTGGAAGCGTTAGAGCCTTTAGAGATCAGAGCCTCTCCGACCGAAGGTAGTCCTTACACTATAAGGACTAGGTTGGGGTGGACGGTACATGGCCTTTTTGGGAAACAAGGTGTGAAGTCTGTTCCCGTTCATAGGGTGCGTTGTCATGAAGGCGAGGTAGGGAAACTGATAGAGAACGCCTTCTCGAAAGGCTTCGAAGGTTTGGACGATGATAAGAATGGACTCTCCGTTGAGGACGAAAAGTGGATACAAATCGTGGAGGGTGGTTGTAAAAGGGTTAAAGGCCGTTACGAAATTCCTTTACCTCTACGCGGAGAGCGGACAGGGGGATCAAACGGCCGGGGAGTCGCTCTAAGTCGCGCCCTTGGTCTTCGGAGAAAATTAATGGGTAATCCAGAAGAAAGAAAAGCGTATGAAGATTGCATAAATATTATGTTGGAGAACAACTATGCGGAGAAGGTTCATGCAGGATCAGGCAGATGGTACCTCCCGCACTTCGGAGTGACTCATTCTGCGAAACCTGGGAAAATCAGAGTAGTTTTTGATTGTGCAGCAAAAGCTCACGGCAAATCCTTAAACGATATGCTGCTAACCGGACCCGATCTTGCAACCCTAATGATGGATGTGCTACTAAGATTCCGGCAGGGTGAAGTGGCATTCATGGCGGATATAGAAGCAATGTTCCACCAAATATCAGTGCCTGTTGAACAGAGAGACTACCTCAGGTTCTTTTGGTGGGACGGAGGAGTGATCTCGGAACGTCTCACGGAGTACAGGATGGGTGTACACTTGTTCGGTGCTTGCTCATCACCGAGCATAGCTATTTACGCACTTAAGAGGGTGGCAGATGATTGTGTATTTGATCGGGATGGAGCGATTGGCAATATCATAGAGAAGAATTTTTATGTGGACGATTGTCTTAAGAGCAGTAATGACACAGAGAAGCTCTGTCAGAATGCAGAAGCGCTAAGATCAGTGTGTGCGGATGGTGGATTCAATCTAACAAAGTTTGCCGGGAACTTTGAGGAATTCCAAATGCGCTTGGGGGGAGAGACTGATATAGATCAAATACAGAAGTGCTTGGGTGTATCATGGCGAAAGGAGGAAGATGTTCTGAGTCTGGCTGTGCGTATTGAGGAAATTGAACCGCGAACTAAGAGGAACTTGCTGTCAACCATTGCAAAAATTTACGACACATTAGGAATTGTTGCTCCTACCGTGTTGAAAGGTAGATTAGTGTTCCAAAATCTGGTACGTCGTAAGGAATTTGATTGGGACACACCTCTTGGTGATGAAGAGCGCAAGAGCATCGACAAATGGAAGGAAAGCTTGCAGAACCTCGGAATACTGTTGTGCCTAGATCATCTAATGTACGTATCTAACATTCAATTGCATGTTTTTGGTGATGCTAGCCAGAAGGGGCACTCGGCTGTGTGTTTCACGAGGATAGAGTATGATAATGGAGTGAAAGACTGTGTTTTCGTATGGGGACGAGTTAGGGTTAACCCTATGAAGGAAGTAACTGTCCCTAGACTAGAACTTGTAGCGGTATAAATTAATTTTCATATTCAAAATTTATTTCTAATCCAGCCTCCTTTACTTACAAGAATGAAAATTTATCTAGTATAAATAATTGCATTTAATTTAAATTAGACCTTTTCATCTTAATTTTCGATATAATGATTCTGTGATAATCAGTCTTTCCCCTTCATTTTGATTTATTCAGATTGTGGTATCTAATTGAGGTGAATAAGTCACCTATTACCACCAAATGGTTATGAAAATTACTATGTGTAAATACAATCACTTACAAAGTAATGTGACCTAAAGTAACGCTCATGATACCTAACTAGTATCGTTAATTATCATTACTGGTAATAATGCATTGAACTTCTGAGGTGTATTAACAGTAAATAAAGTTGTTCATGTTTCAAACGAATTTCTTCACTGCTAATTTGTAGTATTAGTAAATGATATAATTGGTCAAATGATTTTTAATTTTGGCGTAGAGTGTGTAACACCAACCACATGCTGAGTTAAATTTCGTGTTTATACCTCTTTAGTAGAGAAATAGAGTAGATTTATGGATTCACACTATGTTCATTTATTTTCGTATAAATCTGTTGAAAAAAATTAGGCTTAGCTATTTAGTGAAATAGATAAAACTATTCTTTATTGGGAAGAGTTAGATATAAAAGGAAAAAAAAATAATTTCATGAAATTTTAGTGATTCATGCCAAGGATACAATCAAATGAATACTTGCACTAAATTTGAGGAAATCAAATTCACCATTTAAGAGTTAAATGCACAACAGCAATCAGCTATAACTTATTAGTTATAGAAGCAGGAGACATTATAAAAATCCCCCCCCCCCCCCATCTGCCTCTGCTACTTCTCGTCCTATAGTACAGAGTTAAATAGGAATAATATTACCTCTTACATTACTATGTAAACTTGTAAAGCTATACATTTTAAAATTGTAAATAAGTAAAATAACATAGTGGATAAATTCTTGACTTAAGCATATTATTAATTCTCGCATTTTTACTTTTTTGCGCAATTAGTTTTCAAACAAAAGATTTTATTCCGGATAACCAAAGATTTCATGAAGAAATTTCTGTTCTATCTCATTGCACAGTTAATTTCATTACATTTAATCATTAAGAACATTCATTCCACAATTTTATCACTAATATTCAACCCACCATTCGCGTTACGCATCTATAAATCCATCGTTACCGCAACCATTGATCTATCACTGAACGTTCAATGAACATTGAAGGCAGCATTAAAAATTATTACACAAGGTTAGGTTAGCGGTCCGGTTGGAGGATCATGAAGGCTTATCACCCTTAGTGGATTCGGTCAGTGTAAAATAAAAACTTTATCTTTTACTTATGTGGCTTTATTGAACAGTAAAACAGTAATATTATATTTTGTCATTGTCGAACTCAGCATGGGAAGGACGGAATTGTCCCCAGATCACTAACCTAACTATAAATAATTATTGTCAAGGCTGTCTTCAATATCCCACGAACGCGCAGCGATCGATCGCTGGTTGCACTAATTAAGAATCCACAGATTGCAAAGCACGATTGACGATAGAGGAGAACGGTCGGTGGTAAATGCATACACTAGAGTGGACCAAAAAATAATAGTTTAGGATAACTTCACAATCTTCATATGGAAGAGCTATAAAAAAAGGATACGTTATGAAAGAACGGTGCATTGACAATCGGGCCTGCAAATAATTGGGTCCAGGACAATAGTTGGGCACAGGGCAATTATTAAGCCAAGAAAAAGAAAACCCAGTATGTAATAGAAGATAATTTATTTAGTATGGGGCTTAACGTCTGTTTTCTGAACCAAAGGCTAAATGAATAAAGTCAAAAGAAAGCCCAATACAAGGGACTTGAAGAAGCTGTGAGAAAGAAAGCTGGCTTCACGATCAAAAATAACATACAAACAGTCAGTGACAAAGCTCTCATAGATGCAGAAAAGCTACTCCGTGAATTCAGTCGCTTACCAATGAAATGAGACGAAAAAGGAGAAAACCACCGATGTGTGAACTTATGGATAGAAGAGGAGAATGAAGAGGTGAATTTGAATGAAAACTGCGATGAAGGCTACTGAACTTCATAGTTTAAGGTTAAAACCCTAGTTTTATCCTATAGAACCACAAGGAGCGTTGAAAAAATGATGGACATAGTGAAAATGGCAATAGACAAAACATAATCCAAATTACAACAGTTCGTGGCCCAAGCAAAATATAAAACACAAATTTTTAAGAATGTTTATACTTATAAAACTGAATATTCAAATTAAACTTCGAAACAAATACATCATGACCAAATAAACGTTAACAATATACATGATCGTCCAATATTTTGGGCTTGAAAATGAGATTTTAATAATTTCCATTATTTTATTTAATGTAATCTTTTTCTTTTCAATAAATATCCTTATCCTTATCTAAAATTTAAATACTGCTTTCATTTTTGCTGAGTTGAATAGAAAGAAATCGAGGTATGGTAAAAGGGAATTTTATCGTAGGGAGCAATTTGATTGCTGAATAGCCTGATTTTCTTGCAAAAACACTATTTAAAAAATCAATATTTGTCCATTAAAAACAAGGAGAAAATCTGTACAGAAGAGGAAATTCCTCCAGAACTACAAGTGAGGGGTTGAGTTCCTTGAAGAGGTGGACCCAACCCTCTAAAAATTCTCTTTCGCGGCTTAGAGGATGCTGAAGCCTGAAGGCATTCTCTCTCTCTGAATAGCGAGAGCCATTTGCTGTTGGAACAAGGCAGTCTCCCTTGGATCGTTCGTTGTCTCAACAAGGCGTCAAGTCGTCTACCTATGAACTTCTTAATTAAGGAGGTGGTACTGACGTACGCTCCTTTGGTCTCAATAGCAATTGGCTAAAATATTTAAGCATCACCAAGGGCGGAGTATTTCTGACAATTACGGTTCTCCGCAGCTCCGGAAGCTGATCCGGCCTCAACCTCGGAATCATCGAGGTGTGTCTCGGCAAATGTGTCAACAAACGTGCAATCCCAAATCAGACTCTTTCCATTCATGTAAGGAAAGCCAGTAATACCATCTGGCCAGAAGGCTCCATTTTTTAGTACTGATGGGAGTCCTGCTCTCTGCAAAGCCCGCTTTACAACATCATTCATTGCCGCATGTCTGGGGTTACACCCAGAACTGTACCTACAAAACACTGAAGACAGGCCATGCAGTCCTCTAACATGCATCCCATTATCACAGCAGCGAATGAGTCACACAAATTCTGGCACCCACTGTGAGAGCAATGGCTACCCTCATGCCATCTAAATCAAGTATACTCCCGAATATTGAAATGTTGGTTTCGTAGTCAGCTATTATTTTTCCTCTTCAATTTCTTGCATGTAACGCTCCTTTCTCGTCAGTTTCCCCACGGAGCACCACAGCTCCCTAAGTGTGGAGCACTACACTGGCTAGTTTGGAGGGGTTGGGCAACTGCAAATTGTTCATACTAGTCTAATTTTTCGACACAGTCATCAAAATAGATTTTACTCACTATTCTCCCTTATTTTAATGTTAGTAAATCACAAATTATGATTTATTTGACCAAATATAGGAAAAATATGTAACACGTACCGCTGGTGACTGGAGATCAGATCTATATTGAAAATTGACTTGGTCATTTTTATTGTTGAAGAGAGGCTGATTTAGGCGTTTCTTTGTCTGCATTGAGTCTGAATTGTTTCTTATTATTATTTTCGTTTGATATCATACATGAAAAATAAGTAGTGGATCACACAGATTTTTTTTTCTACTTCCAACTCCCTACATCTATGGGAATTGAGGCGTGGGTTTTGCTCAAATCTGCCACAAATTATATGGAACAAACACCGCACAACATTAAATATTGAAACTTACAAATTTCATCCCATATTATTTATCATACACAAATACATATGAAACGCAAAATCTATTTAGTAGTGAATAATGTTTTCAGGTCCATTAAACAAAGGAACAAATATGAAATATTCCCTTAATTATGAGAAGATTAACGATTGGTTTGAGATAAAAGTTAGAAAATGCAAGTAGATATGTCTTATTCGAGTGAAGGACGTGAAATCGAGTCTACTTATAGGATTGTGCCATATAAGTCAGAGACTATACTATACTGGCTTACTATAAGTCAGAGACAATGGCGACTTCCAACCCCTACGCTGGCCGGCAAGAAATCCGGATCTTATTCCGATTGAAAATGTGTGGGGCTCGATAGTCAACGAGTGGGACCATGCCAATGAAAGATCGTCTGAAGCTCTTGAACAGCACGTAGCCAGCATGTGGAATAAACTTAGAAATTTTCCTTATTTATTTGAAAATCTAGCTGGAAGTATGCCTCGTCGCATAGAAGAGTGTCTGGAAGTCGAAGGAGGCTACACTAAATATTATGAAATCAATATCAGATTATTTAATATTTTTATATTTATTAGATGGTATTAGTTTAGATATATACAACTTTGTTTTCCATTTCGAATCAGTTCATTAATTCATTGTTATAATTAAATTTATAATTAGTTTGTTTTAAATGTTTTTTCCATATTTACGTATTCCCGTACACCAACATTCATAGATTCATTGATCTATAAAACTGTCTGTATATACTTATTATGAATAGCAAATATATATAGGAACTTCTGTATATAACTTGATTTTTTATAACTGTTACTAGAGTTATATATTACCTGTAAAAATCTGTATTAGATCATTTTAACGCTTTTGAATTTAATTTGATTTGTAAAGAGTTTGTTCTTTATCCTACTTGTTGCAAATGCTTATGCCTTTCAGATTTGATTTCGATTCACCATAAATTGCCTTTTGGAGATTTCCAAAATTATTTTGCTAAATTAAACCTCGAGTTACTCCAGAAAATAGTTAATCATTCAGCGAACAATTTGATTTGGATATTAAATTTGAATTAAATTCAAAATAAGACTAATATCCTAACGAGGGTAGCTTTAATTTTCGCTTAAGATAATTGGACAGCTAGTGAAAGATAGAACTGTAAATAATTATGAATTTATGATAAATGCTATGTTTTTGACATGTCATAAAAAAACTCAAATTAGTTTTAAACCAACAAAGAAACAGTAAACTAACAAATGAACACTAAAAGTTTTAGGTTTCAAATAATATTTACATGAATCTTAAGTTGTTAAAATTAGAACTGATTGTCTGCGAAAAGAATACTATATAAAAAAAATCTATTGCGAATATACCAATGGAGCAAACTCGTCTAGCCAGGTCAGAGGATAGAAGTATACAGGGTGGGGCGTAAGTTTGGAAGCAAATGAAAGTGCATATTATAATCCAACGAAAAATATATTTAATAATTTACAGTTATGTATTATTACATAAGGGTTTTAAGAATTCAAAAATCATAAATTTATTCAAAATGTCCCCCCTTGTTATTAATAACAGCCTCAAATCTCCTTCGAACTCCTCCTGCACACAACTGTTCTTGTGAAATTTCCTTCCAAGATCTCTGGAGCGAACGCTTTAAATCATCCACACTGCGATGGAATTTACCACAGGCCTTTGATTCAAGAATGAACCATACCGAAAAGTCCATAGGATTAACATCTGGGGAGCAGGGAGGCCACATATCTTTGGACCAAAACAGTGGAAGATGGTCATGGCACCAGTTTTGAGTGACATTTGCAGTATGTGAAGTCGCGCCGTCTTGCTGAAATGTCCATAGAGTTTCATTACCGAAGTGATCCTTAGCTGACTCCAACATTGGCGTCAAAATATTCTCAATATAACATTTAGCATTGATTTTGGCGCCTTGTTCCACAAAAATTAAAGGAGATCTCCAAGTTTCTGAAACGGTGACACAGACCATTACTGAAGCAGGTTTCATGGTTCTGTGGACAGTTTTTTGGTTGTATGGGATGTCTTTTGCACTTTTACCAATTATTCTGTCATTCCTCCGGTTGTGAGCCATTTCCACTCTGAAAATTTTTTCGTCAGACCAAACAATTTCACCAGCCGTGCCAGACTTCAATTTTCTCAGAAGTGCTTTGCTTCTCTCCAATCTCTTTTTCTTTACAGCTTCTGACAGAGTCTGTCTCTTTTGGAGGGTGAAAGAGGACATCTTTAGGTCTTCTTTGACAACTCTTCTCATTGTTCTGGGACTCACATTAGATGTTTTGGTTAACAATCGTATTGACCTTTTCGGGTTCCTCCTGATCTTCTCTCGGGCACATTTTATCAGTTGTTTGGTGCGTTGTGAGCGTGGTTTACCACTTCTTGGACGATCAGTCAAGTCTCCTCTCTCATTAAAACGCTTCACACAC
Source organism: Caprella mutica (assembly GCA_947561585.1). Taxonomy (NCBI): domain Eukaryota; kingdom Metazoa; phylum Arthropoda; class Malacostraca; order Amphipoda; family Caprellidae; genus Caprella; species Caprella mutica. The sequence continues at coordinate 332,464 of CANNZV010000156.1, forward strand.
TTCCAAACAGTCGATCTCGCTATTGAGAGAGTCTTTGAAATGACGGAATCTGACTTCCCGGCACGGTGTAGAGCAATAATGGCTTCTCTTTTGTCTGACATTTTTGAATCGACAAAATTTTTGTAAAAATAACACTGCCACGTCATAATGTAGTGTCTCTACTATAGTTCAAACCCTATCACCTACTTAGGAACTTATTTTTAAGAATTATATTAATGTTTGAAAAATTGCTTCCAAACTTACGCCCCACCCTGTACATCCAAATTCCCATTCTCGAGAGTCCTTTCCTCTTTTTACAAAATTGCAGAATAAAGGGTATAAATAAATAATAAATCTTTAAAGGTAATTCATGAATCGAAGGATCTTGCTATTTAATTTAATAAATTTAGTAAGGGTTTAACGTCTGTTTTGGAAACCAAGGTTATAATACCACGTTAAAGGATAATAAATTACAAGCAGTCAGAGAAAAAGTAACTCCATATACAGTTACCAACCACCAGTCAATGACTATGCTCATGTATGCAGATAGGCTACCCGATGAATTATGTCACTTACCAAGTAATGCGACATAAAAGTGAGACAAGCACCGATGAATGCCCTTAAGGATGGAAGAGGAAAATGAAGAGGTGATAGTAAATTAAGTCTACTAAAAAAATCTGATCTCCTAGTTGAAGAGTATAAGCGTTAAAAACTGACAAGGTAGAAATTATAAAGAATTTTGTGAAAACCAGTATCTTTCGGCATGTTTATTTTCTCTACTAGAATTGTTGTTAAATATCTTCCTGACGTTTATCTTCAATGGCTTTTGAGCTTTGATAGTAAAGTTCTGAATGAATAAATAGTTCAAAAGAACTGGGAAGTTCATTCTTCATTTGTTGACTACTAACCATTGCCCATTTGTTTGTAAAATGTTGTTTTCTATGTCCCATGATTAAATTCTTGCATATAATATACACATGAAATGTTTGGTGCAGTTGCTTTTCGATCCGCATGGACCAATCTGTTGCATCTGTTCTTTGCGGATGTAGTCCCAAGCCCAAATTTGTATAAAGTGTGTCATGAATCATGATTGACCTATCTTAAATATCATAACAAAAGCAAGATTGAAAATTAAATACGATGAAATATCGTGGTATATATCTTAGCACTCATTAATGAATATTTAAGTATAACAAACCAAACTATTCTTACTCTCAAAGCTGTGGAATATTTAACAATACAATTGCCGCAAAAAAACCATGAAACCTGAAATGACTTTTCCATCTTTTTCCCCATAATTCGCTAGGTTTGCGATGCAAAATAGTTTGATCGAGGTAATTATTCCTAATTATTGTTTAAGGTATAATACTTTAGACAATCTCGAAGTTGTGTTAGGCAAATACGCTAAGCGCTCTTTAGCTTAAGTTAAGTGTTGTAAAACATATAATATAATGAATGATACGAATTTTTTCTTAGATTTTGAAAAAATTGTTGAAGAAATTAAAATATATGTCATATTGTTATTACTGACTTAATAGTAATGTTAACTTTAATCGAAAGGAAAATTTCATATTCGACATTATTCAACTGGAACTGTTTTTGAATATTCAAAAAAATCACTAATTGGTATCTATGTAGTCATTTACTATTCATTAATTGGCATCTTTTTTCTTACTACGTGTGGGAGGTGCTTATGTTAAGCAACGTTGTCAAATCTCAAAATATTGACTGAAAACTCCACGGTTTTTGCTAATAAAATTCAAAGTGACCTCGTTTATTCTTTCCCCCATAATACTTTTGCATTTCCTTAGTTGCCAAAGAGAGCTTGTTTTCTTTTTTCTTCAGAGAGGTTAAGGTACTATTGGTTCTGTTAAAAACTGCAGTTCTGTTGTTTGGAAGTTCAATGTTATGTTTCAGGGGTAAGGGAATCTCCAGTTTGTCCTCTTCGTTGTTCATCCGAATGCCACTGGATACGATGTCTAAGAATGCCTGATCCTCTCTTGATAACCCAGGTAGGTCATCGTCTTTAAACTCTGCAAATGTATCGAAAGGTCGAGTTGGCCGATCAACCCGCATCTTGTCGAAATACAAATCAGCTTTGAAGTGTTCATGAAGATTTGAGGATGCCTTTGTCTTCAGAGACTTTGCATATGGAGTAGCTGAAGAGTTGTTGGGACAGACAGGTCCCACTAGGGCCCATCCCAAAGCAGTCTTGTGTATAAAGGGATATACGTTGCCAAATTGTTTAGTCTTCATCGCCTCGCCACAATCTGCCCCGATCAACAACAGAACTTCCAAGGAAGAGTCTACGTTTGGGAAGTGGCGTGCAAAACTCCGTATGTGTGAATGAGAGGCAACGATGGAGGGAGATGCAACCTCGTGAGAAGAATCTGGTATATTATCGTTGCTCAGTGTAGGTGGAAGCCTTATCCATTCTTGTTCTGTGACTCCTCTGACACTAAGCCCCTCCACTAGTTTGCGATTCACGGAAGTTCGCAATCCCGACATGGTAGAGAGAACATAGTTTTGCCTACTGTAGTTTGCTTTCAGGTAATCGATCAGGGATGGATGACAAAATGTAGTGTCAGACTGCTCGTCCAAGATTGCCAAGCATTTCAGCTTTTTGTCAGATTCTGAAATTCTGACTTCGACCAACATGGTTTTAGAGCACACACTTTTGAAGTGTTGTGACCCAGAAGCGTTAATGCAGTTAGTTTTTGTTTGGTAAGGCTTCAAACCATATCCTCTGTTTCTTGAAGGATAATCCCTATGCATGAGAAGTAGATGTTTGCCGCTACACTTTGGACATCGATGTTCGAGAGAGCACTCTGAAAACCTATGATGACCAAGACACGCGAAACATAGCTTGTTGTTGGATGCGAAGAGTTTCTTTTCATTGAAGTTTAGTTTGGCAAAGGCTCCACAGTTCTTCAAATCGTGACCATTTGTGTTGTGATAGATACAGTTTTGAGTATCAGAGCTCGATCGTAGGGTTTTTCGGGCAATAGGGGATTTCATGAAGTTTGGTTAATTGTCCCGATATCTCCCTGTATCTGCACTATCGAAGGACACTAAGCGCTGTTCACTTCCTCTGAAGGGGTTCCTGAAGTTGAGCATGGAGACTTCTTCGATGTAATCTTCTAATTGGTTGATGAACTCGTCGAAGTTGAGAAAGGAGCCAGATCGTTTCTCTCTGTCGTGCATCGCCTTCCTTAGTCTGTTCTGAAAAGCATAGGGCATCTTTGTCCAGATCTCTCTCATTCCAGATGGAGTGGTATACCTAATCAGATCCGGACATTTGGAAATTGTAGCGCTGAGTATTCTTGCAAAATCTAAGAGGTCTTCCATTAGTTGAGTTTGATGAACTTTTATAGTTGGGAAGCTATACAGTTTTGATACTAGTGAATCGGACACTACGGTGTTATTACCAAATCGTCGCCTAAGTGTAGACCAGATCTGATTCAGAGTTCCTTTGGGATCTTGATACCCAGCAGACGTCAAGTCAACTACTAACTTCTTCGGACGCCCGATAGTGTTTGCTTTAAGGATTTGCAGAGTATCGAGATAGCCGGCTTCGCTCTCCAAGATGCGTCTTTGAAGCTGTTGTTGCCACAACCAGAATGTTTGAGAATCACCTGAGAATGGGTCGCCATAACCTTTGAGTAGATCTTGCCTCAACTGTCTTCTTGTAAGGGAGTCGAGCTTCTCCATATTGTCGGGAACTTCGTCAGGTGACGGATTCTCAGATATTGTTAACAAAGTGGGTGCAGAATAATAACTGCGCTCTTCGTTAAGGTCTTGCCGATGGTCTGGGTTGTCGCCTGCAATGATTTCGATTGGGTTACGAATTTCGATAGGCATTATCAAGGGGTTATCAGGTACAAAATCTTCTTGTTCAGCATTTTCTGGTGCGACATTCTCTGGTGCACCTGATAAACGGTTTGTATCGCTCTTTGGGATACTTCTTTCTGGAAACTGCTGTAAGCTATTTGAGGCTTCATCACCAATGACGATAGGGAGTTTTCTCGAGTCAAGTGATGCCACGTGAACTTCAGTTAGAGGGTTCAAACCTTTTCTTGGTTTGCCGATAGAAGCCTGTGATAGTATGAAGCTGAGGCTGGATTCTACTTCCTCATCTAAACGTGCTAGAACTCCATTCAGCCCAATGACGGTCTCACGACAGTCTTTATGGACGAGATTAATTAGCCTTCCTCTCTCAATAGCGGCTGCTGCTGGTGAGTCTCGACTTGTGTAAGCAGTGGACAACTGCCTACTGGATTCTTCGTATTTTTTAGATTCAGTTTTCACTTTAGCTATGAAGTTGCGAATAAGGCTTGAATTGCCAAAACTAAACACTCCAGATGACGCAGAGATGGTGTTCAAGAGAATACTATATCTGTTCGTTTTGGTCTTCAACCATTTTAAGAGTTGGAATCCTTCTACGAACGGATTTGCTTTCCATTGTAAGTAGAGTGTTAGCCTCTTGGTTCATTGAAGTTTTGACTAGGACAGACTTTATCCAAAATCCAACCGTCCACCACAGTTTTTCTCGGACTGTTACGGAAGGATAAAGAGACTCTAGGGAGAATTTACAGCTTTATTCCGTAAATGATCAATGTCCCTGTAAAGAGGGAAAAACTAACATCAAAATCTATTTTAACAAATACACAAATACCACAATAATGAAAACCTTAAAAGATCATAACAGTACATTTTAATGGTTTCTAAATTAACAAAGATTTTGTTTTTAATTCGTAAAGGTTTAGTTTTTAATTCGCAAAGATTAAATTTTTAATTCGCAAAGATTTAGTTAATTCACAGGAAGATTTAGTTTTTAAAGTCAAAGATTTAGTGTAAATATCATGAAAAATAACACATTTAAATTCATATAGGAAATTGGTTGATCACTAATTTAACACGTGCAATCAAAGTGAGAATTATTGACAAGGAAATATTAAATAGAGGACCAACTAGGTAAAATAAATTAACCTAAGCAATTGAAGGACTATATGCACTGTTCTCAAATTTCTAAACATTCACAGCCTATCTAGATTACACAGGAAGTTTTAAATGTAGAATTTAAATCTTTAAGAAAGTTTGGTCGGCTAAGCCTAGTATACCTACCGCTAATAATTTTACATTAACTATTATTACTAGACTCAATTAAATTTTAAAAATTAGATAGACCTTAATAAGATTAGCATTTAATAAAGAATTAATAAATTGGATATGTTAATTTCAACTTCTTGATGAACGACCTAAACTACCGAGAGTAAAATAAATAAAAATAATTTCTAATAAACTTACGAGAAAGTGATTCCATGATGAACAGTAGGATGATAAAATTATAATATAAATATTCCTCAGAAGTAGTTTTGGGTAACTAAATATAATGTGTATATGGTATCACCTACTGCGGGAAGGACAAGAAACGAGAAAATTATTTAATAATGAATAAGAAATAAATATAACATATTGGCCTTCACACTGATGATCAAACATCTCCCAGATAATGCACTCCTATATCTACTCTGCATCTACAATAGACTTTGGACAGAACTATATTACCCTCCCCAATGGAACATAGCAACAGTAATCATAATCCCCAAACCAGGCAAGAACTACTCAGATCCAACAAACTACCGCCCAATAGCATTAACCAGCTGTCTGGGAAAATTGTTTGAAAAAATGATAAATAGACGTTTAACCGAATACCTAGAAAACCACAAAGTTTTAACACCACTTAAATTAGTTAACATATAATAATCTAGCAAAATTAGTTTGGATATCAGTTTACAAACTGGAAGGCAGTAAACAATATTTATTATTATGAAAAGTTATATACTGATAATCAGCTCTTCAAATAACTACCTAGCTGCCAGCCTTTCAATCTCCAAAATTTTAGGATTTTAGGCAGATATTTATCTATGTATTAATGGAATTAATTAATAATTAATAATCGATCGGCAGCGATAATAATATTTAGTGCATATAACGCTATTGTTTGCATTTGAACTAAAATGGTATTGAGGAGCGTTCACATTCAACACGTAACACACTTGAAACTAGATTTGAACTGTAAAGTGTCAACCGATTAATTGACTTTGAGGAAAGCATAAGTTGCCACTTACTCATTTGATTTAACTCACATCTAAACTTAAAAAAGTAGCGCCAACTCTCATAGTAAGTTAATTTATACACCAGATACATTGGATTAACAGTCTTTGTGAGTTACTTTATCACTCTATGTCATAGTTGTTTTAACTCACACCTATAAACTTACAAAAAAGTAGCACCAACTCTCATAGTAAGTTAATTCATACACTGCAGAATACTCTGGATTAACAGTTTTTGTGGGTTACTATAACACTATGTCATAGTTGATTTAATTCGCACCTAAACTTAAAAAAAGTAGCGTCAACTCTCATAGTAAGTTAATTCAAACACCAGATACATTGAATTGACAATCTTTGTGAGTTACTTTAACACAATATGTCCTAGTTGTTTTAACTTATGTTCAAACTCCCAAAATCAACTCATATTTGTTTTTTCATCAAATTGTTAATCAAAATAAATAAATAAAGGACGTAGGTATAACTAACTTTTGTCTCAAGACACAAAAACAGTAATAAAAATCAAATGTTTATAGATAGAATAAAGTGATTTTCATTTCTAAGAAAGATTTGCTCATTTATTATTCATCACTTAGACTTAGAGTACCTATACATTAAATAACATTATTCCACTAGCTGAATTTATAATAGTTATGAGAATAGCTTCAATAACATATTCAACTAGACTATGTGCAATCGGTAGAGCGCATACCTTCGCCAACGCTTATCCGTTTGCTACCAAAATCTAATAAACTGGTGAGTGAATAGTGACCAATCGTCCCACCAAGTTTCATGCAATATGGTTTAATACTTTTTGAGTTATTTAGTTACAAAGAGCCTTGATATTTGACCTTTAACCCGATTGCTTCCAAAATTCTACCATATAGTCCCTGGACATTGTCCAATCGTCCCATCAAATTTCAGACAATTTGGTTGAACTCTTTTTGAGTTATAAATGACCATGACCTTGACCTTCGACCGGTCACTCCCCAAATTCTACCAGCAGGTCACTGGACATTGACCAATTGTCTTACAAAATTTCAGGCAATTTGGTTGAACACTTTTTCAGTTATGCGAATAACAAGATGATAAATAAATAAATAAATGCCGTCAATAATATAACCTTTCCGCATTCTGCTAAAGTAATAATTCAACATCGGACGATCTTCAAACAAAGATGTCTGTTAAGTTATATGTTTCTTATACATAATTTCATATATTAAGCTGTTATTCATTTTTATTTGGGTTATGCATTAGGTGTCCGTAAAACTTTCAGGCGGAAAACTACCGAAGCGGATAATGATAAAATATAGGTTAAATGAACAGTGGTTTTTTCAAGTTTAAAAGTATAAGTTTATTATAAGTGATTAATATAGGTGATCGCTCTGCGATGCACTGCAGACAACTGACACTAGAGAGATTCACACAGATTTTTATATAATGATAAACAGGAAAAATGATAAACAATTATACAACATGAGTCATAGCTAGAACCAGGAAATGTTATCATAAGACAATTATGCTGAGTTGTTAAAAAACATAAGCTAAAGACAACATATGCAAAATATAAACAATAACTAAGTGTGACTATATTGATACAACAATCTCCTTCTCACACGAGTCATACATTTATCATTCTAATTAACGCCAACATTTCCTCACTAGCACAGTATTTAAGTTCAATTTCATTTAGGGACACTAAGTCTCGAACATAATGATACTTAATGTCGATGTGTTTTGTACGAGGATGATTTTTAGGATTTTTAGCAAGACATATAGCAGACTGATTATCCTCAAACAAAACTACTGAAGAATTCTTATTAGATAACTTGAAATCTAACAATAACTTATTTAGAAATACCGCTTCTTGAGCAGTGCCAGAAAGAGATGCATATTCAGCTTCTGCTGTTGAAAGGGCTACACAAGTCTGTTTGACAGACCGCCATGAGATTATAGAATTATTTAACAAAAAACAGTATCCTGATGTACTCTTTCTATCAATTCTGTCACTAGCCCAGTCGGCGTCAGAATAACCTACTAATTCTCACTCATCATTTCCAAACATAATACCAATTAGATTCTGAGTACCCTTCAGATATCGAAAAATTCGTTTAACAGCTGTCCAGTGTTTACTATTTGGTTTGGAACAAAATTTAGAAATATTACTAACAGCATATGTAATGTCAGGTCTAGTCTTGGTAGATAAGTATAGTAATGAGCCTACTGCAGATTGGTACCTATTCGCATCAACCAATTCACATTCATCTGAAGTTTGTTCAAGATAGAAGCTAACATCAGCTGGTGTGGACACTGGCTTACAATTATTGAAATCAAATCTATTCAATAGTGATTTGACAAAAGCAGATTGATTTAAGGCAATCTTTAAAATTTGTTTGTACAACATTTACACGGTACACCTAAGAAATAGGATAACTTTTCTAAATCTTTCATCTCAAATTTAGAACCAAATCAGCTTTAATTTTTGTCAATTCATCATTGTGCTTACATGCTATAATTATATCATCTACATATACAGACACAATACATGGAATATCATTAATCATCATAACATAGATACAGGGGTCACATTTAGATTGAACAAAGTCTAAGGTTTAAAGATAACCATTAAAAGAATCATTCCAACATTTTGGAGACTGTTTTAGTCCATACATTGATTTATTTAGTTTGCATACAAGGTGCTCTTTTCCTTTTTTAACATAGCCAGTAGGTTGTCTCATAAAGACATTCTCTTCGAGTTCTCCATACAAAAATGCAGAATTAACATCCATGTGGTGAACTATTAAATTATGTTTAGCTGCCAACGATAAAAAAGTTCGCACAGATTCAAATCTAACTACAGGTGCGAAAGTTTCGTCATAATCTATTCCAAATCTCTGTGAGAACCCTTGTGCTACTAATCTAGCTTTATAAGAACTTATTTTACCATCATGTCCCAATTTACGTTTAAAAACCCATCTAGAGTAGACATTCATGTCCGAGTTAGGCTCGACTAATTCAAAAACTTTATGCTTATCAAAAGCATCTAATTCACGCCGCATGGCTAGCTGCCACTCAGAAGATTCAAGACTACACCTAGCTTCCTTTACAGTATTGGGTTCAGTCATCATTTTACTAACAAAACCTCCTTCTTCAGAAAAATCCCATTCACCATACCAGTCAGGTGCCTGACGCACTCCTATAGACTGTCTGAGCACAGGTTGCACCTCTGGTTGTTCATCAGCTGGTTGAAACATCTGTAATTCAGCAGGTGGTTGAATTATGGGAAGTTCGTCAGCAAGGTTGTCTTCGTCTAAATCTCCGAATGCGCCGTCAATGGAGTGGATTGTGATTTTGGATCTCACCGGTCCTCTTAGGTGTCTTTGATTCTTCAAAGATCACATCTATGGAATTGAAAATTCTTTTAGTTTCATTATCATACAGCCTATATCCCTCCGAAGTACATCCGAATTTTCTGAGATGTTTTACATTAGGTTTCCTATCGTTTAGTGCTTCATATGGAGTTTTACCTAAGAAAGAGTTTATACATCTGTTTCTAATATAAGTGGCAGTAGCCAGAGCTTCAGCCCAAAACTCCTTCTCAAGATCTGAATCTGAGATCATACATCTTACTACTTCAATTATAGTTCGATTAAATCTTTCTGCTACTCCATTTTGCTGTGGAGTTTTCGGAATAGATTTTTCATGAGTGATACCTTCTTTCGTTAAAAATGATTCAAACTTATTTGAGGTATATTCTCCTCCATTATCTGAATGCAATGCCTTAATTTTTCGTTCATAATATTTTTCTACCATTACTTTCCATTCAACAAATTTCTAAAATACGTCAATTTTATTTGCTATTACATATACCCATGTATTACGCGTTGCATGGTCAATAAAAGTTACAAAGTACGAGCAATTACCTATTGATGATGGGGTATTTTACCACATACATCTGAATGAATCAAATCAATAAGTTTAAGACTATTCCTCCCTCATATCGGAAACGAGCACTTATGAATTTTCCCATTACAGCAGTGTTTACAAACACCTTTTATCGCGTTCTGTTTAATATCCAAACCTATTACTAGATCCTTTCGGATCATTTTACACATATTATCCCTCCCTAAATGACCGAACCTTCTATTCCATAACATATCATTCAATTTATTTGAATCAACAGATAGCACAGCTGTATGAACTATAACCTTTAATACATTTAGTTTACTAACACATTTGGCAACAGCAATTAGTTTTCCTTTATCATGAATTTTACAATAATGATTATCAAACGTAACCGATTTATTATTACTGGTAATTCTAGAAACTGATAGCAAATTAAAAGCTAACTTAGGCACATGCCAAATATTGGTCAGTGTACATGTTCTACTTTTACCCAGGGGCGTATCTAGGATTCGGTCAAGGGGGGGGGCCACTTTTCAAAAAAATTAACGTTTCTGAAAAAAATCTACGGATAATTCCTCAGACTGGTCAGTTATTTGATTATTTTAATTGCTTTGAACATACTTACACTGTGTTCCGTCAGAAGAGTCATTTTCTAAATTGCGAAATGGGAGGACGTCATTATGTTCATAAAATATAAAGAATGGATTTTATACTATTAATATTAGCATTTTTCTTAAACCTTAAAAAAGTTTTTGAATTCGAGAAAAAATGCATCGTCCTGTACTCTGTAGTTTGCCAAAACACCTTCTTCTTCAACAGTATGTCGAAAATTCATACTTCACTCCATGACAAGTGAAGGGCGGCTAAATCTTACCACCTGAAAAAGTTCACAAGATTTCATGGTCTATTCAATGAAACTGGTTCCATTCACAAGAAAAGCAAATGATAACAAAACCAAAAAGAATAGAAACAGTGATTCAGGAGGTGAAGAGTTTCTTTGAAGAACCCACAGTTTCTCAGCAGATTTTACCAACCATAACTCCGTTGTGGAGGATCGTCAGGTACACTAATGAAAATCCCTGAAATATCAACGGAATAAATGATAGGTATGATGCTAAGGTAATATCTTTGTTGCCATTTCTAATTGAATTAATCTAATTCTAATCTTTCATGCATTCCTTGATGATGATGGCAACTTGTCGTCGGTTAATGGTGTTTCATATCTCAGATTGCTACAGGACATTATTTCTAGTTTGCTATGCGATCTGATCATCATTTACTGGTTTGGCATGCGATCTATTTAGAATTTATTAACAAATATAAAAGATACAAACAGGTTTACAAGATACCAAATATATATAGTATTTTATTTTATTAAATATATATATATACCATTTACATATGCAAAGCCTTATTATGGAAATACTTCAAGAAAATATCGTTATATAAACTACATCCTACCAAACTTATTTGAATATAAAGTAAAAATATGCAATTAATATACGTTTTTTTTTTTACTTTTAATGCATTGTGACAATATCATCTCGTCTATATTGTATGTTTTGTATCACAGTTACTCAAAAAGAAAAATTATCATAATTATTAAAATAAAAATACTAATGCATTATCAGATCACATTAACCTCATAGATTGCATACCAAACTAGCACCCCTTATTTGGCCCATACTGCACCATTCTGCATCTCGTTCTTCACTTTGGTGGATGAAAGACGGCGCTCCACCACATTGAACAAATGCAGTTCTAGAATTTCTCATTGAAAAGGTTAGAGGTCGATTCATTAGCAGAAGAACGGAAAATTCCTGGACAGCACACAATCAATATCTCAACCCTTTGGATTTTCACTTCTTGGCTGCTGCACAAACTCGAGTTTATACAGTGTGTCCGCAAAAAATGTATCCACTGTCATTGAATTTATCATAAGTACTATTGAAAAATTAATTAATATTAATATACGTATCTATGGTACCAACATATTTTACATATTATTGTGGAATGATGAATAATGCAGATTCAAGGCAGTGGATACATTTTTTCTGGACACACTGTATATGAAAAAGAATATTCCATTGTGTCTCTTATACAAAGTGTTAAAAGTTTCGCTGAAAGGTATAACCCGGAGACGCCTAAGAAATTTGGAAGAATGTTTCGAAGTTTGCTTCGTTCTGTCTTCAGGCTGGAGGAGGTCATTTTCAACCACTTCTGTAGGGCCACAGGAGATGTGGTTCATATGATATAGCCATATATATAGGACAATAAATGTTTAATAATAATACTTTCTTTTCCATCAACTGGTGTATCTATGATGACAATTGATGCATTAGAAGTGCTTCTAATTCGCAATTTAAAAATGTCGTTTCTGATGGAACACAGTGTGTCAGTGGATGAATTGTATAGTCCATAAGCAGTATATCAAGTCTAATAGACTGATAGTTATTAACTTCACCATAATATTCAATCATTGGCTGCAGCAAAAATAATCAAAACCATACTGCTACACTGTGTTTCATCAGATAAAGTATTTTTTAAATTGCGAATTAGAAGCACTTAAAAATAAGTCAAATACCATTATAGATGCATCACTTTGAAGGAAAAGAAAGGATTTTTTATTATTATTAAACATTTATTGTCTTATATCATATGAGGCACATCTCCTGAGGTCCTACAAAAGTTGTTCAAATGACCCCCTCCGATGTGAAGACAGAACGATGCACGCTTCAGAACATTCTTGCATACTTTCTTGAGAGTCTTATTGTTATATTTTTGAGTGGAGATTTGAGCACATTGTATAAGAGACTCATTGGAATCTGTTTTTTTTATATATAAACTTATAAACTCGAGTTTGTGCAGCAGCCCATATGCGAAAGTCCAAAGAGTTGAGATCTGGACTGTGTGCTGACCAGGAATTTTATTTCCGTACTTCTGCTAATCACTCGACCTCGAAACTTTTCCTTAAATTCTAGAGCTGCATTTGTGTTTATTTATTTATTTATTTGAACAAAAATCCCTTACATTCACAACATATATACGGGAATATATATACGTTCATTAAAAAAACTAAATGTATTCAAAATAAGAGATTTCAGGCCCGGAAAAGCTTTTGCTTCTAGGGCAACCTATCTAAATTTTTCTCTTTACTAAAAATCAATAATCTACAGAATAAGGTAGAAAAGACACAAAAAGACACACAATAACAAATGTGGTTACGAAGGCAAGTATTCAAAACACAATACAATGAAAGAGGAAAATAGCTGCCATATGTTAATATAATAATTTAAAAATACAAGAATGAAACATACCAGGAAATGAACGATACTATACTTGGTTGACTTGCTCTAAAAAATGTTCCTTCAAATGACGCTTGAATGATGCTACCGTTGAGTTATCTTTAATTGTTTCAGGAATTGTGTTCCATAAACTTACACCAGAAAAATGAATGTGAGACTTGGTTTTTTCTTTATTGAATCTAGGAATCAGTAGGTTTTGTCTATTTCTCGTAGGATATTCATGCAATTCACTATTGGTCTGTAATTTCATTTTCAAACATTTATCGTAATTTTCAAAATTAATTGTTCGGTAAATATACAATCCAACATTCAAAAAATATATATAGTCAACTGGTAGCACACTCATGCGATGAAAATAAGAAGCAGTATGATCATTATATGGCAAAAAATTTATTGAACGAATAGTTCTCCTTTGCAATATTTGTATTTCACTTTTAACATAGTTGGGAGCACCATACCATACTTCAATTGCGTAACTAATATATGGATAAATCAGAGCATAATATAAAGACTTCAGCACGTAGAGTGGCACAAATTCTCTTAACTTATACATCATCCCCAAACTACGTGAAATCTTAGAAGCTATATTAGAAACATGAGGGGCAAAGTTCAACCTATCATCAAGCATGACACCCAAAAACTTTACATTTGTGTAATGTGGTCTTGCATCCACCAAAGTGAAGAAGTTGCAGGCTGGGCCAAATAATGTGCTGAAGCAATCAGAGTTTTGAAAACCATTAACTGGTAACAAATTGCCATTGGAAACATTCCATCAATAATTGCAACGAAGATCATTACCCTAGCATCATACATATCATTTGTTTTCCAGCTATTTCGAGGATATTCATTCGTATATTTTCGATGTGTTTTTAACTTCTCATCTGTCCAAACTATTCTATTGCCAATGTTGGATGGTTGCTGTATAATCCACTCACAAAACCGCTATTTATGTGATTTTCGTTAATGGTCGATCTGAAGTTCAATAACAAATTGGAAACTAAATGAATGCATGACGATCCTCCACCACGTGGTTTTGGTGTGGATGAAATCTGTTGAAAAGCTTTTCTGAGAGAAAAACTAGTGGTTTCTTCAAAGAAACTCTTCACCTCCTGAATCGCATTTTTTTTTTAATTTGCTTTTTCTTGTGAATAGAACCAGTTTCATTGAGCAGACCATGAACTCTTGTGAACTTTTTCAAGTGGTAAAATTTAGCCATCCTTCCATTTATATTGGGAAAGCATGAATTTTCGGCGTACTGTTGAAGAAGAAGGTGTTTTGGCAAACTACAGAGTACAGGACGATGCATTTCTTCTCAAATTCAAAAACCTTTTTAAATTGAAGAACAATGCTAATATTAATAGGGTGATAGAAATCCACTCTCTATGGACAAAATGGCTTATACATAATACGACTTGAAGCAATTTAATTTCTCCCATTTCGCAATTTAAAAATGACGATTTTGATAGAAAACAGAGTTCAAGCATGTCAAAAGCAATTAAAAATAATCAAATAATTGACATTTCTTCAATTTGGAGGATTAATCCATATAGTTTAATTAATCCGTAGATTTACTTTTAAAAAGTTCAGACCTCAAGGGAAGGGCTTCTGTCCCAAATGCCCCCCCCCCCCTTGTATACGTATACGCATTGTTTTTACCCCCTGGTATTTTAAGATTAACAGCAATATTACCCTCAGCCGTAACTTGTAAACTAGACCCGTTTCCTACTTTTACCGTCATAGGTTTTTCTAGTTGTACAAAGTTTAAACATAATGAGTCATCTCCACTCACATGAGCTGTAGCTCCAAAATCTAAAATCCAAGAATTATCCCCAATATCTTCGCTACAGAGGGCATTATAGCATAAAGAGTTCTGTCCTTTTCAAGGTTACTTACTTCCTCTATAGTAGCCTGAGACTTGAACTGTTTCGCTTGCATGTAATTCTTGTGCTTAAAACAGTCCTTCTTCATGTGACCTACTTTATTGCAAAAGAAACAAATAAATACTCTGCTTGCTTTTCACTGAATCTGAAACTGCAGCTCTGTTGGATTCTATACTTAATGCTCTGTTCACATTATTTGAATCTAGTGTACTTAACTTTAATGCTTCACGTTTGAGATTTTCAGGGACTGCATTCCAAGATGATACAGTTGCTTGTAATTCCAATGCTGTGACAATCACATCGAACTGAGTAGGTAATGAGGAGAGTAAACAGATGACTTTATCTTCATTACTCACTGCTTCATCCAAAACAGCAAGTTCTTGAAAGATTTCTGTGAACTCCTTCAAATGAGCTTGGTTTGTCTTCTGATGTGAGCTTGAGGTTGAAAAGCCTCTTCTTCAGTCGCAATTTATTGGACCATGTATTTGCCTGAAATACATTTTGTAGAGAATTCCAAACAGTCACTGGATTATCAGGTTCACCAACTAACTATGAATAATTGGTGGGTTGATATAGGTAACACAAGACTAGCCAACGCCTTATTTTGATAAAATGTTATGGAATTGTTTATTTAATAGTGCTAGGTGCAGGGATAATAACACAGTTAATAATAACTTCACAATTTATTATTACTGTCGTACAAGCGAGTTGCCGCGTGTAAGAGTGTTGTTTACTGACATGTTTCAATATAAAACTAAACACGTCTGATTTCACAGAACATGTATTAAACTAATGTGACAAATACTTAGATGAACTTTCAACATATTTTTCATGTGTTAAATGCATTCCGGACAGCCTGAGTTGGTGAATCAGCAGGAGCCGTCTCTGTCCCATCAATTATTGACATTAATCCTTCTCTAAGTAGATACATTTTAACCTGTACCTCCCAAGTAGGATAATTGTTTTCAGTTAATGGGGGAAATCCGGAATCCCCAAGAATTTATCACAAGCCATGATATGAAAACAGAGATTTATACTTCAATGTAACTAAAAACCAGTTACCACTATGCTTTAATCTCTTGGAATTATATACACAAGTCGGCTAAGCATACATCTAACTACAGATATATATGTAGTAGATTTTTGTAATTTATTCTTGCTTTCATGAAGAATAAAATACAACTTGAGTTGAAATGCTATGTTGATCCAATATAAAACAAATCCTGTTATCATAGCAAGCCAATCCAAAATAATCACTTAAGAATATTCACTGTATATTCTCAACAATGCTATTTATAATCTTTTACTCTTTAATAAATAACCATTTAAGGTTTTCTCTACTTAACAGGTTCTCTCACTTTGTAAAAACGTTTCTCTGAGCCCATAACCATTGATAAAATATAGGTTAAATGAGCAGTAATTTTTTCAAGTTTAAAAGTATAAGTTTATTATAAGTGATTAATATAGGTGATCGCTCTGCGATGCACTGCAGACAACCGACACTAGAGAGATTCACACAGATTTTTATATAATGATAAACAGGAAAAATGATAAACAATTATACAACATGAGTCATAGCTAGAACCAGGAAATGCTATCATAAGACAATTATGCTTAATTGTTAAAATACATTAGCTAAAGACAACATATGCAAAATATAAACAATAACTAAGTGTGACTATATCAATACAATAGAAAAATGCTGTGCGGAAAACTGTCAGTCACTTACTGGCAATTTAATGACTTAAGTCACTAATAACATTTTCATTTATAAAAAACTGCGTTGGCTCTTCGTTAAGGAGTTAAGAGGACATTCATTTTACTTAGTATACAAAAAATTATAGTTAAATTTAGACAAATTGATTAGAAAAACATATAAAATAAATTATTATATAATAATACAGAAAAAAATCAAATACAATATATAAATTAAAAACAAAAACCTTCCTTAGAAAGTACTTAGAGAAGAAACAAAGAAATTATTGTATTAGGGACAGAGTATAATTTCTTTGTTTACACAACGCATCTTTACATTATCGATTACTTCATAACGGTTAAGTCAGTAGATAGTTCTTTTTTGTTTATAATTTAAGAATTGAACAAGCCTTCAAGCTTAATATTCGCATGTACTCATTATAAAACAACTTTGATAGATGTTTGTGAAATATTTAAAATTTGCTACCCAACATCTATGATTATTAAACTGCTATTACCTGCCTACACAGAGAAAAAAGTTTACTCATATTTAATGGATCAACAATTTATGCTTTGAATCAATTTATTAAGTGAGTTAGTTGGACTACATTCATGTTTTCACGTGTGTCAAAACAACTATGACGTGGTGTGTCAGCAAACATAGTTAATTCAATTCATTTTATGGGTTGAATCAACTTACTATGAGAGTTAGAGTTACTATGAGCTTCATGTTTGTAATATAGTTTCAATATAAATTATTATACAGCTTTGGCCTTGTAGTTTTCAATTTTAAATTAAAACTATGAATCATAATTAATGAATATTTTATTTCAGTACATGTTTATTTTTTTAATTTCAGCTTTCACAGTAAAAAGAATGGTGATAGAAAATATATACAAATTAATGTAATAAAATAAATTATTAAATTTAGGTTCAACATATATACTTATGTCATTAATTTTGAAAGAATCAAACGGGATCCAAATTGTGGACAACTTTGGCAGCGGAACATTATTATTCAATTTACACTATTTAAACTTTATTATAAATTGAACTTATAAATATTTAAAAGATACAAGTCTACCGATTGTTTAATCAGTCTCTTATCCTATCCCTTAACAATTTTCTTAATATAAACTATATAATTATAATTTCTAACCTATATTTAACTAATAAATATATTGTGTGGCTATCACTAAAAACATATTTTATTGTTAAGTTAGTTTTTAATAATGTTATATGAACTTATGCAAATGTAATCTAGTATAATTCGATAGAATTTTCCATGGTGGAATTTTCCTCGGGGAAATTTTATTAGAGCTAGCATAGTACTGGCATGATAATCCCTTATAAAGTAATAATATAATTCAATTACAGTTTCATATTATAGTATCTATTATATTGAATTTATACCTAATGATCATCAAAATATATTGATCACGGCCTATGCTTAATTTGTGTCACTCCAATTATTTTTATAAGGGATAAGTACCTATACAAAAATTGAAATCAGATTAATAAATGTTATAATTTAGTGCATGGACAAGCCAGAACAAAATGTAGCTACTTTATTAACAATATATATATGTTTCGCGCCATTTGCTGATTTATTTTCATTGAAAACGCGCGACAATCTCGAGAGTGGGCAAGGGCATGAAGCAGGACCAACACTGATTGATGGAGTAAATAATCAATTAATTTGTTATGCATTTAATTGGTTCATTTTGTCTAAATATGATAGGTAAAGTTATACATAAATTCATAATAGTTACCTTCGCAGAGCGGAAGGTTATATTTTAGCCGTGGTATATTTATTTATTTATTTATCATCTTGTTATTCACGTAACTGAAAAAGTGTTCAACCAAATTGCCTGAAATTTAGTGTAGCGATTGGTCCATGTCCAGTGATCTGCTGGTAGAATTTTGGGAGTGACCCGGTTAAAGGTCAAGGTCATGGTCATTTATAACTCAAATATTATTGAACCATATTGCATGAAACTTGGTGGGACGATTGGTCAATATGCAGGAACCATTTTGTTAGATTTTGGGAGCGATCGGGTCAAAGGTCAAGGCCATTTGTAACTCAATAACTCAAAAAGTATTCAACCAAATTGTTTGAAATTTGATGATACAATTGGTCAATGTCCAGGAACCATCTGTTAGAATTTTGAGAGCGATCCGGTCAAAGGTCAAGGTTACTTATAACTCAATAACTCAAAAAGTATTAAACCATTTGGCATGAAACTTGGTGAGATGATTGGTTATTATCCAGTTAGCAGATTATCAAATTTTGGGAGAGAACGGGTCAAAGCGGCGGCGAAGGTATGCGCTCTACCGAGTGCACATAATCTAGTTTGGTACTATATCGGTAATTAAGCTTCAGTGACAGTTAGATACCCAAAGAAAACTTGAACAAAACTGGCTTTTTCATTTTACCGAGATATCAAACATTCTACAAAACGTTTGAAATTAACCTCATTTATTTTCCCTTTGATTTTGATTTAAAAATATTGTCTTTTAAATTGAATAAAAAATTAAGGAGAGTGTTCCATAAAAAGATCCATAAAGGATCTTTAAATGTGCGACAATCCCGAGATTGTCGCACATTTTCAAGATCCTAGAAACGTACCCTGTAAACAACGTACATATCAATTCGATTTCTTTTCAATTGCTGGGATATCAAATCGATGGATTGCTCCATCGAATCGACAGACCGTTGTTTGTATAGGGTCAGCGCATTCTCGAGATAGTGCAAAATCGGCCAATTTTTCGGAACACAGACCTACATAAAAAAACGTACATATCATTTTTAAATAACATCTTATAACTGATATCGATCCCTTTTTTTTATTGAGGAAAATTTTAATTAGAACACACTATCATTTATATGTAATGGTAAGTGCTCCTTGTATCGCCACTCTCTATTTATCGTCACGTTTCAGTTATTTTCGTCCATAATAAGACCTAGAAACGTTTCCATGGTTTTGGTTTTTACAATTAGATGCTACAATATAGTTTTAATATCGTTACAAAAATCTAAATAATTTCATTTGAAATTACAGTTAGAGTGCCAGTTTAACTGATAAGATGTAATATATGACGATACGGTACATTCAGGACAAACCTACCGAAATTGATTAGGTATGGAGAATTTGTTATGCGCGATTTTACGCTTCAAATAATTTTATTTCAAAATAATTATTATACCATTTAGTTTGTGTTTAATTAAATTTCTCAAATATAAAATCAGAAAATAATTTGGTCATCTATACAGGGTGTCCGACACTTTTGCATTCGTCGAAATAAACACTTTTTATTCTATGAAGGTATGGTCTAAAATGCTTAGTTAAAGAGTTACAAGGTTAGGAAAGTAGTATCTGTACCATTTATTATTATTAGTTAACTTTATTTTTCTAATGTTGCGATGAGAAGCAAAACATTTTTAACAGTATTATAAGGAGCACAAAAAACATAATCTTAAATTAGGTTACATGTTTACGGAATGTATTCAATTTGCCGCCCATTTGTTGCGATACAAGCGTTCAAACGATTTTCCCGCAACGATTCGCGAAACTCCTGGTGTCTTTGCTCGCGTCCGTCAATCATTAGACAAACGTTTGAACGCATGCATCGCAACAAATGGCCGGCAGTTTGAACACATTTTGCAAACATGTAACCTAATTTTTGTGCTCATAATAATTACTGTTAAAAATATTTTGTTTCTTATCGCAACATTAAAAAAATGACGTTAACTTATAATAATAAATGGTACAGATACTACTTTCCTAACCTTGTAACTCTTTAACTAAGCATTTTAGACCATACCTTCATAGAATAAAAAGTGTTTATTTAGACGAATGCAACCTTATGTTAAAATTTGGCAACAAAAGTGTCGGACACCCTGTATATCTAAAATTAATCAATGTGTCGATATACGGATACCAATAAAGAGGGTTTTCCATTTATCGTCATATGGGGGTGACGATAAATGGTATTATGATTAATTTCGAAATAGTTGATTTAAAATAGTTTAATGGTAAGTAAATATATTTATTATCAATGTACAGTTGGTAAGGGATTTAGATCAGACATTTATTAGTGTTATATATTAGGGTGGGCCAAATAATAGGGGTTTTGGACAAAATAAGTTGAGACGTTATAAAAGAACATTGCATGCCAATTTCCAGGCCATTTCTGGACATTTTTAAGTTGCCCCAAAACATTTGAAATTTTGTACAAAATGATATTTTCCCATTAATTTTGAAATATTCGATTTTGTTTTTTCTATGAAATAGGTAAAACTAGTTGACACGTTATGAAAAAACACAACTTGCAAAATTACAGATTAATATTTGATACTTTTGAGTTGCCACGAGCACTTTTTTGTAAAATATATTAGTATTACAATATATCTCTTAAAATTTGCCTTCTAGAGCAATCATGCTGTTATTGTGATAAGATAGAAGTAATTTAATTCTCAGAATAACTTTGTGAATTGTATTTGTTTCATTTTATAAAAGCATTTATCAATATTTTCGTATTGCAAAAATTTCGAATTTAATCGGATTTCAGCAATTGGATAATAAATCATGCAATTCGCTTTTTGTACTTTTTTTGAGTCACCAAGTGTCCCAAATATTTAAATGTTGGTTTATTTTTCAATGATTAATGTTTTTGCTCAATAATTTCTTGCATATAAATTTCTTTATTATGTTCTTTATTGAGCACCAGACCTCCATAAGTGTGGAGCACTACACTGACTACAGTCTCCAGCGGTGCCTAAATTTGAACAATTTGGAGGGGTGGGGGCAACTGTAAACATTGTCGTACCGGTCTGATTTTCCGGCACAGACACCAAAATAATCTCTTCTCAAGCTAAAAAATCACCAAAAATGTTACTTTTATAATATTTGAATCACTTGGGGGAAACAGAATTCACACGTACCTTTACTTGTCATATCAACTTCATATTACTATTCCATAAGTAATTTCCAAAATGTTGTTTTTTGGCCCACCCTATTATATATACATATTAGAATATACATATTAGAATCACAATAGTTAGTTATGTGATTCAATATAGGTACCTTGTTCACCTAAAAATTCTAAATAATGATTAGTAAAGAAAAGAAAATTTGATTTAAATATATAATGCGCCATCTAATGATAAAACGTACAAAATTGGAGTCTTAGAGTCTTATCTATTGGAAAAAATAATAAATGTGCGATCTAACGAAATTTCGATATACTTTGGTTATCTAAAACTATTTTCTCTAAAAATAAATTGAATTTAGCTTAATATTTCAAAACCGCATAAAATTTAGTTCAATATATATTTCAATATTCTTTTTAACATTTTTAGTACTCAGTGTGACCCAATAGTACGAAACTTTATCATAATAGTGAAGATACACACAGAGAAAGGATTAGTTGAATCAAATCATATTTGATTTGTTTTGACTAAATTTTATGGTTTATCTGTGCGCCTACCTACGTGGTGAGTTGCAGGTACTATTTAATATGAGTTAAATTGACGTTGGTTAAAACAACACATATGTGAGTTGATTATTTTTAATTCCCGAAGGTCACAACAACTACCTGTGATAATCAAAACTGCTCGTGATGGTTGAACCAATTATATGTAATGGTTATAACAACTACGGAACAAGGTTACATCAAAAACTTGTGTATGTTTCTCCAATCACTCCTATGTGTTATACCAACTACTCGTGTAGGTTACATTAACTACTCGTATAGGTGATATCAACTACTCATGTAGGTTATATCAACTACTCGGTTAGGTTATATCAACTACTCGTGTAGGTTATACCAACTACTCGTGTAGGTTATACAAACTACTCGTGTAGGTTACATTAACTACTCGTATAGGTGATATCAACTACTCGTGTAGGTTATACCCACTGCTTGTGTAGGTTATACCAACTACTCGTATAGGTTATACTAACTACTCGTGTAGGTTATACCAACTACTCGTGTAGGTTATTCAAACTACTCGTGTAGGTTACATTAACAACTCGTATAGGTGATATCAACTACTCGTGTAGGTTATATCAACTACTCGGTTAGGTTATATCAACTACTCGTGTTGGTTATATCAACTACTCGTGTAGGTTATATCATCTTCTCGTGTTGGTTATATCAACTACTTGTAAACTAAGTAAATGTATATCAACTATTATAGTGTAGGTTGAAAAATCAGTCTGGTTAGCAGTAGCCAGACTTTTACAAGACTTTTTCAGTCACTATATTTACTCTATTAAATTATAATCTCGAGTTAGGTCCCGGTATCAATAAGATTAGACTATCTATTTTCTAGGACCAAATCTAACATGTTCACATTTATTTTCTACTTTTGCTTCTGTGATATGCATACTATTTCAATTTTAAAAAATAATTGATCACCTAGACCTATCCTTGCTTTTTGAAATGTTTTCGATCCTATGAATTGATATATGGTTATCAGTTGTAAATTATTAGATTAGATTGAATAAGTAATCTCATCAGGTCAGTTTATTAATAAGTAGTTAGATGACATAAATAACTTTACGTAGTGATAAATAGGTACGCTAGATGAATTAATTAACCAGGCTAGATTACAAAAGTTGATAAATCTTTGATATGCTGCAATTGTACTATAACTTAATGAATAATAAATTAATGATAAAGCCTTTATCTTCTAAACCCTATTTTAGTGCAATTCATCTTACTCATAGGCACTGATATTGAAATATGCTAATAGAATTACCAAGGTCAAATTGAAAACGAAATATAAACATTTAAGTTTTAGATTTATTATTTAGAAGTTTAATTTGAATTCTCGTCACTTTCTTTCACGACTGTAGGTTGCCAATTCCTGAAATAAGAGATTCGTATATTAATATATATTGAATAGAAATTCACAGTATCGTTCATATACATTATCAATAACATCACCTACTCTTTTTCCTTTTGTGATGAGATAGCGACAGCTTCGATATTCTTTTCATGTCTGGAATCCCTAAAAGCATATGAAAAAGTAAGAGCTAATCATATTGCAAATACATATTTAGAAATCATCTAATATTTTCAAATACTTACTTTGACCTAGCATAATTGTTCCTGAACCATTCAAAGGAATTGAAGAGGACTCCGATAGTTGATGACGTTGATCTACTTCATCAATTCTTCATAAAGATCTGAAAGTAGTTCAGAAAATATAGAAAACCATATATTAATAAAGAAATGGAAATAATTATTAACTGAGAATTCTTTCATATAGGTAAATTATTTATATAAAATGTTAAACTAATTATAAATCTTCAGATGCAGTATAAATTTAGCTCTAATAAATGCAATGGATTTTTCTAGCTAATCCTCATAATTTTGTTCATTATACACTCATAATGTAGACTTTAATTAAATACCAAGAAAGTATAATATATCAAAAGGCTCACCTCTGGTTGGAGTTCTCCCTGCTAAATCCCTGGACGGTGTTCTCCTCCGACTACCTCCCTGGATGGAGCTCTCCCAGTCATAGAAAACTAGGGTCAAGTAGGTAAATTGCGGCACTTTAACTAACTGCGGTCTCTTATCTCAGAAACATTAATAACCATCATGACTTCAAGGCACTCGTGAAATGAATAGAACCTATCATAAATTGAGCTTAAATTATGATGTTCAACAATTCAGTATATAGCTAAACTAATTTCAGAATGATTTTGAGACTCTCTTAATAGGGTCACAATTAGAAATTAAAGAACCGAATTTGGCTGTGTAACCCTACCTATAGGTACACCAACTAGTTTTAAAATATATAGATTATCAGACCACTTTACTTAAGATACTAGGATAAGTTCCGAAATATCGGACGGCTCCACATTTTCGGTCGCGTAAGAAAAACTATATTAAATTAACTTTTATTTTAATTAGCTATTGGGTAGCTATATACTATATTTCATACGTGACCGAAAATTTGAAATCGCCTGATAATTTGGAACTTACCCTATTCTGAGGACAGCGCAGTAACTGCCTAGCCTATGTAGAAGGGGTGTAGGTCATAAGTCCCCCGGTCATGAGCCCCCCTAGGTCATAAGCCCTCCCGGTCAAGAGCCCCCCCCCCCCCCGGTCATGAGCCCCCCTGTTTTTAAATCCTTATTTACCTATACTGTTTAATCCTTATTGACACTTTTGTAGTTCATTACTGAATAGACATAAAATATATGTATATCGGGGGGCGTGCCGCCCCCGAACCCCCCTGCCAGATCATTAAACAATCATGAAGTGTGCAGTACAACAAACTAACGGATACAACAAACTATACATTAGTAACTCTCAGTTATTTCTATCTAAATAGTTCTTCATTTGTTTAACTAGGTAAATAAGAATTAAAAAAACAGGGAGGGGGGGGGGGGCTCGTGACCGGGGGGGCTCATGACCTAGGGGGGCTCATGACCGGGGGGGCTCGTGACCGGGGGGGCTCATGACCGGGAGGGCTCTTGACTGGGGGGCTCTTGACCGGGGGGGCTCTTGACCGTACCCCATGTAGAAGGTATTGACACTGAAAAAAACCAGCTAGGTAGGTATGATGCTTAAATAAGTTAACATATAATAATCTAGGAAAATTAGTTTGGATATCAGTTTACAAACTGGAAGGCAGTAATCAAAATTTAATATTATAAAAGTTATATACTGATAATCAGCTCTTCAAATAACTACCTATATAAAGCCACCAAACTATCAATCACCAATATTTTAGAATATTTAGGCAGACATTTATCAATTTATTAATGGAATTAATTAATAATCGATTAGTGCATATAACGCTATTGTTTGCACTTAAACTAAAATGGTATTGAGGAGCGTTCACATTCAACACGTAACACACTTGAAACAAGATTTGAACTGAAAAGTATCAACCGATTAATTGTCTTTGAGGAAAGCATAAGTTGCCACTTACTCATTTGATTGAACTCACACATAAACTTAAAAAAAAGAGTAGCACTTACTCTCATAGTAAGTTAATTTATACACCAGATAAATAAGATAAACAGTCTTTGTGTGTGGGTTACATTATCACACTATGTCATAGTTGTTTTAACTCACACCTAAACTTACAAAAAAGTAGCGCCAACTCTCATAGTAAGTTAATTCATACACTGCAGAATACACTGGATTAACAGTCTTTGTGGGTTACTATAACACACTATGTCATAGTTGATTTAACTCGCACCTAAACTCAAAAAAAGTAGCGTCAACTCTCATAGTAAGTTAATTCATACACCAGATACATTGAATTAACAATCTTTGTGAGTTACTTCAACACACTATGTCCTAGTTGTTTTAACATATGTTCAGACTCCCAAAATGTAACTCCAACTCTCATAGTAAGTTGATTCAATCCATAAAATGATTTGAATTAACTATGTTTGGTGACACACACGTCATAGTTGTTTTGAAACACATGAAAACATGAATATAGTCAAACCAACTCACGTAATAAATTGATTCAAAGCATAAATTGTTGACCCATTAAATATGAGTAAACTTTTTTCTCTGTGTAATTAAGTGAGAAAGAAATTAAAAATATTTTCGCTTCACCTAATTACGTAGGGGTTTTTACGTCTGCTGCAGAATCAGAGGCCTTATCACTGACTTCAAAATGTAATTTTATTAAGGGATTAGAAGAAGTAGTCAGAAAAGAAAGTGGATTCATGAGAAAAGTCAAGTACCACCGGTCGGTGACAAGCTCATGGATGCAGAAAAGCTACTAATGGAATGCAGTCACCTACCAAGGAATGTGACAAAAAGGACACAAATAACAGGTGACTGCACTCACGGATCGAAGAGGAAAATGAAGAGTTGATAGTAAATGAAACCATACTACTTAACTCCAAACTTTTTTTGTTGAAGATTTTAACTCAAGCACTATTCTATAATAATGCAATAAGCGTTTAAAAAGACAATGCATAATCCAAATTTAATAATGAAGAGAAAAACAAGGGTTGTAATAAAAAAAATCCATATTTCTTCAAGCTTTAGATTTTTTCAAAAAATCATCCTCAGGAAAACTTAAATATATCTTAATTCTACAATATAAATACAAAATTCTCCTATCTAGGATACAGAAATGAATAAATATCACTAAAGTTACAATATATACTAATAATTTCCTTAGTGTGTTTATTTATTTATTTGGTGTCCGCTTTTACTCGATTGGTAATAAACATGAAGAATGTAAACTATGATACGCACGGGAATATATTGACTTGGTATTTAAATTCCCCTGTTTTTATTCAATTTTTAATGTTTTAATCTATGAAAACGTATCAGTTTATGCAGAAAAATAAATTTTATTTTTGAGTTCACTGAAAATGACCTAACAACGGGTAATAAATTACTATTGAAGACCCATTATTTTTAACGGGCAAATACACTAGTTAATTAAATAAACATTGAAATCAGTAAAAAACTATCTGCATATAAAAGAAAGAACTCATTTTAAAATAAATAATTCTGTAGAAGCCCCTTGTGAATTTAATTGGGGCTTCTGTTCATAAATAAAAATGGATTCCAATGTCCTCAAATCGTAACTATTGCAGGTTGATAAAAATTTTGAAATAATTTTCCGAAATTTGATGGTTATTATCATATGAATGGTTTAAAATTTTGCTATTTTCTTGATTAGATAAAACAGTAAAGGGGTTTCAAAAGGAAACCCCTCTGTGTTGAAAAACTCGAACCTTTAATTGTTTCATTGTCTCGCCTATGTAGGCCGCGGAGCACTGTCCGCAAGTGAATTCATAAATGACGTTGGAAACAAGTAATGGTGGGAGATTGTCTTTAAACTTAAACATATTGCCAATAGTGTTAGAAGAATTGAAAATGAATTTAGGATCGATTTGAGGATAAAACTTACTAATTAAAGATGTTAATTTACGTTTGAGGACATTGTAATAATGGCCTAAATATTCTAACTTAAAATAAATTAGTTTCCTAGAACAAGTTAATTTAGAAGGAGGTGGATTATAAAAATTATCTACGGTCTTCCTAAACATACTATCTATAATTTTGTTTGTGAACTTATTTTTCAAAAAATATTCCCTAAGATAAGACAATTCATTTTCAAACAACGTTACATTGGAACAAATCCTAAAGGCCCCATGAACTAAACATGAAATAATATTGAGTTTAAAACTAAAAGGAATAAAAGAATTAAATTTCATACCAAGGCCAACGTGAACGTTTTCTTGCAATATACAGAAATAATAAATTTATCATTTTCTCTACTTATCAAAATGTCTAAGAAATTTAATTTGGAATCAATTTGGAATCAATCAATTTTTTTACTGATTTCAATGTTTATTCAATTAATTGTAACTTTATTGATATTTATTCTTTTTTGTATCCTAGATAGGATAATTTTGTATTTATATAGTAGAATTAAGACATATTTAGGTTTTCCTGAGGATGATTTTTTGAAAAAATCGAAAGCTTGAAGAAATATGGACTTTTTTATTACAACCCTTGTTTTTCTCTTCATTATTAAAATTCGGTTTCCGCGGAACAAATCTATGATCCAAATTACAACAGTTCGGGGGTATAAATGACACAAGCCCTTGCTTTTCCATTCACCACAGACAACTTTGGTCAGGCCCTGGGACACGTACCCACCTTACTTATAAGTAAATACTAAAGAAAAATTATGTTATAAATAGTGCCAAACGTATGATTAAGTCTCTTAGTATAATAATTGATTTAGATCACCGTTAGAACGTTTTCATGGAACGTTAGAACGGTAACATTTTCATGGAACGTTAGAACGGTAACGTTAGAACGGTAACGTTTTCATAGAACGTTAGAACGATCAACACTAGAACGTTAGATTTTTATCACCGTTAGAATATTTAAATAACAGTATTTTAGTAAGTGTTTAACGTCTGCTTCGGAACCAAAGGCCATATATCTGACGTCAAAAGGAAATTAAATACAAGTGACTGAAAGAAGCAGTCAGAAAGGAAAGTGGCTCAATGAACAGTCACCTACCACCATCGGTGAAGAGCTTATGGATGCAGAAAAGCTACTCCGTTAAAGCAGTCACTTACCAAGGAAGGTGACGAAAAGGTACACAAGCACTGGTGGCTGCACTCACGGATGGAAGAACAAAATGAAGAGGTGATAGTAAATAAAACCTACGAGCCTTCCTACACAAAAATCTAAGACATCATAATTGAAGACCATAACTCTAGCGCTATCCTCTAAAACTGTAAGTAGCGTTAATTTTTTTTTTTACTTGTATAAAAAGGGGGAAAGGCAATAGATAATCCACATTACAACAGATAGGGGACCCACTCGTTATTACGATATGATAATGACATTTAAACTTTATATGAATAGCTAATTGTGGAAATATTATTAATTAGGTGAGGTCTGTATGTGTAATGTAAGTTTGTAACTAGGTAAAATGTTCTGAAAAATGCATATTATTTGGTTTATTGATAAATGTACGATGATGAATATTAATGAGTTGTGTGTCAAACAGACTATTTAAAAAAAACTGTTCATGAGTTTGAGACCAACCAACCGATGTCCATTTATCTTAAGTGAATAGTCTTTAATACAATCATTAATTTCTCCATTCTACCATCATATCCCCCTCTTCTGCTATCATTTCTCCTCATTCTGTCAGCTTTTCCCCAATTCCAACAGCTGTTTTCCCCATTCTACAACCTTCTCCCCTATTCTGCTTACTGTTTCCCCCATTGTGCTTGCTGTTTCCCCCATTCTGACAGATTTTCCTTCATTCTGACAGATTTCCCCCATTCTACCAGATTTTCCTCCAGTGTACCTGATTTTCCTCCAATGTACATGATTTTTTCCCCATTTTAACAAATTTTCACCCATTCCACCTGATTTTTCCCCCATTTTAATAGATTTTCCCCCATTTTAACCGATTTTCTCCCATTCTACCTGATTTTCTCCAATTCTAACATATTTCCCCCATTTTGCCAGCTTTCCCCATATTCTGCCAACTTTCCCCCATTCTCCCAGCTTTTCCCCACTCTACCAAATTTTCCCTCATCCTGCCAGATTTTCCCTCATCCTGACAGATTTTCTCTCATCCTGCCAGATTTTCTCTCATCCTACTAGATTTTCCCCCATTCCACACCTGATTTTCCCCGTTCTACCTGATTATAACATATTTCCTCCATTCCACCTGATTTCCCTCCATTTTATATGATTTCCCCTCATTCTACGAACATTATTTTCCCCTATTCTACCTGATTTCCCCCCATCCTTCCAGATGTTTAATGAAAATTTTATTCTGTGGACGATATTATGGTGCACTTAGTGTATCGACACATGACGATAAATGGGTAGGTAATAACATGCATGTATGACGTTATTTGGTTTCAACATGTCGATAATTGAAGATTTTTAGATTTAATATTTGATTCAATGTAGATTAACTAATACTAAACGAATTACATAGTACTTTATATGGTTTAAAAGATTTGAATGTTATCTTTTAGTTTGTTCTGTCGTGGATGCATCAGTAGAAAGGAGAGTTACACAATAATATTAGTTGGCCGATAAATGGAGACTTCCCCCTATAATTAACATTTACCTAGATATATGATCGATATTGAGGTAAATTTGAGTTATTCAATAGCTCTTCTTCTTCCATTGGGTATGATGAAAACATATACCTAGGTATAATTAAATTTTTTATTGCGTTATATTAATTGGTATCCAAGATACCTGCAGATATCATGGATACCAATTAAAATATAGCTTCATATTTTTTCAATAATAATTAATAAACAATTTTATTTCTTAGGTATATGATCGAAAATCTGGATCTGTCCGATAACTTTGAGCTTAACCTGGCTAGTTAGATCTTTGATTGTTATTTTTTTATTAACGATACTATATATTAAGATTACCTTGCCAATGTTTTTATCAGCTACAAACGGTTGGGTTGAAGCTAGTTCGTAACTTCACGCTAATTTCAATGCATTCTATTTCTATCGTCTATTAGTTAGATCTACAGAGAAGAAGATAATTATTTAACACAATGATGGATGACTCCAATTTTGAAATAGGTAAATATATACCAGTTAGAGCTGTTATTATATTTTAGCGGGAATTAATATAATCAGAGGTTTAGCTCACTCCTCCCTCTGTACAAAATGGCTTCATTCTCGCAAGTCTATTTCTCATTCTAGCGGCAATTATGAAAACATAATTTTAAAAATATTACCTCATGATACACTACTTACTGCTTAGGTACAATTACAATATAATTACTTATCATTAATTCCTGAGAATATTTTTGTCCAAGATGGTCATGAACAAACAAAAAAGCTAGGTAGGTACCTAACCAAAATAACTAGTTAACAAAATACTTAATGCCAGATTGTATTTGGTGTCTGAAATTGGTGATAGACTGCTAGTGAATAGTGATAGGCCAGTTTGTATTTGGTGCACTGAACTCCTCTGACATTTTCAAAAATCTGAGAAATAACTGCCAACATTTTTCATCAATTTGTCTAGTCCTCCAACATTTTTCCAGTTTCTCCTCTAAAAATTAATGGTAATATAGGAATTAATAGCTAACTATCCTCCAACATTGCAGAAATTTTTTTATTAGAGAAATCGAATATCTCCTGAGATATCATTGGAATTTACCACCAAATACAATCTATCTGGGTGATAGGTACCTATATATTTTAATTGTCACACTTTTCTTCCCTAAAATAACTTGGTATTCTTGCATTGTCTGAAAAGACATTTAGAAGACATTTATCAGTCCTATATTAATATTAGCTAGCCTCCACCCAGGTACCATTAATTTTGAAAAGGGAAACTAAATTAATGCTGAAAGTGAAGGACAAGTGGACAATGGACATGACTTGTCCTGTTGTCCATAAAATTAAGGAAATTTTTTGGTTAGCAACAGCCCAACAGATGAATTTTTTAGGTTAATTTATTTTATTAAAGTTCCCAACTTCCCAGTCTGTGACTCTGCAGAATATGGGAGATATTTGGGATTTTCTCTCTGAATAATTTTGAATTAATTCCTATAATTTACATTAATTTTGCTACAAACACTTCTGAGTTAATATCTAAGCCTATATTTATATTAATTTTGCTACAAACAGAATAAGAGATCCCATGTATAAGAGTATGTCAGTTAAGCCAATTAATTGGCTTAGATTTGAAATGGTCAAAACTCAGATATGTCTAATTCGCTCTAAATTTTGAATTAATGCCTATGTTCCCATGTTAATTTTGGCTTAAAATCTTCAAAAAATGAGCCAAATTGGCTTTGCTCATCATTTTAGTGAAATTTTGGCTCAAAAATTGACTTACAATTTTGAATTTTCCAGCCTCTGAAACATGAAAGAGATATCCACAAACTCTTTACCAGTTTCTGCAGATTGGCCAACTTCTCATTAATTCAATAAATTCATTACTGTGTTTAATATTTTGAAGTCTGCAGAACTCCCAACAGACTTTGAACAGTGTAGGCTAGGTACCTAGCCCTATCTAATAAGTTACATTAATTTTTCTCTGAACAGACCAAGTAAAATAGTGTGTCTCATGAACTCTCCATTTGTCTTTCCAAAATGATCAAATTATCATAAAATCTCTCCAAAATAACATTGTAGCATAGGAGAAAATTATTTATTTCTCACCATTTGCAATTCAAGGGCTAAAAAAAATGTCACAAACTCGTTATTGAAATGTTGAGTTTGGACAAGCTTTATTACCTGGTGAACAGAAAGAGAGATATCTAGAAGTCCAGGACTTCAAATGACAACGAATTACTGGATCGGACCTCAATTTACCAGTCTCTGGCATTCGCAGCACCAAGCCATCAATTATTAACCATTTCTCATGAAGGAACATTTATCAATTAAGCTTATTGAACTATTTCTACCACATTCTGCAGGAACACTCATCAATGATTCAATTAAGTTTAATAAACCATATCTCCTGCAGGAATATTCATTAATTAAGCTTAGTTTTCAAATGTCTGAAATTTCAACTATAAAGTTCGTAAACTCAAGCAGAGATCTCCAAAGTCTAAATTTTTCAACTTGAAACTCCAGCAGAGATCTCAAAAGACAAAAGTCTAAACTTCAATCATAAACTCCCGCAGAGACCTCAGAGTGTTGGGAAATTGTTCTATATTATGCAGTCTGGTGAATTAAGGCCAACTTGGTCTGCAAAGCAAAAGCATGCACAATCAGTCTACAGGTATTTGATTTTTGGGATAATTTTTCCAAAGATTTTCAAATTTCTCTCCTAAATGGCCAAAAATCTGAAAATAGCTACTTTCCAATTGTTACATAAAAACATAGGAATTAATTAGAAAATAGTCTTCAGATAATTCAAGAGACTATTTTCAAGGCCTAAATAGTTGGCAGATAAACTTTACAACTTCATGCATCTTTTGCAGACTGGAGGCCAATTTGCAAAGTAAAATACCATGGTTCATAAACTCTCCATTTATCTTTCCTGTCTTAATCTCTCAAATGTTATATTATATATATTGTATAAGAGTATTTCAGTTGAAGTCAATATATTGGTTTCCATTTTGATTGGTCAAAACTCAAATATAGAATTGTCTTCAAATTTTGAATTAAATCCTATGCTCCCATGTAAATTTTGGCATGAAGTCCTCAAAAATGAGCCAAAATTTGCTTAGTCCAGAAATTGTGTGAAAATTTAGCTTAAAATTGGCTTACAGTTTTCTAGCTTCTGAAACGCAGTGAATTAGGTAGCTACCGGAATAGACCATGAATTACCGGAACTGTCCGTGGTCAATGGATAGGTCTATATCGAAACACTGACCAGGATGAAAAGTATAGCAGGATTCGAGGATTGATCCAGCACCCCAGTCCTATTCAATTCCTATGTTTCCATGTTATTTGCTGTGCCCAAATCCCAATTTCTGTTGAAAATAATCCTGGGTCTGAGTGACTGTCTAAATGTCTGTGGAGACATTCTTTTCAGACTGCTGGGAATGGTCCAAGAATTGGTGTTGACTCCTGGTCCACTTGTCCTGGAATGTCCTATTACTTTCCTTAGCATGATAGGCTAATGCTGATAGCAATACATTTCTAGCTGATTAACTAGAACCCTTGTACCTATATTATATATTCTTGCAATAGGCCAGAGTGCAGAAACTGTTAAGGTGTTCACACAGGAATTTTCTAATTTTGGCATTTGTTCTCAATGAAATAGATATTGATATAGGAGAAACTTCATGACTTTCACACAGAAAATATCACAAATATATATCCCAAATTTCATAGTTTCAGGGAATTGGTACCATCTGACTAATAGTGATAAATAGTAGCTACACAGTTTCATCTAAACTTTTTTTTCTCCATTCCAGGTGAAGAAATTTATCTTGAGGAGAATAAATTGGACTATGACGGCACGGATCGTAAGAAAGTTCGGTATATTCAGAGATACAAGAAGGAATGGGAGAACGATCCTAAGTTTGAGGGTAATTATAAGTCAATGGTATATTATATATTCTGTTGTATGATATGTTTACCTAATTAATTTAATTTGGCTGTATCAATATCTTTCTGTAAGCTATATTAACTAGATATGTAAGTAGCTATTCTCAAATTTAGAACATGATCTAATTATGAGATTTAACCTTGCTATTAAAGTAATTTGGTATAAATTTTGACTCTGCTGGAGTGGAGTAAATGTAAAATATTATGATTATTTTTCTTTTGACAACAAATCATTTCTGATGTAATTAGGTAATAGGTACACCGAAATCCTATTACAATCTATAATATATTTAGACTGGTTGGAGCCGATTCAAAACACTCCCTATGCTGCCTACTGCAATGTGTGCTGCACATCCCTCACTGCCCGTAAGAAGGATCTGATGGACCATGGGGAAACACGCAAACACCGCAGAAATCTGGTTTACAAGCGCAACAACCCCATCCTCTACCAGAAGATGATGATCAACATGAGGGAGGTGGATGCCAGTGTGCTCATGGAGAAAAAATCTCCCTGGACTGATGATGCTGTTGAGGTGATTCACTTACGTTTCTTTTCGGAGCTCTGGTGGAGAAATTTGAATCCATAAATTTTTGGATTATAGTTTCTTCACAGGGGCAAGAAACCAAATCTCCAAAGTATTTGTTTTCCTGCATTATTTTCTAGTAGTTTCAGTCTGAAATAACATAATAGCACTTTAAGTTCTATTAAATTAGGTTAATTTTGAGAGTAAAAGAGTTATTTTATTACAGCATCTCATCAAGCTGATAGAACATGAACTGGACAGTTTCTATGACATCAACTGCAAGAAGTCAGACATCTACATTCTCATCAGCAGGGAGATGAACAAAGCTGGCTTCCCTTGCATGCCATTTGAGTGCCAGAAGAAGTGGGAGGGTTTGAGAGTTAGTAACTAATTGTCTTGCTTAATAAAAATTATCTAGGCTTTGGTAAATTTAACATGACCATTGTATGTATTACGCTAGTTCATTAATCCTGATATTTCAGAAAAGTTACGAAAGAGTGCTGCAGTACCAAGTGAAAGGGGAATTCAAGTCCAAGTTTCCTTTCTTCAATCTCATTCACAAGTTTCTTGCCAAGGAAATTGATCCTCTTGGTATGAGAGAGAAATCGTGAGTAGTTCAGCAGAATTTTATTGCCATTAGTTGTTGATTGATATGATCTTGGTCCCCAGAAGCTCTATCCTGAAACTGTTTGTGGTGAATGGAAGAGAAAGGGGATGATATCTTTTGGGCACTGAATTGTTGTGATTGTTTTATTTTGTTTATAATAATAAATTTTTTAAACAAGAAAAATCATGAATAATTGTGTTATTTTATGATTTCAAGAATGATATCAAGCTCCATTAATAGAAGTATTGTTATGAAGTTCCAATAAAGAAGTGCCTAGTGTTTTTTTTCAGCAATCTTTTAAATTCTTCGAGTCTGTGTTAGTTTTATCATCATTATCTTAATTTTTTAGGTTTGTACAAATTGCTCGTATTGTTTATAGGTAGGCTTACCATGTTTTGATATTTTTATTAATTAGCTAATTGTTTTCATTTATTTAAAAATATTAATTATTTATTTCAAAATGTGGAATAATTCATCAGAATAATCTCAGGTATTGTAGATCAGTGGTCGGCAACCTTTTTACTGTCGCGGACCAGTAAATGTTCAGCAATATACTTGCGAGCTGGCACAATGAATGTAGCTAATAGTATTGAGTGGACGAAAAATTCGTTCGCTTCTAAGAGGCTACTGCTTTCTGGAGCTGATATGAAATAATCCTTTATATAAAGTTATAACATTCCTTTTACAATAACAATCTGAATCTGGTCCAAAAATTAGTAATAATACTCAGGTCAAAATAATTTAATTACTCAAAAACAAAAAACATCATAAGGTAAAAAAAAAGGATCACCTGCAGAATCCTCACCCCAGTTCATATTGGGGTGCGGATTGTACAGGAGTGAAATGATTGGGGTGTGGATTGTACAGGAGTGAAATGATTGGGGTGTGGATTGTACAGGAGTGAAATGATTGGGGTGTGGATTGTACAGGAGTGAAATCATTAGAGTGCGGATTATACAGGAGGGATCCCTAATCATTGGAGCGGATTATACAGGAGGGAAATCGTTTGGGTTCGGATTGTATAGGAGGGAAATCATTGGGGTGTGGATTGTACAGGAGGGAAATCATTGGGGTGTGGGTTGTACTGGAGGCAAATCACTGGAGTGCGGATTGTACAGGAGGGAAATCATTGGGGTGTGGATTGTACAGGAATGAAATTATTGGGGTGTGGATTGTACAGGAATGAAATTATTTGTGTGCGAATTGTACAGGAGATGAATAGTTGGAGTTCAGTTTG
The DNA here is from genome assembly GCA_947561585.1 of Caprella mutica. NCBI lineage: Eukaryota > Metazoa > Arthropoda > Malacostraca > Amphipoda > Caprellidae > Caprella > Caprella mutica. The sequence goes on from CANNZV010000156.1 coordinate 369,250, forward strand.
TACAGGAGTGAAATTCGGATCTTACCGATGATCCCAAAAGATTTAGTGTTACTTAAGTTTGAAAAATTAATGAGATAATTGTAGGCGGGTATATAAGAGTCTAAATAGGAATTGAACGTATCACTATCACGAAGGTTAGGGTAGGGTTGTATTGTTTCGCACGGGTTCACAGAGAGACTAAATCTCTTGATCAAAACAACTCTGATTGTTATACATTATATATTCATTTTGAATGTATTTGTCTCAGAAAATTTGAAATTGTGTACCAATTTGTATTATCTATTTATGTGAGGTCATACTTATATAAAGATAATTTCATTTCTTGAATTGAACTATTGAGTATCCTTGATTGGCTCGGTACCAATTGTCCAGCGTACAGTCACCGGTCCGCGAACGGGGGGTTGCCGACCACTGTTGTAGATAACCAATTTTTGCACTGATTTTATTATCTATTATTAGGATGAAATGGAAAATTAGGGTGAATTTCTCTGCAATATGAAATTAATTAATAAGAATATGGCAACGTATTGTCCTAGCACCGATATGTTTACCCTGTGGTTCTACTTATCAGTTACACAAACTTAAGCATTACCTTCCTGTTGTTTCTTTAAATGATTGTATTTGTAAAGAGAAGTAAGCAATCACTTCTACTTGTAAAGGCTGTGTCAGAAGCTAGGGAGGAAATTTGACCCCAATGGTCCTCTGATTCTGGATGGTTCATTGGACGGCACTGCCTATGCCACTACCCTCGTCAGGACCCACGGCTCTACCTCCTCCTCTGAAGAGATCATACTCAGCTCCTTTGACATCAATGAGGACCAATCAGCTGACCACATGGCATTGGATGTTCAGGTGAGAAATTTTTACTCCAACAATACATTATTTAAAATATTTCTCAAGGAGTATTATTATAATAATGAGACGAAAAATTTGGTACTTGTCAATTTATTATTGCTACATTTTATTAATTAAATGCTATAATAAATCTCAATTTCATGCTTTTATAACATGTTCAACATGTAGACTGTTCACAATGAATTAACCAATCATTTCATTGATTAGCAGAATTTTGCACTCCATGGTAAAGAATGCGAATAAATAAGTAGCTAGCTAAAGAAATATCTCTGAAACTGAGTGTTGCTTCACCACAATCTAAGCATGAAGATGGAGTAGAAAATTACATCTAGTACTGTTAACTGTTTATTATTTTCCATATTCAAGTCAGATTACTTAACCTAGAGTAAATTACTACTTGATAACTGCAGGTATCATGGATACCAAATAAAAATTAAATCATATTTTATTATTAGTTTTTTCATATGATCGAAGAGGTGAAACCGGCCGATTATTTGTAACTTACCTTCTATAAATTTAGATATCCTAATTGTGAGGTTATTCAACAGGACATTGACTTAGAGGGTCAGATGGATAGCTACAGTGTCTCTGAGCCAAAGGACTCCTCTGAGAACAGAGAGTGGGAAGACGCTGCAGTGAATGTACTGCTATCAGTCATGAACAGCATTGACTTCAATGTTAATATGATGGGAAACAACGGCAAGTTCCTGGACGCATTCTGGGAGGTAAACGATTTGAAACTTTCAATAATATGTGAATTATCTTAAACTGCTTGTCTATTTGAAATACATTAGAGAATCCTTACTAAATGAAGAAACTGAACATTGGTATTTAGTCATATTTAACATGCAATTTATCAACTATTATAGGAATTTTGTGTGAAACCTTCACTTTGAAAAAAAAATTACCTTTGAAGTTTTGAAATTAGCTATTTACTTTTTTTACCGTAGAGCGTTTCCTCTGATCTTCACGATAACTATTGTGAAGTTACACCAACGGAGTGCAGAGTCAAATGGCGTCAGCTGTTAGGAGAGTACAAAGAGATTTTTAATTATAACAAGAGCCTAGAGCAAGCCCCTAACAAGAAAGGAAGACCCAGGAGAAAAACTTTCTGGCAACACTATGACTCTGTGGGGCACATCCTCGGCAAGATACATTCTGCTAAGAAAACAGGTCTGTAACTCATTAAACCTAACTACAATTTTCTTTAGTTAATGCTCATTGATAAATTGTAATTTTTTTCCCAATAAAATACCATTGGTCATTTAATACAAAGTATGGTACATTTTTTACTTACGGTTTTTTTTTGTTATCAGGTGATGGCAGATTTGTGGATGGAGTCAAATCTTCCCAATTTAACAGCGGAAAGAGAAAAGCGTCTGGTGAGAGTCAACAGTGTTTCTCTGGTAAGAAGCAGCGTTCCTTCAAGTTAGGAAACACTAATTTATCATCAAACTTGTTTGTTAGAGGTATAAAGCAAGAACAGACTGATCATGAAGAGGAGATGGACAATGAAAGCACTTATATGGGGGAAATGGACCAGCAATCTACAGAGGGTGTTGATAATCTAAGGGCGCAGTTGCTGCGCGTCAGCAGTAGGGTGTGTGTGTTGGAGAAGGAGCTGAGTAAGCGTGGTAGTGACTCATCTGAAGATACTCATACCCACCAAACTCAGGTGGTGACTCTACTCTCCAATATTCTAGAGGAGATGAAAAAGATGAACAGCAGAAAGTGTTGCAGTGGCATTATAACTCCTCGTGCCCCGATTGTCAACATTAAAAGCGTTACCAACGCTACTCCTAACTTCAGCATCAAACAAAACTCCATCACTGATGAACCTACTGCCGTCATGGAGAACTGATCTGCGAATAGGAACATCTAAACTAAAACTGTTATGTACAGAATGCACACTTGCCTTTCACTATTTTTTTGAAGAAAAGCAAATTTGTATATATTAATTTTGATGTCATGTTCTGTTGTTTGATTATTTTTTTTAAATTGCTACTTATAATTTAAGACTATAGCTTCAGTTATGTTCTTCAACTACGATTTCATGTTTTTGTATATATATATATATAGCATATCCTCATTTTCATCTTAAATCTTATTGAATCTATTCTCTTTGTTGAATATAGCCAGTATCAGTCTGCCAATTAAGTTTATTGTAGGTGTATTATCTATAGCGGTGTATTGTACAGAAAATTTATGTATATAATCTTTGTATATCACGTTTGTAAATGCAGGTTACCTTTGCTAGGGATTAATTCACTGTACAGAGATTTAGCATAGAATTTGCAAGATCAGATGCTTTTTTTTACCCTCTGGCTTTATTTCAAAATGGCAAAATATTTCGTAGTGTTTTCACTTTCAAATTCTAAGAAGAATGGATAATTTTTTTATCGCCCTCATTAATTTTGGGCTTTAATGATGAAAACTTTTTACTATAGGATTATAGCTAATGATTCTTAGGGATGTGACATTGTGCATATTACATATATGCAGTCCTCTGCATATATTTCAAGAGCATATAATAGGCACGTGTGAATATTATATGCTAACCGGGAAATATGCACTTCTTGGTCAATTTTTAACATGTAAATGTCTAATCTATGCCGTTTTCTTCTGGACCCCTGCATAGAAAACTATTTTAACTGTGGACCAAAGTAAATTTTATCAAACGAATTATTCAAATTTAAAAAGTTTGTTGGTGGAATATTGAAACTACAAATGTATTAATAAATAATATTACACTTGGTATTTAGTAAATACTAGTAGTTATTGATAAATAAATGAATAGGTACAATTATTTTAGAGTTTTACTACTCAAAAAAATATCGAAACTTATGACTAGGGTTGTGACTTTGCATATTGGTGAAATAATGCATATTAAAAACGCATATGCAAATTAGATGCACATTAGAAAAAATATAATGCAAATAGAAAATGATCAGTAAAACAAGTTGATTTTTGATATTCAAATGATAAACTTCTACATATATTAATGAATAGGGTTGTGACAGTATTCTTTTGGCTTAAAGAATTATTCTTTATGCTTTTTAGCAATAAAGCATATTTTTTGAAATAAAGAATATTCTCAAATATGCTTTTAGCTAATCAAATAGTCCAAGTGACTGCAAATGAAACACAAACTAATTTTTATGCTTTGAATGAATGATTCAAGAATTTATAAGTTTAAAATACTAGGTGAGGAAATTACCATATTGAATCATTGGAACCTGTAAGGCGATAATTAATAGTAATAATTTCAATAAGGAGTACACAATAGGAGTTGCCATTTTGTGTTACGCTTTACCTTTTGTAAACGCTTACTATTCATTGGTGCGACCCTCCATTAGTCCAACATTTTTGGTTTATTTCTGATTGAACATGAAAATATATGTACATCGGGGGATGGGACGTGCTACCTCCCTAAACCCCCTGCCAGGTCATTAAAAAAAATCATGAAGTGTGCAGTACAACAAACTAGCGAATACAACAAACTCCATTATATCGAATGAGGAAATGCATCAAACAAATTAGCTAATATTAGAAATAAAGTAAAATAAGAGAGGAATATATACCAGTAAAAAAAATAAAAGGTAAATATTGTTTTATTTAAATTGGTATACCTATCTATAATGTATATTTATGTAATACTTTTTATTTTAATCAAAAAATAAAACGAGAAATAACACAGAAAGATGTAACTGTCGGACTAATGACACGTCCCCATTGTAAACGGAGCTAGGACGTTTCGGTACCATATTTTTTATTTCCAGACGAACCTTATTTTTTAAATTCGAAATGAGTTAAGACTACAAATTATAGCAGATAACAGACGTAGAATTATTTTAGAGAATTTAAAAACAGCTATGATCATCAAATGTAATAAATGCTTTCTTTATTGTGAAAGTTATTGTTTAAAACTGTTCAATATTTATTATTTTGGTTACCTCATACAGAATAAACTGTCTCAATTTGACATTGTTTCCTACCCTGCCTTCTATATAAATATACCATCAATGAAAACTCTCCATTACAATTAGCCTTATTTCAAAGAAATTAGAACATATAAAGCTAACCTGAACGCATATCATTGAGCATATAAAGCTAACCTGAACGCCTAAAAAGCATATTTTGAGCATAAAAAGGCATATTTTAAGCATAAAAAGAATATTTTAAGGCATAAAAAGCATAAAAGCATATTTAACAAGCTTAAAGCATAAAAGCATATTTCAAAAAGAATATTGTCACAACCCTATTAATGAATAGTATCTGGTGAATGAAAAAGAGCTAGATTTTTATTTTACTTAAGAAATTTAAATTATTATAGGCTAGGTTATAACTAGGGTTGTGACATTGCATATTTTGCATATGCTTTTCTAAAACTCATATGCTAATTTGATTCACATATGCATTTATCAACATGCATATGCAATTATAAATATGCATTTACTAATTTGGATATATGCATTTACCTATATGCAAATGCATTTGCATATGCATTTATAAGCATGCATATACTTTTATCAATATGCCCATCCTGAAGCTGTCTGTGACAAATGGAAGAGAAGGGGGGTGGCGTCCCTTGGGGCCCGAACTGTTGTAATTTGGATTGTCTTTTTTTCATTTTTATTATATTTATCATTTTTTAACGCTACTTGCAGTTTTAGAGGATGGTTATGCTCTTCAACTACGAGGTATTTGATTTTTGGTTTTGGTAGGCTCTTCATTTTCCTCTTCCATCCGTAAGTGCAGCCACCGTTGTTCTGTGTCCCTTTTCATCACTGCATTCACTGATTAGCTTTTCTGCATCCATGAGCATTGTCACCAACAGTGGTAAGTAACTTTGTTCCATATTGAACCACTTTCCTTTCTGACTGCTTCTTCTAGCCCCTTGTATTTAATTTCCTTTTGACGTCAGCGGGCCTTTGTTTCCGAAGCAGACGTTAAACCCCTATTAAATTAATTATTAATATGAATTTGCATATATTATGAATTATTATGCATTTAATAGTAATGCTCCAAATTTAAAATGTCAAGTATTTCAAAAGACTCAAGTGTTTCAGAGAGTGACACATTATATTGTTGGCACTATAGGATACTATATTAGTGAAGTGAATTTTCATGGCTACAAGTTATTTAAGAACAGAAACTAGGTATTTAATCACGGGAAACGGACTATTCCTCGCCCACGGACTTTTCCCCGCCGGATTTATTTAAAATTAGACTCTGGAAGATAATTTAATGTTGCGATTCTATATTTAATTTCCGAAAATAAATAGTTTTGACAAATAAATCCATTGCCACGAAATTATATGCCGAAGTCTGCCGTCTCAAATAACAGACCCTTTTTTATTTAACTGAAAATGGGTCACACCAACTTTTTTGAACCGAACCAGTTTTGTATTGGTTACTCCTCGATTATTAGTTTTCGTTGGAGAATTTTAGGGAAAATGTACGACAATATATATAAATCGTTCTGAAACCTGCCAACGCGAAAAGTCTTGAATTAAGGATATCTACACTCTAACTTACTTAGGTATTTTCTTAATAATGGCTAAACCATTGTAAGAATTTTTAGGTACAAATATGAAATATACATATTAGATAAATATTAAATATACATATTAGATAAATATTAAATATACATATTAGATAAAGAACACTAAAATAGAGGTCAATATTTAGTGTACTAAAATCTATAGTAGGTTTATTAATTATGAGGTATAGTAATTAATAAAAAAAAATTTAAATTAATACAAGTTTATTAATGATCTGGAAAAGCATAAATTTGAACGAGTAGTTAATAGATCGCCCTTTTATGTATAGCTGAAAAATAAAATAATAAATTCACGATATAGAAAACTACAGAGTTAAAATAACTGAACAAACCGAAGCTGCTTAGAGTACCTTGCGACACTTGGTAACCCTTAGTATTGCAATAATGTTCGTACGTTGTAGCATCTCCTAATTACATACGAAAATACGAAGGCACAGTCTTAAAATCGAACGAACAATATGAGCACATAATTACGGGAATCAAATTCTGTTTATAAAATGTGTTTTCTATTGATTAATTTTGTGTTTTATTAAAATCATACTTTAATAACCTGAATTACTGATATTTTATTCGGCGGGGAAAAGTCCTGGCGGGGAAAAGTCCTACTGCCATACTGACCACCTGTGTCTATAATCTGTTTTTATTATTATCCTATTCTTTATTTACATTACTGTGAGTGTTACTTTTTGCTTTATGGCGCCATATAATTAACCATATTATCTAATTTTCGAACAAAAATTTAAAATCATATTCATTAGGAAACTAAATGATAGAACACCTAAAGGTATATAACAAATAAATTAGGGGGTTTGTTCAACCTCCCACCAGATATAAACAGCTGGAAGTGCATATATTGCCTTCCTTACAGTTTCAAATGCATATGCCTTTTATTAAATGCATTATCTTTAAGTACATATGTTTTATCTGCAAAACATATGCGTTTCCTCAAATGCATATGCGTTTCCTCAAATGCATATGCGTTTTCTCAAATGCATATGCGTTTTCTCAAATGCATATGCGTTTCCTCAAATGCATATGCGTTTTCTCAAATGCATGTGCGTTTTCTCAAATGCATATGCGTTTTCTCAAATGCATATGCGTTTTCTCAAATGCATATGCGTTTTCTCAAATGCATATGCGTTTTCTCAAATGCATATGCGTTTTCTCAAATGCATGTGCGTTTTCTCAAATGCATATGCGTTTCCTCAAATGCATATGCGTTTCCTCAAATGCATATGCGTTTCCTCAAATGCATATGCGTTTCCTCAAATGCATATGCGTTTTCTCAAATGCATATGCGTTTTCTCAAATGCATATGCGTTTCCTCAAATGCATATGCGTTTCCTCAAATGCATATGCGTTTTCTCAAATGCATATGCGTTTTCTCAAATGCATATGCGTTTCCTCAAATGCATATGCGTTTCCTCAAATTCATATGCGTTTTCTCAAATGCATATGCGTTTTCTCAAATGCATATGCGTTTCCTCAAATGCATATGCGTTTTCTCAAATGCATATGCGTTTCCTCAAATGCATATGCGTTTTCTCAAATGCATGTGCGTTTTCTCAAATGCATATGCGTTTTCTCAAATGCATATGCGTTTTCTCAAATGCATATGCGTTTTCTCAAATGCATATGCGTTTTCTCAAATGCATGTGCGTTTTCTCAAATGCATGTGCGTTTTCTCAAATGCATATGCGTTTCCTCAAATGCATATGCGTTTCCTCAAATGCATATGCGTTTCCTCAAATGCATATGCGTTTTCTCAAATGCATATGCGTTTTCTCAAATGCATATGCGTTTCCTCAAATGCATATGCGTTTCCTCAAATGCATATGCGTTTTCTCAAATGCATATGCGTTTTCTCAAATGCATATGCGTTTTCTCAAATGCATATGCGTTTCCTCAAATGCATATGCGTTTTCTCAAATGCATATGCGTTTTCTCAAATGCATATGCGTTTCCTCAAATGCATATGCGTTTTCTCAAATGCATATGCGTTTTCTCAAATGCATGTGCGTTTTCTCAAATGCATATGCGTTTTCTCAAATGCATATGCGTTTTCTCAAATGCATATGCGTTTCCTCAAATGCATATGCGTTTTCTCAAATGCATATGCGTTTTCTCAAATGCATGTGCGTTTTCTCAAATGCATATGCGTTTTCTCAAATGCATGTGCGTTTTCTCAAATGCATATGCGTTTTCTCAAATGCATATGCGTTTTCTCAAATGCATATGCGTTTTCTCAAATGCATATGCGTTTTCTCAAATGCATATGCGTTTTCTCAAATGCATGTGCGTTTTCTCAAATGCATGTGCGTTTTCTCAAATGCATATGCGTTTTCTCAAACGCATATGCGTTTTCTCAAATGCATATGCGTTTTCTCAAAAAGCATAAAACCTGTTGCATATGCAGTATATTTCCCAGTGCATATACTGCATATTTGGAAATACATAATGTCACAACACTAATTATCAATATGCATTTGCATATATTATGTGTAGGGTTGGGACAATATGCTTTTAGCATAAAAGAATATTCTTGAGCATATTTATCGTTAGAGCATATTTTTTTTCATGCTCATAAAATAAAGCATATTTTTTTCCAAAAAAAATATGCTCATATAATAAAGCATATTCTTTTTCCGAAAAGAATATGCTTTTATCCACAGAAAGGTGGTTGATAAATAAAAGTTATACCAAATTTTCAATTACAAATGTATGGATAATATTTTAATGAAAACATGGATCAACTGTGTATTTTTGGAAGAATTCTTGTATTACTACATTAATGTAACATACAAAGTCACTTCTAGTTAATGGTGTGAAGAGTTGTCATTCACATCTCGCAAACCACATTGTCACCATGCCTAAAATTGAGAAAGTCCAACTTCGAGCAAGATTGCTCTTTGACTTTACAGATTTGGAAGAGGTTGATGGAGATATGAAATGCAAACTTTGTAGCTTGAAAGTAAGAATAGTATACAAACGACTATTATCACTAGAACCTTGTATATTCTAAAATAATTTAAAATTTTACTAGTAATTCAACATTGCTAATCGATAAATTATGTAGATTATATCAGACTATAAAAATAGTAGATTGCTCTGATAAATTAATCGGTGAAATCACAATGCATTATTAGTTAGTATTTCGCATACTCTATTCACAAATAATAACATGTTAAATTTTTCTTAAATGATCCCCTCTAAAGTTTATATAGGAGAATCCTTTTTCATACCAAAACTAGTGTGTTTGGCTCTTGACAATAATTAAATAGATGTACTTTTTTTTAGGTTTCTGATGAGAAGAGATGGTCAATCTTGCAACATATGAAAACCAAAAACACAGTATTTAAATAAAAAAAAAAGTTTATCAATATTCATTTTTCTGGTTAGGCACAATAAAAAAAAAGAATATTAGGCATACTATTCAGCATAAAAAGCATATTTTAGAGCATAAAAAACATATAAAAAAGCATAATTATGAGTTATTATGCATTTAATAGTAATTATCCAAATTTGAAATGTCAAGTATTTCATAAGACTCAATTGTTTCAGAGAGTGACACATTATATTGTTGGCACTATAAGATACTATATTAGTGAAGTGAATTTTCATGGCTATTAGTTATTTAAGAACAGCAACTAGGTATATACTGACCACCTGTATCTATAATCTATTACTATTATTATCCAACTCTTTATTTATATTACTGTTGGTGTTACTTTTAGTTTATGGCGCCATGTAGTTAATCATATTATCTAATTTACGAAAAAAAATAAAGTCTTATTCATCAGGAAAACTAAACGATAGAACACCTAAAGGTATATATCAAATTAATTACTAATTAGGTTGTTTGTTCAACCTCCTACCAGATACAAACAGCTGGAAGTCCATATATTGCCTTCCTTCCAAATGCATATGCCTTTTCTTATATGCATCATCTATAAGTGCATATGTTTTATCTCCAAAACTTATGCGTTTTCTCAAATGCATATGTGTTTTCTCAAAAAGCATAAAACCTGTTGCATATGCAGTATATTTCCCAGTGCATATTCAGCATATTTGGAAATATATATTGTCACAACCCAAGTTCCCAGTAAACATTGGCCCAATGCAGAACGAAACTCTGGGCCAACGCTGTCATGCCAGTCTCTGTGTATTGGGCCAGCAAAGGCCCGACGTTGGCCCACTTCACTGATGTCCACCGGCCCAGAACAGTTTAACGACTTATTGGCAGAGCTGGGCGCGCGAACCTTTTTTTAGGTTCCGAACCCGAATCTTCGTCGATTTTGGGTTCCGAACCTCCGTATAGCGAACCCAATTTGGAAAAGTTTGGTCCGAACATTTGTTCCGAACCAAACATTTAGTCCGAACATTTGTAGGCTAACCTCTGATTTTTAGGCTATTAGGGCAACCTATATAAAAAAAGTTTTTTAAACAAGATACTAACTATTTGTCAGAAACAAGTTACAACGAGAAGGTTTCACTCTATGTTAAAAAAACACATGTCTTATTTATAAACCTACGTAACTACGTTACTGTATTTTTACAAGTTGTTAGTTTTTGTACTAAACTAATGTGTACCAAATTTCAAGTAAAAATATTGAATATATAAGGAGAAATGAATACATAGCTATATAAGAGATTGGCAACTGAGTGAGCTGAACTGTGTGAACCAATCACAGCTCGCGCATTTGTCTCTACTACATAACGTGTAGTAGAGTGGACACATTCTTGCGTATTAGGTAACCAATCTGTATTTCTACGTTGCCACACGTTACTAAGGTACAATAAATTCCATAATTTACGCTGATTTACGTCGATACGTAATTGTTTCACTTTTGAATTAAAAAATATAGTTGGTATTTATGTTTGAACAAAGTCAAGAAAGGCCAGTAAATTTAAAGAAATGACATGAAATATATAAAGTAATTTAAAAAAGATATACCTATAAAACATACGTCAAATTCATTAGGGTTAATATAATAAATTTATAATAATTATTATACTGTGACTGGTAGAACTGCTATTTCATGAAATACAACTAATTTAGAGAATTTACTAAATAGGAATAAGAGATTCATAGAAAACTTACGAATATTTGTGTAGACTAACCTAAATATGTTCACTATAGTCTTATAGAGGTAAGTTCGCTATACCGGATTTTACTATTCAGCGTGATTCACTATACAGGAGTTCACTATAAGGGAGTTCCACTGTACTAACTATACTTAATAAGTTAGTATCATTGAATATGACTGAATGAGCATTAAGTATATTTAAAGTTCCCCTCCAGTCTCCACTCCAATACGTAGTTTAAGTTGTTATTCTGAATTTTCTTCTGACCTCCGAATTTCATGCAAAGAAAAATTAAGACCAACTCTGTCGTCATAACAATGCAAGACAATGTATCCATTTTGAAGTATCCAATTATCTAATTTGATAATTTTTAAGTTTTTACTATTAGTTTTCAAATTTTCATTTATATTACAACATTTTTGATTAATTTAATTCTATCTAGAGAACTGATGATATGAAAACTTTTTGCATTTTGTTTGAATATGAAAGTACTATAGATACAATACGTTGTACAGTATTCCAATACTCTATTTACTTACCATTTTCTTCTATTCAATATATTAGAAAGGTCAAACAGTGAAGATTATTGTGAATATTTCTCTAAGTTATATTATAACTTATATATATATACATATAATATTATAATACCTATATATAAATTATAATCAATTCAATTTTAAAGCGAATAGCCAAATACTTGATCTTAAATTATCTGTTCAGCCAACCTACTTACCCGTCAAAAAATTGCTTATTTGAGCCATTTCAATATATTCTCTTTTAAAAACCTTCATTTGATATTTACTAAAACATTAGTAAAAGCAAAAGAAAAAATTATCATTCAAAATAAAAGCAACAAGCTAAGACAAGAAACAAATATTTATAAGATGTTATTGTACGAAGCTTGGTGTGCCCAATTATTCTCGCACATATTTGATCTCGCAAAGCCGCTATAAGAGTTACAGTTAACTGATTATATTGAAATATTCACCCTTATGTACTGAAACACACTCTTGCATCTAATGCCTGGAAAGATCTCTGGTATATTCCTAATATTATTATAGATTTGAATAAATGCTCATAATATGAGTATATTACTATTTATCACCTTCGTTTTTGTCTAATCGTATGTATTTATGCGAAAAATTAAACGATTGAAAAGACAGCTTTAAAATCGGTCTTGAATTTAAGTTATTATTTTTCCATGAGGACTGGTTAGCCAACGGCTAAGGTACTAGGATAGGGTGTTATGTAATGTTACCTAATATATACGTTTATAACCTTACCTATAGTTCTACATATTTCAAGCCATTTTAATTGAGATTTGAGGGAACATAATCCGTTATTAAAGAATTAATTTGTTAAGATTATTATAAAACTTACCGCTATTCAAGAAAGAATGAATAATGTAATGGAGGAAGAGTGGGGAAAGACGCATGTTCTTCGCTTCAGTGTTAAGCAGAAACCTATGTATATAATAAATAGTAGCCGAGAGGTACGGTACATGTTCAGAACGTAAAATAATTAAAATGAACAGGTCAGTTTTCCCCGGGTACGGAGGTTCGGACTAGCGAAAAAGACGTTCCGAACACTGAAGTCCGAACCGTTTTTGAAGAGGTTCCGAATCCGAATGTCCGAACCCATTTTCCAGTCCGAACCGGTTCGCGAACATTCGTGCGGAACGCCCAACTCTGCTTATTGGTACCGGCAATACTTAACGGTGACGATGCCATGCATGTCTACGGTTAGTACTATTTTCATATAACAGGTGTATTAATTAGACTACGCTTTACAGATCCCGTGAAGACAGTAGTTATTTCTAACAATGTATTAACTCTCCTACAAATACATTTTACAGATCGAAGTTAGGAAAAAATAAATTGAACGGTTGCCAATTTAAGCTTCCATATAAAATTTTACATACGCTATTTTAACCAAATAATAATATTTCTATTTAAAATTAAATAGAATGTATAATTTTCAATGTGAATAACTATTTCAGACGGAAAAATACCTTTTCATACTAAATATATGAGTTAACTAGCGCCCAAGCTCATTTTTATGAATGAAATAAATAAAGTGTTAAATTAATAATTGAAGGGATAACAGGCCTATTTAAACTAAATTGCCAGAAACGGCTGCAATTTCAAAGATATAGTTAATATTGAGGATATTAAATTGGCTATTTGGTATGATTAAAGTTAGGAGAGATCTTTTGCACTTATTTTCTCTAATTGTCTCGTGATAACTGCCAAATAGAACCGGTAGACCAGTATAAAAAATATACTGGTACATCAAAAAATCAATGAATTGGTTAACCAATGGTTTCCTTCATTGGGCCAGTGCTGTTTGGCAACCGTTATCCAGTGTCGTTTTCATTGCATTGGCCCTAAGTTTACCTATGTTGGCCGGATAGTGCAATATGTTATCAGGGTTATGATATATAAAATTCCATTTACCCAAATTATGTATTACCTATTCTTCTCCACTTTGAAAAAATACAAAAAGTTTGAAACCAAATGAAAAATAAACGCGCACCTGGTATTATTAGGATGGATAGATGATACCAGCTTGAAGATTAATGGCGTGAAACTTCACCTAACCTATTTACTGTTTTATAAAATAAAATAAAAATTCCAATTGATCTTTACGAAATTTCTTTCTTTTTCATTGGTGACTATCAGTCGATTAACATTAAAGGTTCTCTCCAGGCTCCGAGAAAAAAATGAGTTTATTACATAATATAATAGAACTAAGGTCTACGATCATTATTCTTCAAACTGCATACAAATCGGTTCAGTATATATTTTATTATTGGCTTTTAAAGTTTTTTAATACTCTGTGAGCAACAATTGAGCGAATCTCCAACCTGACGCTGAGAAAGAAGATTGTACACTCTTTGTTTTGATTTCAAATTTAGATTTTTAAACAAACAAGGCGTTTATGGCCTTCTTTCAAGATATTAATTGTTTCTAAAAGTATTTAAACGTTTCTATAATAAGTTTATCCAAATTTAAACCTTTAAACGAATAATAAATAGATTTATTAAACCTAATACCTAGTTGACAATCAAAACAAATGGTGTACATTCTTCTTCTTCATACTGAAAATTAGAAAGTCGGAAGTAAAGTAGGTTTTGTAGAGTTTGGATTATAAAAATCTTTAAAAGCTTATAAAATTAAAAATATGCTATCAATTTTGATGGGGTTTGCAGTAAAATGATAAGAAACATTAACCTCGTTGATTTAAACAATAAAAAATATTACTTGGAGGGGACCTTTAACTAAAATGTGGGTATTAGAATATTTTATAGATACGCTCTGTCCCTTTCGGTTTGAACCAAAGTGTGACAATTTTCTGATATACAGCTTCAAATAACATGCAATAAATTCTTCTTTTCCGTGTTGAACGTGTTTGGGCTAAAGAAAATTGCCCAAACACAGAAAATTAGTCTATTAGATCCAAGTTACTATTCTCTTGGTAGGTAAGGTAGTGAATCGTACAAAATATAAAATCAATCGGATAAAAAATTTATAAGACCAATCAATTTACAAATTAGGATGTCCTTATTTAAAAAACGTAAAGCTAATAATATCAGGGAGAGAATCTCTACTTTTTCTGAAGATGAAGAAACAACAGAGGTTCCCAGTGGTGGAAAAAATGGCAATAATATTAAGACTAAGAAAAACAAAAAACAGGATAAAGCTATTCTCTCTGGAAATGCTCTTAGCTTTGGAGATGAACTTGAAGGTAAGTCACTGTCTCATTTGGGAATTCTACAAAGAAAATTAAAAATTTTAGTATGCAACCGCAAGTCCAGAACGGCAGATCCAGTCTATCGAAACTCAGAAAATGGTAAAGATTTTGTAATCTATCTCTCTTTCACACTCTGCATAATGTGTCTCTTATCACGCACCAGTCCAGAGTGGAATAATAACTCATTTCAGATTGACTAGTAACTCTGTTAGGAATTTAGAAAGAACAAAAATTACTCATTTTAACCCTAAAAAATGCAGAAATCAGCAAATTATTTTATAAATTTCAACTCCGCAGTGAAAACTGATGTAAAATAAGTCATTTAAGATTCACAATTGGGCTTGTTGTGATGATAAACATCACTAATGGGAATGCATGAAGATAGTAGTAACTCTGTTAGAATTTATGTTTTCCAGTCTGGGCACCAGTCTGCAGAATGTGTCTCTTCTCCCGCAGACTCGCAGAGATTTTAATTTGAGAGACAGTTACTCATTATACTAATAATACTCTCTGACTCTCAGTAGCAGATTCAGAATCTCCCGCAGCTAAATTAATGGTAACATAGGAATTAATTCAAAATCTCCCGCAGCTAAATTAATGGTAACATAGGAATTAATTCAAGATAAATAAGGTAAGACGGGGGAATGGATACAAGAGTTATTTTTTAAAGGACCTATATCTCGAAAAGTTACCATCCAATTGTTACCTTATTTGTCTCAAATGAATTTAATGAAAGTGGCATTAGAATGAAAGGTTTTTGTTTGAGTAAAATCACTAAAATGTAATAAAACAACATTCTAAAAAGCCTATAACCTAAAAACTTACCTACAATCGGACTGTGCTCTTCTTGGTCTCATATGAAAGAGGTCACTTTGAAGTATTAGACACATGTATAGTCTTACTATCAATAGTACAATAGATTATTTAGATATGTTAATGTATCAAAATGGCAGTATGGTTGTTTCTATAATTTTATAAAATATGATTTTTTAACCAATAGAACTTTAAATAACTAAGCCTATTACTCAAATTTACAATCGGATTCTGTTTTCCTTAGTGTCATATTAACGAGGACACTTGGAAGTATTATAAATAAGCATAGTTTATTTATTTCTAAGCCCCAAAGCTACATTAATTTCCTCAAAAGGGTGGGGAGATTTATAATAGAACAGACGCAGACAGTGAAAGAGTGAATGCAATGAAAATATTGACAGTTTTTGACACGTGTACTGATCTTGTTCTCATCAATTAGTTCTATGTACTATCATTAACAGTTTGAGAACTCCTCAAAGGTCCCCTCCACTCTATTTTTTTTATTTCTCTATTCATTAGAACTGAGGTTACTGATTATAAAACTGCAAACCATTTCAAATTTGGTTATATAGTTTTATTATAATTTGTAATTTAAGATTTGTTTCTGTTCTTTCTACTACACCTCTCAATTTCATCAAAGAAAAAGCCCCTTGTGCGATAGGCTAACTAGAATCGACAAATTCAAAACAATAACAAAGCTGATTCCAAGATAATGGATCCATATAACGAATGAATCCAAGTACCTTATTAAGTATTTCTTACTAATATTTTCATATATCATTAGATTTTTCCTATCTAGAGAACTGTTCATTTTAAAACACTGTATTTGAATATGTATGTACTATGTATATATGAACGAACATACCTACTCAATTATGGGGCCTTCATCTTCTTATGAATCTCAGAATGGAAAAAAGTGAAATGTGAATATTTCTTATATAATTAATTGTGAACAGAATACTTGATAGATTTAAATTCTGCTTAGAGTTATATGTTTTATAACCTTAGTTCTACATATTTAAAGCAATTCCAGAATTTTTTTAATTTAGAGTGGAGAGGACTTTTAAATAATCTTACATAACATCTTTTGGCAACCTTTGTGTCATTTAAAATTAAAAAATGAGGATGTATAAATTATCACAAAGGTGGGGTTAATTCACTATCATTTGCTCAAAAAATCTAAAATATGTCTCCATTATCTGAAAACTTTGTCTTATTGTTTTTCATTTTCAAATTATTGTTAAATTTTAGTTAATTGCATAAACTGTTCTTTAATATTTTTTACTTAGACTAGTGCTGCTATATTTTACAGGTGATGATGGCATTGTCTTCCAAGAGAAGAAGTCTGTTCTCAGCTATAAACTGCGTAAAGAAATGAAGAAAGAGAAAAAGGAAAAGCGTAAGAAGAAAGGTGGAGTTTACTCTAGTGATGTTTTGAATGCTCCTTCAGGAGGTTTGGCTCAGCTGGTGAGTGCAGCAGTGCTATGGTTCTTAGCATTGTCAGGAAAATATTCAATTTCAGCTAACTGTGATGGTGCATCTGAAATACTAGCCATAAGTTAACTGTTACATCTTTTTGAATATTCATACATAAATATTTAATTAGTAAGTTTCAGTAACCTCTTTTAAGTAACTAGATTATTTAATCATTTTTTTTATCTTTATTTCAGAATGAAATGGGCATCAAGATAGTAAATGGGCGAGAAGCTGAAGCTATTGGTTATCAGGGTGGTGATTCAGATGATGATGAGGCAGGAAATCAGACTCCTCAGTCTGTTCACAAATTCAGAGCCAATGATAGGGCTGATTCTCACAGACTCACTGCTTCAACTAAAGCTGATCCTCTCAAAGATATTCTACAGGGTGAGTTTATATGGTATCTTCAGTTCATTATTATTTTCACATTGAAGTTTATCTTTTGCCTTCTTCATGTATTAAAATAGATTTTGTGATGAAGAAGGGTTATTTTTTAGCTCAAGCAAAGCTGAGCTCTATGCACGCCATTTAGTTGTTGTTGGCATCAATCCTCAACTTCATTCAAAATTGTCTAATTTAATAGATTTCTTATTTACATATAGCTTTGAGATGGTAATGGGCATATGCAGATGAATAATTTTTTAAATATTATACATTAATCAGAAACTGTTTTCAAAAAGTTGAACATTTTATTTAAACTTTAGTTCTAGCTAGAGAGTGATTTGAAATTTTGAATTTTCAACTAGCTATGTTCATATTTGCTTACTTATTTAATTTTTAATTTTGTGTATTGTTCTGTAGTAATAGAGGCAGTTTTGGGTTACCGATACAGTGTTTATTTTATTTAAATAAATAAATATTTCTTAATAATTCATCTTCAAACTTTGCATTCATATAGTTCAGTTTATTGCATATATCATCTGAGCTATTGTAGATATTTTTTTCATCGGGTAACCTTTATTAATTTTGATCACTATTTACTAAAGAAGTGCTATCCTCACTTCAGTTTTAAGTAAGGTCTAGAAAACAGAATTAGTTTATTTATCTATTGTATTATTACAACATAAAAGACAATCATATGATCTAGTTTTTAATTGGTTACTGACTTACTGTTAAGTTTCCTTTCAATTACCTCTGTAGCTAGCTCTCATAATAGTTTTTGTACATCAGGCGGAGTGATTCCTGACGCGAACACCATCCACTTCATTCGCAAGCAGAGGCAGCAGATAAGAGAGAGGGGGGACTACGTGTCTGTGGAAGATACTGAGAGGTTAGTCTCTAGTCCTTTGAAGCTTTTTTTGAACAGATATCCCAAGGCTATTGTGAGAGCAAATAAACACTATATCTGGTGCCATATTTCTGTTCTGTTCATTACAAATTTATGAATATTGTCAATTTATAAGGATGGGATGATACCTTGATTTTCACCGATACCAATACTTTGATTATTTAAATGAGATTAGTAATTTTGAAAATTAAGATTATTAGATTACCTATCTATATGAAATGATTGTTACATTAATTTGTATTAAAAATTTTCATTGTATTAGATAAATAATAGATAAAAATTATATTATACATAAAAAAATTAAATACTAGTGTTATTGATCGACAAAATATCGGCACTCTTTTTGCCTATACTGATATCAGGAAAAATGCTGATACCGAGTACCAATACCAGAAAAATGCCGATACCGATACTTCGTCCAATCGCCATCAATTTAGCTACTTGCTAAAAATTATTATTAGTGTCATTGAAGTGAGAATACTTTCAACCTGCGAAAATATCTGAAACCCAATAGCTTCATAAAACCAAAATCTATCACAAAATTTCTAGCTTTCAGACAATGTGGCTGAATTCAAATGAATGAAAAAAAAATTTAACTAATAGATAATGATCAATTCATGCTAAAATACCAAGTATATTATCCATTTACATTCAGTAGCTATCCGTGTTTGAATCAAATGGTTAAAATATTAAATATATTTAATCAGATATTGTAAAGTAGGTATTGAAAGCTGGTCGTGGCTAATGGAAGAGAAGTCAAGTTTTGTCCCTTCAACGATTTTATCTTTCATTTTTACCATGTTTATCATTTTTCAAGGGTACTTGCAGTTTTAGATGATAGCGCTTGGGTTATGCTCTTCAACTATGAGGTGTTTGGTTAAATAGATTTCATTTAATATAACCTCTTCATTTTCCTCTTCCATTACGTTCCTTTTGATCACATTCCTTCAAGGAGTAGCTTTTATGCCTACTCACATTGACACCAGCTGGTGGTAGGTGACTTTGTTCATGAAGCCACTTTACTCACTGGCTTCTTCTTTTACTCCCTTGTATTTAATTTTTTTTTGATATCAGGACATGCCTTTGGTTCTGAAGCAGACACGTTATCCCATAATAAATTAAATATTCCATGAGTTTTTTTTGTTCAGACGTGATGGCAGTAGCAACGTGACAGGTAACTCTTGCCTTGTAAGAGAAGAAGACGAGGACAAAGAGGATGATGAGGAGGGAGGGGATGTTGGGGAGAGTAGACTGCACTTTAGTGACATCAAGAAAGGACTTTCTGCCTCTTTGGTGGAGGCAAGAGCTAATAGGATTATGAGTGCTAAGACTAATGGAGAAGGTGAGACTGATAGTCTTTCAATGAGGTAAATATAGTGAAAAATATTGTTCATATAATAACTTTACATTCTCTACTAAGATGAAGATGAGATTGCATGGGAGACTCAACAAATGCACAAGATGAGCTCTTTGAAGGTAAGTAAAAAACTTATCTAACTTCTGCAGTTTTTTCCATAAGACTAAAATTTACTTCAATGATTACTTCCCATTGCTACATACGATATAGTAATCCATCATTATTGAGGGAAAAAGTCTATCGATTCTTTGTGCAACACTGTTTGACAGTGGCAATAATTATCACAAGTGTATTAGGAGATGATAAACTGCTGAATAGCTATTTAAAAACTTAAATATGTTTCTAATGCAAACAAATCATCTATAAATGGAGTTTCAATCCTATAGGTCGTTACTGCCGTCTCTTATGCCAAATTCAAATTTTTGTTAGTAAGAAAAATATATCAATATTAATTTTTTTCTTCAAATTTTAACTCTTAGTCAAAGGTTCAACTCTTTCAGTACTGGCGTCTGCTTCAGGTGCCATATTAAATTTTTTTTCTGAAAGAATAAAAATTCAAATAAAAAATGTCGTATGAATTGAGTTCACTTTGGTAACTAGTATTTTATTTTTCTTTTCCTCAGGTGTCTGATGATTTTGATGGTGGGAGGGGCTTCTTCCCTGCAGACACTCCCCTCCAACAGGCAGCGACTAATGCCTCCTGCCTCTCCTCAGCCTCCAAACTGCTCTCCTCCCGCCCTGGCATCAACTACCAGGCGGAGGGAATCCTCAAGAGGCTCAGAGACAGGTATAAGAAAACATAATAGGGCAACAGGCCGTCAGAAGGAAGAGTAGTGGGGAAAGGTGTCAGTTGTCTCTAGTGGGGAAAGGTGTCAATTGTCTCTAGTGGGGAAAGGTGTCAATTGTCTCTAGTGGGGAAAGGTGTCAATTGTCTCTAGTGGGGAAAGGTGTCAATTGTCTCTAGTGGGGAAAGGTGTCAGTTGTCTCTAGTAGGGAAAGGTCTCAGTTGTCTCTAGTGGGGAAAGGTCTCAGTTGTCTCTAGTGGGGAAAGGTGTCAGTTGTCTCTAGTTGGGAAAGGTGTCAGTTGTCTCTAGTGGGGAAAGGTCTCAGTTGTCTCTAGTGGGGAAAGGTGTCAGTTGTCTCTAGTGTGGAAAGGTGTCAGTTGTCTCTAGTGGGGAAAGGTGTCAGTTGTCTCTAGTGGGGAAAGGTCTCAGTTGTCTCTAGTGGGGAAAGGTGTCAGTTGTCTCTAGTGTGGAAAGGTCTCAGTTGTCTCTAGTGGGGAAAGGTGTCAGTTGTCTCTAGTGGGGAAAGGTGTCAGTTGTCTCTAGTGGGGAAAGGTGTCAGTTGTCTCTAGTGGGGAAAGGTCTCAGTTGTCTCTAGTGGGGAAAGGTGTCAGTTGTCTCTAGTGTGGAAAGGTGTCAGTTGTCTCTAGTGGGGAAAGGTGTCAGTTGTCTCTAGTGGGGAAAGGTCTCAGTTGTCTCTAGTGGGGAAAGGTGTCAGTTGTCTCTAGTGTGGAAAGGTCTCAGTTGTCTCTAGTGGGGAAAGGTGTCAGTTGTCTCTAGTGGGGAAAGGTGTCAGTTGTCTCTAGTGGGGAAAGGTGTCAGTTGTCTCTAGTGGGGAAAGGTCTCAGTTGTCTCTAGTGGGGAAAGGTCTCAGTTGTCTCTAGTGGGGAAAGGTGTCAGTTGTCTCTAGTGTGGAAAGGTCTCAGTTGTCTCTAGTGGGGAAAGGTGTCAGTTGTCTCTAGCGGGGAAAGGTGTCAGTTGTCTCTAGTGTGGAAAGGTGTCAGTTGTCTCTAGTGTGGAAAGGTGTCCGTTGTCTCTAGTGGGGAAAGGTGTCAGTTGTCTCTAGTGGGGAAAGGTGTCAGTTGTCTCTAGTGGGGAAAGGTGTCAGTTGTCTCTAGTGGGGAAAGGTGTTATTTGTCTCGTGGGAAAAGGTTATATTGGCAGAGCTTATTATTGAGTGTAGCTAATCATTAAAATAGGTTGTTTCTTTCGTCTAAAATTTATAAAATATAGTAAACAGCGCGCAAGGTTTCTGAGATATTGTCTCTTCCACATTAGTTTCTATCGATACAGTGTTGTAAGAATAATCTTCTTACGGATGATGTTTTAATGATTACTCTTCTCTGATTGGAAGCTAGGAACCAACGGGGGGCGGAGCACTAAACCATTACTGCTCTATCCCCTCCCTCCTGTTGGCTCCTCCTCCTTACATAGAGTAATGAGTTTATATAGATTACAATTCAAAATAATTAAGAACTTGAAACTGAACATATATGACTGTCATGTGGTTTATTTTATTTGCTAGTTTGTTGTAGCTATTACACACTTCATGAATTTTTAATGACCTGACAGGAGGTTCCGATGAGCAGCACGCTCCCTGTTACTCTTATTGGTCAATCATCATAGCCAATCAATGAGTTAGTAACCTTAAAACCAATATCATAAAAAACTTATCCACAAGGAGCAATATTCTTAATTTCTTTGTGGTAGTAACCTTTCAATTTCTAATCATAGAGGTGCCACCCGCCAAAGGAGTGTTAGCATATATATATATTTTGAGAATAGAAATGATGCTGTGATATTTGTACCTAACGTGAATTTGATGATGCCTAAAGACAGTGCCAAGTTATAATTTAAAACTGTTAGTTTCATAGGTAAAAATAACTAATGTTGCTACAATTTAGCAATTATGTCACAAACGTCCTTCATACTCGACTTTCCAAACTAATTGCGTTCATTCGACACATGGTATAGCGCCGGTGAAATAAATTTTAGCCCTCTATTTCATCTACTTTTTGTTTTTTTTGTAATATTTGTGGATGCTTCTTTGAACTTTACTTGATCAATATTATATTTTTTCTGTTCCTCAAAAAGTTAAGGAAATATTTCAAAATTGTAATATAAATATTTTGATTGTACTTGCAAAGAGGTATCCACACTTACAGGCCATGATACATTGCCACTGGTACATTCTGTGTCACCCCTGAATAGAGGTGATAGTGTAAAGTCTGAGATATCTAACAGTTGCTTATTAACGATTATATAAGAAAAATATATTTTTTAACACATTTGCGGCCATTTCATGAAGTTTACTTGGTGTGCCACTAGCTAAAGCAGAAATTTATATTTCTTCATATCAGAATATCAAATTTTGTCAGGTGATTCATAAATTTTGTCTTTTTTCTTGTCCCAAAGATGTTATGATCAGAGGGTCCCTCAGTTTAGACATAACGCATCTGTGAAGGTGGTCTCTCTGCATGCTACATTGATTTAACCAAAACATGCTGCAATAAAATAAGTATAGGATGCTTGAACATGAACACGTGCTTGGCAGATCACCAAAGAAAGTGCAAAATCGTTCTATATCTCCAGAAGTTATTCTAACTACTTCTAAACAAACTTGTCTAACCATATACACAACTAATCAAAGTTATCTATTAGTTTGTATCTCTGCATTGGAGCATTTGAGCTTCCAGTCTCGTGAGACTTGTGGCTCCAGTCTCGTGAGACTTGTGGCTCCAGTCTCGTGAGACTTGTGGCTCCAGTCTCGTGAGACTTGTGGCTCCAGTCTCGTGAGACTCGTGGCTCCAGTCTCGTGAGACTAGTGGCCCCAGTCTCGTGAGACCTGTGGCTCCAGCCTCGTGAGACTCGTGGCTCCAGCCTCGTGAGACTCGTGGCTCCAGTCTCGTGAGACTCGTGGCTCCAGTGCTTGTGGCAATGTCTCGTAACCTGCTGTTTTTATCGCTTTACTCACTCTTCCTTTCACTCACACAGTCGTGAGAGTCTGTCTGAAGTGCACAGGAGGCACCAACAGGAGTACTTTGGCCTCCTGGAGGAGAGGGAGGAATGTGAGGAAGCCTTGGTGAAGTCGGAATCCAGTCGAGCTGAAAGGGAGGACGTACTCCAGCTGTACCAAGTATTGCGTGGGTATGTCACTGATCTCAGAGATTGTCTAAATGAAAAGGTGGGTTAACCCATGCTAATGATTTACTATGTGGGGGGAGGGGCATAAGTAGTAAAGTAACGCCCCTCTGTGGAGGGAGGAGCATATATTGTAAAATAACGCCCCTCTGTTGGAGGGGCATATGTACTATGTAGTAAAGTGATGTCACTTTGACCAGTGAATGATTGTTGATACAGGCAGTTCAACTTTCATTGAATGTTGTTGATACAGTCAGTTCAACTTTCATTGAATGTTGTTGATACAGTCAGTTCAACTTTCATTGAATGTTATTGATACAGTCAGTTCAACTTTCATTGAATGTTGTTGATACAGTCAGTTCAACTTTCATTGAATGTTGATACAGTCAGTTCAATTTTCATTGAATGTTGATACAGTCAGTTCAACTTTCATTGAATGTTGATACAGTCAGTTCAACTTTCATTGAATGTTGATACAGTCAGTTCAACTTTCATTGAATGTTGATACAGGCAGTTCAACTTTCATTGAATTTTGATACAGTCAGTTCAACTTTCATTGAATGTTGATACAGTCAGTTCAATTTTCATTGAATGTTGATACAGTCAGTTCAACTTTCATTGAATGTTGATACAGTCAGTTCAATTTTCATTGAATGTTGATACAGTCAGTTCAATTTTCATTGAATGTTGATACAGTCAGTTCAACTTTCATTGAATGTTGATACAGGTAGTTCATCTATCATTGAATGATGATAAAGGTAGTTCAACTATCATTGAATGATGATATAGGCAGTTCAACTATCATTGAATGATGATACAGGCAGTTAAACTTTAACAGAACTTTTGGTGCTCCCAAGGGTCTGTCCTTAAGTTATCTGTGGTTAATGAAAGATAATTGTAGTGGCGTCCTTAGTCTAAAACCTGATGCAGCTAATTTGATTATGTATTTTTTTCTTGGTTATTCTATTTTTATAAAATATATTCTTGCAACTACTTGCAGTTTTAAAGGGCAGCGCTAGGGTTGTGCTCTTCAACTACTAAGTCTTACATTTTTGTGTTAGGTAAACTCATAAGCTTGATTTACTATCACTTCTTCCTTTACTTTCCTAAATGTGAGTGCAGTCACCGGTGCTCGTCCCTTTTCGTCACTTTCTATGCTAAGTGACTGCATTCACGGAGATGCTTCTCTGCATCCATGATCAATGTCACTGATATTGGTAGGTTACTTCAGTGTGCCCAAAAAGGTTATGCTTCTTCTGTCTAAAATTTTAGAAATATAGTAAACAGCTCATAAGATTTTTGAGATATTGTCTCTATCGCTTAAGTTTCTATCGATACAGTGTTGCAAGAATAATGCTAATCAGGATAACTCTTCTCTGATTGGTCGACAAGGACGAGAAGCCAACAGGAGGCAGAGCACTAAACCTTTAGTGCTCCGCCCTCTGTTGGCTCCTCCTTCTTAAATATAATCAAATAATACGAACTAAGAAACTCCAATATAGAGGACTGTAATGTAGTTTGTTGTACTTCACACTTATTGGTCTATCTCCATACCCAATCAATGAGTTAGTAAACCTAAAAGCAATATCCTAAAGAATTTATATGCAAAAGAAGAACAATATTTTTAAAACTATATTCTTAGTAACCTTTTAATTTCCAACCTTAGAGGTGCCACTCGGTGACTTTGTTCATAGAACCATTTCCTTTCTGGCTGCTTCTTCCAGTCCCTTATATTTAACCTTCCTTTTGATGTCAACGGTAGTACTCTGAGTAGTCATACCAGATTATAAACCATCTAATGACTATGAGAATAATCAACTTGGAAGAATTCGTTTTTGAAACTGTATTTTGGCTGCTTTGTATCTATGAAATCTTTATTTACAAGAATTTATCGGAATTATAATTACTATATCCTTAACTTTTTTCTAGATAAGGATGGTTAAATTTATTTCTAAATAAATATCTAAATTCTAAAACAAATGGGGAACTTCTTTATTCAACACTTTCACGCTCGCAGATGTAAATACAATATACAATCAGAGCTGGTTCAATCTTGACACTAAAAAATGCACCTTATATATAGTCGTATGCAAAAGCACATCAATGAAGGCTCTTGTCGCAGTTATTCTGCAATAAGAAATTTAGATGTCTGTGATGTTTGTCAAAATTGAAAACTGAGGCCGAACTTGAAAGTTTTAAATCAAATTTGAATGGGCTAAGTGAAAAAGTTGAAAGTCATTCTAAAGTGAATTGGAAAGATATAACTCACAAATTGTAGCTTCCCTTTTGTTAACCTTAATAAAAAATGTACCACCATAATTTGAGGCTGGTATTACTGTCTGATCGACTAATTTGTAATATTTCTTACAGGCATAGTATGTTCTCTATTTCTTACAGGCATAGTATGTTCTCTATTTCTTACTGGCATAGTATGTTCTCTATTTCTTACAGGCATAGTATGTTCTCTATTTCTTACTGGCATAGTATGTTCTCTATTTCTTACAGGCATAGTATGTTCTCTATTTCTTACAGGCATAGTATGTTCTCTATTTCTTACAGGCATAGTATGTTCTCTATTTCTTACTGGCATAGTATGTTCTCTATTTCTTACAGGCATAGTATGTTCTCTATTTCTTACAGGCATAGTATGTTCTCTATTTCTTACTGGCATAGTATGTTCTCTATTTCTTACAGGCATATTATGTTCTCTATTTCTTACAGGCATAGTATGTTCTCTATTTCTTACTGGCATAGTATGTTCTCTATTTCTTACAGGCATAGTATGTTCTCTATTTCTTACAGGCATAGTATGTTCTCTATTTCTTACAGGCATAGTATGTTCTCTATTTCTTACAGGCATAGTATGTTCTCTATTTCTTACTGGCATAGTATGTTCTCTATTTCTTACAGGCATAGTATGTTCTCTATTTCTTACAGGCATATTATGTTCTCTATTTCTTACAGGCTTAGTATGTTCTCTATTTCTTACAGGCATAGTATGTTCTCTATTTCTTACAGGCATAGTATGTTCTCTATTTCTTACTGGCATATTATGTTCTCTATTTCTTACAGGCATAGTATGTTCTCTATTTCTTACAGGCATAGTATGTTCTCTATTTCTTACTGGCATAGTATGTTTTCTATTTCTTACAGGCATAGTATGTTCTCTATTTCTTACTGGCATAGTATGTTCTCTATTTCTTACTGGCATATTATGTTCTCTATTTCTTACAGGCATAGTATGTTCTCTATTTCTTACAGGCATAGTATGTTCTCTATTTCTTACAGGCATAGTATGTTCTCTATTTCTTACTGGCATATTGTGTTCTCTATTTCTTACAGGCATAGTATGTTCTCTATTTCTTACAGGCATAGTATGTTCTCTCTTTCTTACTGGCATATTATGTTCTCTATTTCTTGCAAACTTATTTATATTTAAATTCAATATCTATTAAGTATAGCTACCTGTTTTTACATCAAATGAATATAGCTATTTTTCTTGTAAAAATCTTTAACTGCTCTGTGAATCCTACTTGATATGTGGTTTGGATTTCTGCATCATGGTTCAGGCAAAAGGAAATTGCATCTTTATTACTTTTTACCGTTTATTAATCTCACTTTTCCTGAAGGAAACTTCACTAATTGTAAATTATTGCTCTGAGTAAGCAAGGAAAAATTCTAAGATTGGAAAATAATAGAAAATTAGAAAACTCAACTTCAAAACTGATTTGTGAATTCTTTATTGTATATTATAAAGTGATTTATATTTATTTATGTATAACAGTTACTTTTCTCTGATAGTACATCATCACAGTGACTCTTTTATCTGATAGTACATCATCACAGTGACTCTTTTATCTGATAGTAGCTACATCATCACAGTGACTCTTTTTTCTGATAGTACATCATCACAGTGACTCTTTTATCTGATAGTAGCTACATCATCACAGTGACTCTTTTTTCTGATAGTACATCATCACAGTGACTCTTTTCTCTGATAGTACATCATCACAGTGACTCTTTTATCTGATAGTAGCTACATCATCACAGTGACTCTTTTTTCTGATAGTACATCATCACAGTGACTCTTTTATCTGATAGTAGCTACATCATCACAGTGACTCTTTTTTCTGATAGTACATCATCACAGTGACTCTTTTTTCTGATAGTACATCATCACAGTGACTTTTTATCTGATAGTAGCTACATCATCACAGTGACTCTTTTATCTGATAGTAGCTACATCATCACAGTGACTCTTTTTTCTGATGGTAGCTACATCATCACAGTGACATTTCTCTGATAGTACATCACCACAGTGACTCTTTTATCTGACTGCAAATCATCACAGTGACTATTTTCTTTGATTGTACATTTCACTCTTCAATAAATGACAGGTTTCTTGTAAGCAATCTGTCCTCTGCTCTATAGGAATTTGTATTGTGTGGTATTTCTGAATGAGATTTTATTTGTTGCTGCCCCTCCTAATGTACTGATTCGGTGGATTATACAACCATATCTTCAAATTTTTCAGAATGAAACCTACCTTAATTTCTCCCATTTCCTTCCAATATAATTTAATCTTTTTTGTTGTGATCTAGTGCAGTCAGAATTGTGCTGATGTCCATGAATGAAGCTAACCATCTCTACTCTTCTCGTGTAGCGCCCATTGCTTTTTGTATTGAAGAGTCTTCTTCTCTTTACTCTTTAATGACCTAGTGCTTCTGTTCTCTTTCAGAGTGGTGCTCTTGAAGATCTAGAGCAGCGAGTACTCAGTCTATATGCCCAGCAGAATGACAAACTACTGCAGCGAAGAAGACAAGACGTCAAAGATCAAACCGACGAAGTGTCTCCCTCTAGTATGTGATGTAGCGACTTCTTGGCAGATATTACTCTATTAGTTCTGTAAGGCATAGGTAGTGGTGGTAGTGGAAAAATCAACGAAAAATGTGATGAATGAGTACCGATAAATCGAGAACGTGATAAGTGACTACCACACAATATAAGAACTTTAACTTTTAAGATGAGAATGATGTGACTTGAAAGAGAAACACTTGTATGTAATCTATTCCATTTTTAATTTATAATAATAACCAACACGTTCCTTTAATACCATCAGAAATAAAAGAAGAATTAATATAAGTACCTAGCTTGTCAAAATTTCAAGACATTTCACTTTAAAAAGGTATCTTCAACTGGCTTCAAATTTATGGCTTTTAAATGGCTTGTAATGTTGAAAATTTTTGAAAAGACATATTTAATGAACCTATTCTTTCTAGTGCTAGTGCATGAAAAACGTTAACTTTAGGAAACAGTTGGTATAATAATTGCATTAAATCAAAGGAAATGAAATTTTTCCTAATTTGACTGAGAAATTTATGCATAGTTATAGCTAGTAGCTACCTATGTTATGAACGAATTGTAGATGTGTTCGGAAATTCTGGTTTGATGTTACATTTAGCTAGAAGATTTTTAATGTTATATAAGAATCTAGCTTTGATTTTAAATGATTTAGTGAAAATGTCATTGAATTAATAAAATATTAAAATTATATATTATATACCTAGATACTTATTCTAACGAATTTTTAAACTT
This sequence comes from Caprella mutica, assembly GCA_947561585.1. Classification (NCBI taxonomy): domain Eukaryota; kingdom Metazoa; phylum Arthropoda; class Malacostraca; order Amphipoda; family Caprellidae; genus Caprella; species Caprella mutica. Next base: position 398,958 of record CANNZV010000156.1, read on the forward strand.
ATTTTTTAGTGAATTATTGCTACTAATGTCCTTTTCAGGTAAATCGTGAGTATTCTATCCTGACTTGATAGATAGGAAAATAGGTAGTGATAATTAATTCTATTTCTTTTTCTCATTTTATGCAGGTTGTGTAAGTTGCAAATTATCGGTCTGTTTTACATCTTCGGTCACATCTATAAGAAAAAAAACTGTATATATTATTATGTATTTTTTTTCTTTTATGACCGAAGATGTGAAATTGACCGATAATTATTAACTCTTTATTTTCTACATCTTTTTACTAAACTGCAGCTGTCCCACTCCTAGCATCTCTCCGGTCTTTCCTAACTCCCACTGCTTCCCTTTCAGATTTACAGCCGTGTGCCAATCGTTCTCGCCGGTGTGCCGAGAGAGAGGGCAGACGCACTAGAAGGAGGAGAGAGAGGGAGAAGAAAGGATTACGCCAGCACAAAGATGGCACATCAACTGATGAGGAACTCTCTACTCAGGAGATGCAGACACATGCCAATAAATTGGGTGAGTGGCAAACATTGAAACATTTTTATTGAACTAAAGTTTAAAAAACATATACAGGAGAATATTATGTACCTACTGTAATAGTATAAAATGAAACAAGCCCGTATATAGTATAGCTACTATTCGGGCAATAATAAGACCTGTAGAATAGAGTCAAATCAATATATTGCTGTCAAACTGCTCCTTATTGAGCTACTTTATAGCTAATAATATTTTTATATTACCAGAGTTATTTGGAGTTCATTTTAAAATTTTAATTAGATGTTTGAAACGGCTTCCAGTAATTGTAATTCCTTTAGACTTTCTCCGCCATATTTTCTTTATCACTTCCATTTCATTGGACAAGATATCTAAAGAGTTACCTTAGAGGTCACAATTCATCAATGTGAGTTGTAATTTCCTAGAATTTAAATTTCTGTTCAGACAATCATATTGAATAAAGTAAGATAATTTGGTAGCTACAAAGAATTTACCCTGATTATTTGTTAAAAGTTCATTTAAAATACAGAATGTGATGATGTGTTGAAATAGTTTTTAGACAAATCGTTTTTCTGTTGTTCAATTCTCTATTTTTTTGAATGAAAGTGGAAGTTAAATTGATTTAGTCTTTGAAACATGGTTATAAATACCCTGTTATTTGCACTTGCTTTTCTATTTAGTAATGACATGTCATTATTCCAGAGGCCATTGAACAGGAGGCTAAGGATTTGTTTTCTGATGTGGAGGAGGATTACGGCACTCTGAACCAAGTGTTGTCACGGTTTGAAAAGTGGCGTCGCACTGCACCCGATAGTTACGCAGATGCGTATGTTAGTAACAACATGCCTAGTGTGACGGAGGTGTTTGTGAGGTAAGGGAAATGGTGCAGTAGTTACAAGGCTACATTAGGCACTTTCACAGCTGATAATACCTTCAGGTTCATCGATTCAAACATGTGCAATTCAGTAAAATATGTATCTATTTGGTAAATGTTTTCTGAATTAATTGTGATAATATTTAGTTCACTTAAGGGGATCGTTCAGTGTTTTTTTTGCAATTTTACCGTTTTATTTACTTTATTTCGCTAGAAAACAGTCTAAAGAAAACTTACAGAAAATTTCAGTTTGCTGTGGCAACTGGAAGTGGGTCAAGGGGGATTTTGTTAGTGTGTTTTGTTTCTAATAGCTCCTATTTCTGGTAGATGGCTTCCAGGGAGGCCCTTGGTTCCCCCAAAGCGACCTGATGTTGTATAATAGCCTCCCATTTTTGGTAGGGAGACCTTTGGTCCCCTGAAGCGACCTGATGAGCTTTTTTTGTTTACTCCAATATATCGGTAACTTTTTAATCGAATCGTATTCGCGCCAAGTTTATAGACTCAATAGGAGCTAGTCCTACAGAAAAATTTATGGAATCTAATGTGTTTAGCTGGACATTCCTAAAATCGTCTAGAGGGCTTATTTTGAATTTTGATCTATTAAATTTTTTGTAGCTATGAAAATAAAAAAATAAAGTGAAAAAATTTGAAATTCTTTCTTAAAATGAAATTACCATATATTTCGATCGAAATTCAAAATAAGCCCTCTAGATTTAGAAGATCTTAAGAATGTCCAGCTAAACATACAGTGTGTTTCAACATTTTTGATATTTTTCAGTGGCTTTTATTCATAGTTATACTGACGAGAAAAAAATAATACACCAAAATGTTCAAAAAGAGTGGATATTTAATGATTAATAAATAACAAGAAATACATATTATAGAAGGTTCTGGAAGTGGCCTCCATTTTGCTGCACACAGAGATTTTTTCAACACAAAAACATTTTGTGTTGAAAGCTATCGGGACAGATGAAAAAAAAAAATTCTTGAATCAAGGTCCCCTCAGGAAGAATGATGGTAGCTACTTGGTCTCTAACTAGTCCCAATAAGATCGTCGAATCTAACATCAGAAATGATGAGAAGGTTATGCTTTTTAATGCTATTGTTAACGGTAAAGTGCCAGTCGTTCATCCCTTCATGGATGAAAATGGAAGACGCAAGATAGTGAATGGAGACTGCTACCATAAGTTGCTGCAAGAAAATATTAGGCCCACCTTTCTTTCATGTGCTACAAGACGAGGTTTATGGTGGATGCAGGACGGTGCTCCTGCCCATTGCACCACTGCCGCCAAAAAATTCCTGTTAAACAAGTTTTGAGGCTTAGTCATCAACCGTGGGAAACAGATTGCATGGCCAGCACATTCTCCATATTTGAATCCTTTGGATTTTTATTATTGGGCCTTAGTTCAAAAAGAAGTGTATTCTGCAAAAGCAACTACAGTGGACGAACTTATCAATGTTGTGAAGAGATTTTCAGAAGAATATCGCGAGAATGTCCTTCAGACTGTAGCACTTAATGTTTTGAAGCGGGCGAATCTCTGTGTGTAGCAAAATGGAGGCCACTTCCAGCACCTTCTATAATATGAATTTCTTGTTATTAATTATTAAAAATCCACTCTTCACAAACATTTGTGTGTATTATTATTATTTTTTTTTTTCGTCAGTATATCTGAATTAAAGCCTCTGAAAAATATCAAAAATGTTGAAACACACTGTATTAGCTTCTATAAACTTTTTTGTAGGACCAACCCCCATTGAGTCTAGACCTTTCGTGAGGGGGGGGGGACGAAAACTGATTTTTCAGCCCCCACGATTGAAGGGTGCTCCAAAATGAAAAATTTACAAGGGCAACTCCAAAGATTTGAAGCATTTCACACCTTATGTCAAAATCTCAGCTCAATCGGACTTTATTATTGGTAGCTAGCAAAACCACTGAACGATCCCCTTAAATTTAATTTAAATAAAGAAAGATTGAATCTTATTTTTTTATATTTTAAATACAATTAATCTTGAGGCAGTAGATATTTCGTTAAAACCAATCGAATATTAAGTTCCTAATATTCTCTGTTATTATTATAACTAGTACAGTACCTGTTATTGAATCTAAATTATATTTGAATGCAAGTCTGTATTATGGATAAACATATTCTGATTAAACAAAAAAAAACTCTCAGGCCCATACTATACTGGCGGTGCCACTGCCGCGATGCTACTGCTTCTTTAAATCCAAAGTATACTAGGCGGTGAGAATGCGTCGTTACTGCCGCGTTCTCACCGCTTGCAAAGTATACTGGGCAGTGAGAATGCGGCGTATGCACACAGCTCTATAAGATTAACGATTATTTTAATTATTGTACATGCTCATTTATTGAGCAATTTAAAAAGCTAACTTTTATGTTTTATTATTAGAAGCTAACTTTAAGCTTTCATAAAAGCTAACTTTTAGAGCAGCGGAATGTTTGATGTTTGGCGTGAACTGTGATCAACAAAATAACCGAACATGTTCAATTTATAGATAAATAAATTATGAGATTATATATGAATATATTGAAACAATGAAGGAATATGAATATTTACTATCAGAAAATATAATTTTCGCATTAGGAGATACCTTAAAATATACCTAATAATAACATCCGAAATAATGGAATAGCGATATGTAGTAACAATGATTGATACCTCGTTATTTAACGTACCAACAGTCGCTAGATATTTAAAACCAGTGTACTTTCCCCGTTATAAATAATGGAGTTTCAATAGAAATTGAATGTTGATTAAAAATTAATGGGGAATCAATAGTAAAAGAAAAAAATATTTAAAATTTAAAAAGTTATTTAAAAAAAATGTAGCTATACAAAAAATATGTATCTAAATAAAAAAAATTGTAAATAAATATATATATGTATATAGAAAATTATGTAAATAAAAATTTATGTTAAGAATTATATATAAAAAAGATATAGCTACATATTCTTGGTCTGTGTATGTGCTTATACTTTGATTGCTACTTTGCAAGCGGTGCTACTGCGGCGGTGGTAACGCGTCCAGATGCGGTGCCATCGCCTAGTGCCGTAGTAACACAGACTGCCAAGGCGGTAGCATCGCCAGTATACTTTGCAACTTTGGTTTTCCATTAATTTAAACGTGGTTAATTGAAGATGCGTTAACAGGGCAGTAGCACCGCCAGTATAGTATGGGCTACAAACGCCAATATATAAATTGAATTTTTTAAATAATTAGTGTCAATATTATTGTAGCCCGTAGTCATGATGCTGCAGCAAATTATTAGTTTTCCTTTTCTATTACTGTTTCTTTGATTTTTCTTGGATTTACACCAACTTTATAAAGCGCTGTTGATAGAATGACTGTTTAACCCATTTTGTGACACATGCACGGACGCGTTTCTTATTATAGTATAGTTATGATAGATGCAAACTAAAATAATGAGTTAAATTATTTTTCTATGAACGATACTGTAGATTGTAGATCCATTCTGTGACTCAGAGTTAGCTATAGATGTTTTTCAATGTTTTCCTAATATAAGTAACTGTTGTTGTTCAGATTGGATCTTCTGCTCTGGAACCCCCTGTGTGAAGGTGTGGAGATAGAGCGCATGGCTTGGTACTCTCAGTTGGCACTGTACGCATCACCCTCCCCACCCCTCTCCCTCAGTCAGCTGGCACTAGACCCAGACAAGCACCTCCTGTCACACACCATCGAGAAAGTGGTCCTCGTCAAAATCAGAGGTGAGGAAAACTTTCTCAAGTGATTGGGCACGATGTAATATTGGGTTAACATTGTTACACTATCAGGGCAACATTGTTAGATTATCAGGGCAACATTGTTAGATTATCAGGGCAACATTGTTACACTATCAGGGCAACATTGTTAGATTATCAGGGCAACATTGTTACACTATCAGGGCAACATTGTTACACTATCAGGGCAACATTGTTAGATTATCAGGGCAACATTGTTAGATTATCAGGGCAACATTGTTAGATTATCAGGGCAACATTGTTAGATTATCAGGGCAACATTGTTACATTATCAGGGCAACATTGTTACATTATCAGGGCAACATTGTTACACTATCAGGGCAACATTGTTAGATTATCAGGGCAACATTGTTAGATTATCAGGGCAACATTGTTAGATTATCAGGGCAACATTGTTACATTATCAGGGCAACATTGTTACATTATCAGGGCAACATTGTTAGATTATCAGGGCAACATTGTTACATTATCAGGGCAACATTGTTACATTATCAGGGCAACATTGTTAGATTATCAGGGCAACATTGTTACATTATCAGGGCAACATTGTTACATTATCAGGGCAACATTGTTACATTATCAGGGCAACATTGTTAACAATATTGGGGCAATATTGCTACAATATTGGGGCAACATTGTTACAATATCGGGGCAAGTTCATTCTAATCTCAAATTCTAAAGTAGCTCTCATTCATAAATATTAGAAAATTTTGCTCCAATTTTTAATATCAAATAAATAGCATGCACGACATTGCACGTAACTGCCTATATAATAATTCTAATAAAAAAATAGTTTCGAGAATTATCCATCTTCTGTTTGGTAATTCCTTTGTAGTAGAACTCTACACACAACGACTGCAACTGCTTGATGTGATGCATTTATGTGTTAATTGGCCCAGTGTAACTAATGTGTACTGACTGAAATGCGAATAAACTTTTTGAGAACTTCAGTAATAGAATAATATTGAACTATTCTATGTTCAAAGCCTTATAAACACTTCGACTACACATTTATTCCACTATGTATATTACTGATGGACAAGGTGGTACAAATATAAGCAACTGTCGATATTCCAAACCCCCAATTGGCTAAATTGTGAGAATGTGTAACCCATTCATACCATGGTTTTTATAATAGCTACAGACATGGTCAATATATACAAACAGAGGGGGGCGGGAGGTCTGATTATCAGACTAGGGGTTTGAAACATTATTGCCGATCCCCCCCTCATTGTCCCGAGGCTACATCTAGGTAGGCCTTCTTTTTGTTATATTGTAGGTTGTAAGTTTTGTTTAGTTTGGCGCCCTTTTTCTTCAGCTTTCCTTTGTATCTTTCCTCAATTTCTTCTTCTTCTTTCCTCTTCCTTCTGCCTTGCTATATCCATGGATAAGCAGACTGACTGTGTAGGTTTCTTATTCATGGGTGTCTATTCTTGCCATCCATGCGCTGGGTCGACACGGTTATCAGTGGTAGCCGAGTAGTCGACCTAGTGCATAGAGCGTACTTTCACTGTCCCCTCTTCTACGAGGCCTTCTTCTCTTCATGTCTCTTTGGATCACCTCGTAGTGGATAACCCGAAAATAAAAATAATGTACAAACAGAGATACTCAGCTCCTCTCGCTATCATGCGACACATGATACAGAAGCAGTAACGTAAACTTAGAATTTTTGTAGTGTCAGTCTGACAAGACTGCGTTTTGAGCATACATGGGCAAGGTCAAGGCGTTTCTTCGTAGATTCCCTTTTCAGCGGGTCCGTCCTTCTGTTCACTTTTTCAGGCTTATATCTCTGCCAATACGAGATTGTTAAATAATAAATAACTTAGTGAACAAAATCTCCACTTCCGTGAAGATCTTCCGTGTGTTCGTTAGTCCCGTTTATGCTCATAATTTTTGTCACTAAATCTGTGCTAACGCCATCTAGTGGATAAGTGACTATTTATCTTTTTATCCAAAGCCTAATTTCTAATCAGTTTCAGAATATTATGATTCTCAAAGTCCTAATAATGTATGTCTATTACTACTATTAGTTAATGTTATGAATGAAATTGCAGTGGGTAGATCTTTAAATAATAAACTTAATGATTTTTTTTTTCAGAGCTAGTGAAGAGTTACTGGGACCCCCTGTCCCACTCCCAAACAGTCAGACTGGTGAATCTGGTGCGTCATTTCTGTCAGTGCTACCCCACCATTGGGCACCAGTGCAAGGAACTACTAGCCATCTGTCAGGCTGTCAGAGTCAAACTAAAGGACTCCATAGAGAAGGATGTCTTCATTCCTATCTTCAACAAAGCGTTAGTTATTTTAATTATTATTTAATTATCACCACCTTAAACATTAATGATCAAATTGTTGTGAAAATTTAGTTCAAAATATTCAAATTGTTAATATATTTTCTACTGTCAGTTATCTGAGAGTTATTTTATTGCTAATGTTGTTTCTATTGTCTTTAGGGCTAACGAGTCCCGTACATCTGGCAGCAGTCTCTTCTTCCAAAGACAGTTCTGGGTGGCGTGGAAGCTACTCAGTCAGGTTCTAATGTGGCACAAAATCCTCAGCGAAGACACAATCACTGAGTTAGGAATTAGAGGAATTCTTAATCTCTACCTCATTCCAGCCCTCTATTTCGCTGCAGAAGTCTCCTTGAAAGACAGTGTGGATAAAGCTAAGATGGTGAGTGGTAGAGAGTGGATAAAGCTAAGATGGTGAGTGGTAGAGAGTGGATAAAGCTAAGATGGTGAGTGGTAGAGAGTGGATAAAGCTAAGATGGTGAGTGGTAGAGAGTGGATAAAGCTAAGATGGTGAGTGGTAGAGAGTGGATAAAGCTAAGATGGTGAGTGGTAGAGAGTGGATAAAGCTAAGATGGTGAGTGGTAGAGTGTGGATAAAGCTAAGATGGTGAGTGGTAGAGTGTGGATAAAGCTAAGATGGTGAGTGGTAGAGAGTGGATAAAGCTAAAATGGTGAGTGGTAGAGTGTGGATAAAGCTAAGATGGTGAGTGGTAGAGTGTGGATAAAGCTAAGATGGTGAGTGGTAGAGTGTGGATAAAGCTAAGATGGTGAGTGGTAGAGAGTGGATAAAGCTAAGATGGTGAGTGGTAGAGTGTGGATAAAGCTAAAATGGTGAGTGGTAGAGAGTGGATAAAGCGGAGATGGTGAGTGGTAGAGAGTGGATAAAGCTAAGATGGTGAGTGGTAGAGTGTGGATAAAGCTAAGATGGTGAGTGGTAGAGAGTTTTTTAGCGAAGATGGTGAGTGGTAGAGAGTTTTTTAGCGAATATGGTGAGTGGTAGAGTGTGGATAAAGCTAAGATGGTGAGTGGTAGAGTGTGGATAAAGCGAAGATGGTGAGTGGTAGAGTGTGGATAAAGCTAAGATGGTGAGTGGTAGAGTGTGGATAAAGCTAAGATGGTGAGTGGTAGAGTGTGGATAAAGCTAAGATGGTGAGTGGTAGAGAGTGGATAAAGCGGAGATGGTGAGTGGTAGAGTGTGGATAAAGCTAAGATGGTGAGTGGTAGAGAGTGGATAAAGCGGAGATGGTGAGTGGTAGAGAGTGGATAAAGCTAAGATGGTGAGTGGTAGAGAGTGGATAAAGCGGAGATGGTGAGTGGTAGAGAGTGGATAAAGCGAAGATGGTGAGTGGTAGAGTGTGGATAAAGCTAAGATGGTGAGTGGTAGAGAGTGGATAAAGCTAAGATGGTGAGTGGTAGAGTGTGGATAAAGCGAAGATGGTGAGTGGTAGAGTGTGGATAAAGCTAAGATGGTGAGTGGTAGAGTGTGGATAAAGCTAAGATGGTGAGTGGTAGAGAGTGGATAAAGCTAAGATGGTGAGTGGTAGAGTGTGGATAAAGCTAAGATGGTGAGTGGTAGAGAGTGGATAAAGCTAAGATGGTGAGTGGTAGAGTGTGGATAAAGCTAAGATGGTGAGTGGTAGAGAGTGGATAAAGCTAAGATGGTGAGTGGTAGAGTGTGGATAAAGCTAAGATGGTGAGTGGTAGAGTGTGGATAAAGCTAAGATGGTGAGTGGTAGAGAGTGGATAAAGCGGAGATGGTGAGTGGTAGAGTGTGGATAAAGCTAAGATGGTGAGTGGTAGAGAGTGGATAAAGCGAAGATGGTGAGTGGTAGAGTGTGGATAAAGCGAAGATGGTGAGTGGTAGAGAGTGGATAAAGCTAAGATGGTGAGTGGTAGAGAGTGGATAAAGCGGAGATGGTGAGTGGTAGAGAGTGGATAAAGCTAAGATGGTGAGTGGTAGAGAGTGGATAAAGCGGAGATGGTGAGTGGTAGAGAGTGGATAAAGCGAAGATGGTGAGTGGTAGAGTGTGGATAAAGCGAAGATGGTGAGTGGTAGAGTGTGGATAAAGCTAAGATGGTGAGTGGTAGAGTGTGGATAAAGCTAAGATGGTGAGTGGTAGAGAGTTTTTTAGCGAAGATGGTGAGTGGTAGAGAGTTTTTTAGCGAATATGGTGAGTGGTAGAGTGTGGATAAAGCTAAGATGGTGAGTGGTAGAGTGTGGATAAAGCTAAGATGGTGAGTGGAAGAGTGTGGATAAAGCGGAGATGGTGAGTGGTAGAGAGTGGATAAAGCGAAGATGGTGAGTGGTAGAGTGTGGATAAAGCGGAGATGGTGAGTGGTAGAGTGTGGAATGTGGATAAAGCCAAGATGGTGAGTGGTAGAGTGTGGATAAAACTAAGATGGTGAGTGGTAGAGTGTGGATAAAGCTAAGAGGGTGAGTGTTAGAGTGTGGATAAAGCTAAGAGGGTGAGTGGTTGTGTATTATTTAGGTACTACCATTATTTTGCTCACTTTTTACCTTGTATTTCTCTAAAGGATTTCTGACCTGACCTCGTTATGTATAGTCTTTTTTAGAGACTTTATTCTATCACTCAATAACTTCATATATTTTTGTTATTTCAAATAGATTTAATTAAATGGCTACTCCATTACGTAATCATTCAAAACATTTACTGCACCTCTCTTACGCTGCAAACCATTTTATTGAAGTTATTGAAGATAAATGGATTTTAGTGTTTGAAAACAATATAGAAAAGTGTTATTAATATATAATGCCCCTCCTCTGTCTCAGCTGATCCAAGCGTTGCCCAGAGAGTGGGTTAAGAGGTCTGCTTCAGATGGCAGTGTTCACACTAACCTCACCAGACTGGTAGACTGTCTCGTGAGAATCGCACAGAAGTTCTCTGATGTCTCGCAGGTAAATAAGTTGCTTACACCCACTGCTATTCTTTCTCACACTTCATTCAACATTAACTAATAAACGTCCAATATTGGGACACATTTTACAAACTAAGTATATTAGTATAATGAAAACTTTGAAAAGTAACAGTTTAGAGAAATGGACAAAAAGTTCTAGCTATTAGCTAGTTAATTTAAGAATGCTTTTAAATAGCTTTGATTAAATCTATTATTGAGGTTTCACATTTCAGTCAAAGTATAAAAAGTTGCCATTGCCTTTTTTCATCAACTTTTACTTGGCGATTCTTTCTATTACTAGTTAACACGATGTAGCTTTTACCACTTCATGAGCATCCACATTTTAACCACACTATAACCTTCTTCTGCTCTTTATATATCTGAAAAAATTGTTTCAACCTTTTCTGTGCTTTCTTTTCAAACTCTCTATTGCTCGACGAGATATTTCTTTTTTATTTAATTGATGATAAATGAAAATATACAATTTATGAATAAAATGGTGAGCAGTTGCTATTTAAATATATCATCCTCAATGATGAAAAATATTTGCATGAATATATAACCATATTTTTTTTTTGTTCTGTAAAAGTCCTCTCGTGGAAATTCAATTGTGTGTGTCCCTTGTTTTCAGAGCTCAGATCAGATGAAAGAGATTTACCTCGCACTGAAGAGCATAGGCGCATCTAGAGCTGCTGACGAAGTAGCTACAAAGTACCTCCCTAAGAACACTAGTCTCTGAGACTACAAATAAATAACACATCAATACTCACTGCCAACTTATAGGAGTTCTCTAAATCGTAGAGATGACTGAAAAACCACCCACGCTCTCAATTTTAGTAGAATATTTAGTGTTGAGTTCACTATGAAGATTTAACTTTTTATTGAAATTTGTCCTAGCAATCAAATGTTCTTATTAGAATGGAAAGTGATAAAGGTTATGAAGTGTGATATTTAAACTATGACTATGATATTATTGGTTGTCGTTAAGAATTTACAGGTGAAAGTGAGTGAATATTATTCTTCTAACCATTGCAAGATTTCATAATGTAAATGGCTCATTTTTTTAGTGAATGGTTTTTCATATATTCACTCAAATGTTAATAGTAACTACTAAAATAATGACAATTTAAATACATTGTGTTATGAAAATCTAAAGCAATGTGAAGGTGCAATTACTTAATGCTTTTCACCGTTCATCTTTTCATTCATATGTTTAAAGTAAATCGGATATGATGATTTAATGTGTTACTATTTTGACAGGGAAATTAGGTCTGTATTAAACTAACTAGTTAGCTAGCTACTTTTTAATCCAAACAATGAAAGCTTTTCGAAAAACATTTCATTATTTTAAATTACATGTACCTATGTTCTACCTTTGTACAATCTCTTCTTGGTATAATTTCTATTTCTTGAGATATTTTTGTCCAATCCCAACTGTACATATATGTTGCTATAAATTACCTGGTCTCTTTATTAAATCCTTATTCTGGTTTATAGTATTGTATCCTTACTTTATTAAAGGTACCATCCAAGCAAATTTTTATTGTTTCAATCAATACGCTAATGTCGCTCATCGTTTTGCTGTTAACCCATGAAATTTGATTGTCTATATCGGTTTCTATATGCTTTTGAAGATTTTTATAATCAATTCATTGCAACATCCGATTTGCTAATTTATTTTGATTGTACGCAATAGTAAAAAAAAATATGATAAACTTATAAAATAAAGGTGAGTAGTGCGTTCCCAATCCCTAATTTGGTCTATTACAAATTAAAATTATTTATTCAAAGCTACAAGATTACAATAAATTTTATGCAAACACAAATGAAAAAAATAAGCTCTGAGCCCAATTAAGTTTTAAAAACTTCTGGGGCAACCTACCTAAAAAAGTAAAAAAAGAACATGCTAACTAGTACACAAAAATTAATACACTGCGTGACTATATATACACCCTAAAAAATATTTTATTTTATATTATACAGAGAAATAATCACTATATATTAAAAAAAGAATAAATCGCTACAAGCAAAATGTTACACACTTGACTATAGCTAAACATAAAGTTTACTAAACACAAAATTAAGCTAACTATTATTGAAAACATCAAATTTGTACTTTTTAATTTTCTTCCTGAAGAGAGAAATGGTTTGTATAGTTTTAATTTCATGAGGTAAACTGTTCCAAAATTTCACGCCTATATACTCAATGGAAAATCTAGATTTGATTTTGTTGAAATTTGGCAATACTATATTATTATTATTCCTAGTTTGGTAACTGTGAATTTCACTGTGTCTATTTATAGAAGATAAAAGATTTGGATCACTGTTATGGTAGAAAGTTTTAAATAGATGAGTACAAATCTGGTAAAAATATAAATTATCAAGGTTTAGTATTTTTGCATTAAAAAAATATTGGTAAGTATTAGCTCGATAATCAAGACAGTAAATTGCTCTTATCGCCTTCTTCTGAACTAATTTCAACTGATTAATGTGACAAACATTTGTGCTATAATAGGCCTCTATTCCATATGAGAAATAAGGCTGAATCAGAGAAACATAGAGTTGCTTCAGTATACGAAAAGGCAAGATATTATTTAGTTTGAAAATAACTCCAACTGTTCTTGAAACTTTTGAGGATACTGAAGCAGCATGCTGAGAAAAAGTCAAATTTTCATCAATAATGATACCGATGAATTTCACTGCCTCTGCTCTCTGTACATATTCACCACCGATTCGGATATTGGTAATGTCAGGAGGAAATAATAATTACAGGAGGAAATAAAAAATATTCAAAAGGGAGTAGTAGGGAGAACAGATCATCACAAGGCAAAAGTAACGTTGAGAGGAAACGTGAAGTAGTATAATAATAAGCAGGGCTGGCACAATATGACCTAACGAATATGACGTATGTGCTCTAAAAAATATGACCATATGCTCGTAAAATATGACTGTATGCTCTAAAAATATTCTCTCAAGATATGACCTTAAGATGTGTTCTTATGCTCTTACGTATGCACATATGAATTGAAAAACGAACGTGAATATAACAAAGTTGAAATATAAGTTAGATTAGTTGGTGATACTGATATCATAAAATGCATTATTTTGAAAACTTTAAATGAAGTACTGTTCATTGAATTTTACAGTTAATTTGAATGGAATAACCATCGTCTATTAAAGTCTCTGCAGACTACCCTATTCTACATATATCTATCCGAAGGGTAATGAAATTATTTCCATAATGAACGCAAATTTTTTTTTGAACAGCGACACAAACTATGAGAACAAAAATAATCACTTAGATAAAGCCTAACAAAATAAATAATTAAAATTATAAACTTGAATTAAATTTAATAATCAAATGATGCTTTAAATTTTCAAAGTGAGAGCTTCCCCGGTTCTAGGTATATTCCACCCCGGTAAATTCCTCGCAGAGAACATTTAGTAAACTTTAGGAGAGGTCTAAACGTCTACTTCGGAGACAAAGGCCATATCGCTGACGTCAGAAAGAAATTTAATACAAAGGACTAGATGAAGCAGTCACAAGGTAAATTGGGTCCATGATCAAAATCACCTACCACCCACTTATGTATGCAGAATCGTCCACGGACATTTCGTCCACGAAATCCGTTATTTTGTATTATATTTAATAAGTGTATTTATTTTATATGATATATTATTTATTTATATTCAACAATATAAAAGTAGAAAACACGTACCCATTGTTGATGGTAAGTAGAAATTCATTGTTTTTTGATAAACAAGATGATAAATAAATGCCGCCATGAAAGTGCATATACCTTACCGTTAGAGCATATGCCTTATTGTTAGGGCATATGAGGTTTTATTAATGCATATGCTCTAACCAAAATATGATGCATCATATGCTTTTATGATAACTGCATATTGTCCCAGCCCTGATAATAAGAATGATAACTTTATTGAAGAAAAAAGAAGGTACATAATATAAATGAAATAATCATACAATGATAATAATCAATGTTCTTCAAGCGTATATGAAGAAAACTATTTGGGTAAGTATGAGAAAGAAGCATAACCTTCTATTACTAAGAAAATGAAAGAGAGCAGATCAATTGAATTATTGTGAAGTAAATGTTTTAATATAGCTATATTTGATTGACTATTTTACTTGTATCTTTAACTATTCATAAATTACAGTCTTATTTTGTTCTCATAGAAATAATATTTGTGAATGTAATTGATCAATTGGAAACTTTGGTGCCTCTATTTTTTTAACCTATACTTTGTGCTTCCTCTAGAGTCTAGAAATAGGCAGTATGACTAAATCGCAAAATGGAAGGAAAATCGCGAAATGGAACTGAAATGGGTGCAAATCGCGAAATGGAACTTAATGTGTTGAAATTGATGGAATTAACGAGTGAAATTGAGGAGAATTAGAATAGATAGGGTGACTAAATACCGAAATGGAACTTATGAATACCGAAATGGAATAGATAGAGTGACTAAATACCGAAATGGAATATATAAATACCGAAATGGAATAGATAGAGTGACTAAATACTGAAATGGAACTTATAAATACCGAAATGGAATAGATAGAGTGACTAAATACCGAAATGGAATATATAAATACCGAAATGGAATAGATCGAATGACTAAATACCGAAATGGAACTTATAAATACCGAAATGGAATAGATCGAGTGTCTAAATACCAAAATGGAACTTATAAATACCGAAATGGAATAGATAGAGTGACTAAATACCGAAATGGAATAGATAGAGTGACTAAATACCGAAATGGAACATAAAAATACCGAAATGGAATAGATCAAGTGTCTAAATACCGAAATGGAACTTATAAATACCGAAATGGAATAGATCGACTGACGAAATAGCGAAATAGAACATATAAATACCGAAATGGAATAGATCGAGTGTCTAAATACCGAAATGGAACTTATAAATACCGAAATGGAATAGATCGACTGACGAAATACCGAAATGGAACTTATAAGAACCGAAATGGTATAGATAGGGTGACTAAATACCGAAATGGAACATATAAATACCGAAATGGAATAGATCAAGTGACTAAATACCGAAATGGAACTTATAAGAACCGAAATGGAATAGATAGAGTGACTAAATACCGAAATGGAATAGATAGAGTGACTAAATACTGAAATGGAACATATAAATATCAATATGAATATTCCATATTGATATTTATATGACTAAATACTGAAATGGAACATATAAATATCAATATGGAATATTCCATATTGATATTTATATGTTCCATTTCAGTATTTAGTCACTCTATCTATTCCATTTCGGTATTTATATGTTCCATTTCGGTATTTAGTCACTCTTTAAAGTTCCATTTCGGTATTAAGTCTCTCGATCTATTCCATTTCGGTATTTAGTCAGTCTATCTATTCCATTTCGGTATTTAATCACTGTATATATTCCATTTCGGTATTAAGTCACCCTATTTATTCCATTTCGGAATTTATATGTTACATTTCGGCATTTTATCACTATCCATTCCATTTCGGTTTTCTATATTCATTTCGGTACTTAGTCAATCTGTCTATACTATTTCTTCTCAATTTCATTCGTGAATTCCATTAATTTCAATACCTAAAGTTCCATTTCGCGATTTCCTTCCATTTCGCGATTTAGTCATACTCAGAAATAGGCGAGTGTGAAACTTTCCGATATTTAATAAAATTCAACAAAAATTTCATTTAAAGCGTTTTACTACAAACATAACCGACGCCGTTTAAAATAAAAACTCCAGACTGTCAACTGAGGCTAGACTCCAAAAAAATACAAATTATAATGAACAATAATTCTACAATGCCTGTTTATGCCAGAAAATTTAAAGATATCAGAATTAAATGCATGCGAATCACAAACTTGTTTCGGCTAGTTAGGCCTAAAAAATGCTACACGTGTTGAAGTTGATTGATGAAGCCTGTCTGCAGAATAATGAGAATATGGGACATTTTCTGTGCGAACAATCCCTAATTTCCCACTCTGGAAAGAGTCAACAGCATCTAAAAGCTGAGCGGCGCACCACATTACGGCGCACTACAATTCGGCGCACCACTGTACTTTCTATTAATGATCTCAAAGTAAATAACTTATGAAGTTTGTTGTATCCGCTAGTTTGTTGTTCTGCACACTTCATGATTGTTTAATGACCTGGCAGGGGGGTTCGGGGGGCGGCACGCCCCCCGATACATCTACCTAACGGCTAACTAATAAGTTTTTATTTACACCTCAGACTGAAAGTTTACCATAGTTACCCAATGAAATTTTAATTACAGTTTTCTATGATGAATTTTATTTTCTATTCCAAATTAAACATCTCAATCAAATAATTAAACTGTGTAGTATGAATGTCATGCGCGTTTGAGTGATCTGCAATATCGACCAATTTCGCTGCGCAATCTGTTGATCAACAGATTGCACAGCGAAATTGGTCGATATTGCAGATCACTCAAACGCGCGTGACATATATATTATATGGTAATAATATACCTCAGATTGCATTCTATGTGAATTTTTTCGAAATTCGCGGTCTTCTAAAAGACATTTATATGGAGTTTCAAAGCTTCGTGGCTCAATAATTCCAGTCCAGTCTGTATTTGGTGCACAAAATTCCACTGACTTTTTGAAAAAGCTGAAAATATGATTAAATATCCACCATAAATTTCCACTAATTTGGCTGATCCACCAACAGAAGTCAGAAGAGACGTATTCTGCAGACTGGCTTTAAAGGAGAAATTTGGCTTCCTAGTGAAGATTTTACAATTGGTCATTAGAAACATTCGTAGGTATG